>BCLC01000011.1:441851-806675 GCA_001600855.1 Saitozyma sp. JCM 24511 | reverse complement strand
AGAGACACCGACGCCGCGGGGAAGAGATGGAGAACGAGTCGGCGCAGGAGTCCGAGTACGTGTACGAGTACGTATACGAGACGAGTAGAAAGGAGCAGTAGTTACTAATCGCTGGTGTAGCTGCCCACAGGTGACCCTGCCTCATCGACAATCTCCACGAGGGTTGTTTTATCGGACAGCCATTGAAGCCCTTTCGAGCCAGAGAATTGATCGACACGTCCTGTCTGGCCCCATTAGAACCTTCTGTGTGCGGCTTCACGTCCCTCCCCATCCGAGGACGGGAGGGGGACGGAGCACGCGCAGATGGCGGGGAATTGTGGTCGTGCGTTGGTTAAGAAGAGGAAAGCGAAAGAGTTGATGAGATTTTGGACGGGGGACGCAGTGGGTGGGCCAACGAGGGAATATTTTGGAGATGGGGTTTGACGAATTTGTGCGGGCAAAGTCGGTGCGAGTTGGAGACGGAAGACCGTAAAGCAACCGATATTCAAGAGTCAGTTCGTTTCAGTCGTTCAATCGCCTTCGTCGCCTTTGTCGCTTTCGGACACATTGGTTGGGTGGTCAAGCAGCGCAGCAGGCCACACCCCTCACGCCGCACGCAGCTCGCCTCGACGCCTGCTACACGACTCATCACCTCACGGGGTCCGTTTCTGTCTCTCACCCAAGCCCATCTCTTTCCCACTTCCACAGCCCTTCCTCACTCACGCCGCCCACGCCGTACACGCCCCCAACCCACGCCCCCGGCATGACTGGCTCCTTCCCTTCCCTCCTCCGCCGCTCGGCGTTCGCATCCTACGACCCCTCCATCTCGCGGATCTACACCTCCACCCCCTCCTCCGCGGGCAAGGGCGACTGGGGACTCAAATACGCTCTCCACCGACCCCGAGGCCCGCGGTACATCAAAGTAGACGGGCTCGATGGGGGGAAAGTCCTCGGCACGGAATGGCAGTCGGGCGAAAAAGAGGCGAGGTGGATCGAGAGTTGGGGGTCGGGCAAGGTCCGGTGGGTGAGAGATGGGGATGGGGTCGGAGATGGGTATGGGTACCCCACAGGACGCAGAAGGTGGTTTGACCAGGACGCCGAGGCGGAGGGCCCCAGGAGCGCGGCAGGTAAAGAAAGCGGTGACGGCGCGGGCGTTGGTGCCGGCGTTGGGTTCGGTGCCGAGGGGAGAACACAGACACGGACAGAGCGGCCCGCGACCATGTGGATGGAGGACATCGAGTCGATGACGGAGAAGGAGTTTGAGAGGTATCTCGACACCATCCGTTCGGCCCGAGGTGACTGGTTGGGGGAGAAGCTTCCTCGTATCCCATCCGAGGCGCTGTCCAAGCTCAACCAGCAAGGCGATCGGACGCTCGTCAACCTCGCGAGCAGGGGTCATTCGGCGGATACGGACGGAGCGGATCTCTCCGTCCGACTGACCCACGCTTCCCTCGCCGCTCCCAACTCGGATCGACTCCACTCGACGCCCCACCAGACGTTTGGCGTGTCTTACTCCCCCAGCCAGACGGGCGCGCTTCCTCTCGGCAGAATGAGCTCCGCGGTCGGTTTCGGTGCCGGATCCTCAGGGTCGGGTTCAGGCAACGGGACGACCTACTCCGCGTGGACATTCCCCGGTCGAGCTCTCGACAAGGTCAGGCAAGTCTCCATTTCCGAAGAGCGAGGTCGACAGCGATCAAACTACGTCGGCGGCGACTCGGGCCATCCGTGGGTCGTCTCCGTCGGAGGAGCGACGGGGAAGGCAGCCGTCAAAGCCCGATTGGCGGACACGACCGAGACCATCGAGCGGACCGATTATACTCGCGCCGACACCTCGGCCGGCACCGGTCGATTCAGAGTCTCCGCAGCGAAAATCAGGCAGCCACCCATGGTCCTCAATCTCCGCGGGTCGAGGGATGGGCGGAAATGGGTAGACAGGTTCGCAGAGTCTCAGATGCGCAGACCAAACCCCATGGACACGGCCAACCTGGATATCGCATTCGAACTCGCCTCGACATCGGCACTCGAGGTCGGGGCACAGGCACAAACTGACCTTCCCTCGTCCGCGCTCACGCCTTCGCGCCTTGGTGGACCCGAGTGGGTCGCCGCTGAACCGACGAAGCGAGCCAACCTGTCCTATGGCGACCACCTGGGAGTGGGCGGACGGAGGGAGGACCGAGTCCCCGGCGCTGCCCGCGCCGGTCTGAGGGAGTACGAGAGGAGGAAGGAGATGAAGCGGAACGAGGAGGCGGGGAACAAGTTGAAGCATTCAAACCTGATGGACCTCCTTAAGAGGATCAAGCTGCAGAATAGAGCCGAGGGCAAGGGGCTGTGAGCGAGTGGGCGGCTCGCATCGCGAGCGCATAGTGTTGGGCTTGGCGCATAGGGTATCTCACCGCATGGCATGCAATCCCTCATCAGTTTCGCAGCTCGAATGGTCTCTGCGCGCAATGGCCGATGAAACCCCGCAAGACCAAGACATACACGATGCATCAATTCCACGCCCGACACGAGCTCAACCGACCATGCGGTCTATACATTTACATGCACCCGTTCCCGGAATTCCACCACTTCACGACTTCGCCTCCCTTCGTCGACTCGTTCTCATTCGCAGCGTCACGGTCTCGTCTTAGACGATCCCCGTCTCATCGGCTTCGCCTTTCCATCACCGGCTCTCGACCCTCGCCTTCACGTTCCATTACCCATTGTTTGCCCTCTCGGAGCCATTTGCGTATCGTCGTCGTTGGCACCTCACAACATTGTGCCTCCCGCTGCGCGATACCTGTCCACGCCCTTCTTCAGCTGCTCAAGCGTCAAGAAGCTGAACTCGGGTCAGCTACGCGAAGGTCCATGCCTACGCGGCAAGAAAGCAGATCCCGTTGCCTGCTCACATCAGGATCGTCGTGGGCTGCAACCTCGTCCACGCCGGGAGCCACCCCTTGAACATGAACATGGGTCCTTCGTTGGCGAGCCTGTACTCATCGTCAGCGACGTCGCCAGTGACTTCGACTTTGATAGTTCCCAGAACGACGACGGTAGGATCTAGAGGGACCGATACCATCGTGATCGGCAGGCGGCTCGCCACTCACGAAGTCCTGATCACGGCCAAGGTACTGGTCGAGCCCGGACCGTGCGCGTTCATGATCCGCGACTTGAGCACGTCGGCGGGGGAGCAGACAGTCGTCGCGACGGTACCCTACGAGGATCAGTCGGGCCGAGCGTCAGGGACACGACGCGTCCATGCCGTACTCCAGGCTTGCAGCCGATAGCGCAATCGGCTCGAGATGAGACGTTCGCCGTTCACTCACCGCTCCGAGCGAGGCGACAAAGTGCAGGACCGGACCGTCCTCGAGGACCTTCATGTGTATCAATTCCTGCTTGAACCAGTCGTAGCTGCGGCGTCAGCGGTGCTGGACGGCGACCTATCCAGCGAGACCGACAATAGCACGGAAAGGACGACAAGGAGCATAGGGCTTTAGCTTGGTCTTGGGTGTCCGCTACGCAGACAGAACCCGAACTCCGAGACCCCGCCTCGGTATCTCGCTCACCTGGCAAGCTGGGACATGTTCATCAACACCGCCCTTGCACCGTTGGGCACGATGCCCCGTCCCCAGGAGCTGAAGCCCTCTTCTTTGGTCATCCGGTAGAGACCTTGGATGGAGTTGCGGTAGTTGTAGCGCTCTAAAGCGGGCTCAGCATTGGCCGAGCAGACTGACCCCCCTGTCCACATAGACAGTCTCGTTTTGCTCTCGCGTCCCACTCAAAGGTGAAGAGCCGTAGACCCCCTGCGTGGACCACTCTGAAAGGCGAGGGACGAGCCGACCACAGTCGTCCGCCCCTTCGCCGAATGACACCGCACCGCACCGCACCGCACCGCACCGCACCGCACCGCCCGACTCACTCTCTGGGGGCTTCGCCTTGTCCGCCTGCATCCGGACCATCATCAATTCCGCCGGGTTCCCGATGACGCCCGCGATACCCCCTGCGATGGATCCCGCCAGGGCCATCTTCCAAGCGGGAGGCGGGCCGGCCCCTAACAATGGCACAACAGTGTCAGCATGGTGACCCGACAGCGGGCACGGCGGTCATCCTCGCTCACCGGTGTGCACGGCCGCTTTGGCTTTGTCGTACACCGCGAACCGCATCGTCGAGTATGTCATCTGGCGGAGGAGCGTTCCTGTCAGACCGTCGAACAGGCCACGCACACCTGAGAGTGGTGTCAGCGACGATCACTCGTTCCGCCCGGGCCCCTCCTCGCCCGCGCAAGAGGAGATTGCAAACTCGATGCTCGGCAATGTCGCCTGAGCAGGGCTTGTCCCTTCCGCGACATTGGTAGAGCCGGGACAAAGCGAGAAAGAAACCGGGGCCGCCGCGCTCACCGTTGCTCGCGACAGTCTTCCGGATCGAGTTGATCATACCCTTATCCCCCGTCGTCTGCAGGCGGACCTTGGTGAGGTCCAGAGGGTGGGTGCAAGCGCCAGCGACGGACGCGGCGACGCCTGCGAGCGATTGTCAGCGGAGGACGGTGCGGACGGGCACGGGGCAGGTGACGGGCACTGCGTACGCAGAACCAGGCAATACGGATATCACGGTGCGACAGGCGAGGAGAGTTGTGGAGGAGGTACTGCAGCCATAGTAGGGATCGGAAGGTCAGGAGGCGTGGCGAGGGGGTGGCGTGAGAGGTGACTCCAAGTGGAGCGAATGGAACAGACCAGTACCCGCCGAGACGCCGCCCTCGAAGATTGATGTGCGCCGGACACCGGACATACCGGAGAGGCGAGCACCTTTCACGTCCGCACCCACCCCTCCGACCGCGAAAAAGAATCATATGGAGATGAAAGCGAAGACGGACACGTCGCTCAGCACTCACCGCCAAGCCAGAAGGGGTACGGCTTCTTGGCGGACGTAGGGGCCACGACCGCCTTGACGGGCGATGGCTGGGTGGACGACATGGCGGGATGCGAAGCGATAGGCTGGGAGATACGACGGTCGGACGGCGGGACGGTAAGGCGCGATAGTGCGGCGTCTGGCACTGAAGACTGCACGAGTAGTGTCGCTGCGTTGAGTGGTGTCAAGCCGAGTCGGATCGAGCTAAGGTGGGGTGAGTGTTGGCAGCCCCGACAAGGAGGAAGCGGTGGGCTGGATGGACGGAAAGCAAGTGGTTGTCGCGTGTTGAGTTGGGGTCGTGTTGAGTTGGGAAGAGTCAAATGTCAAGAGTCAAGTCGAGCCGACTGCTAAATTGTGACTCCTATTGCTCGGCCCGAACGATGGGGATGTGGACACGATACGAATCCCTTCTCGTCCTCGCCTCGCATCTCATCTCCCTTGTCCATCCACGCTCTCGTCGCTGCATCCCATCGACCCTCACCCTCTGCCCGTCATGCTTGATGCTCCGCTCCCCCAAATATCCCATCGTTTCCCCCTCGGACGTCCGCCTCCGCCAGATCTCATTCCGTACGTCCCACTCGTTCCCACCCCGCCCTCCTACCCACGGGGCACCATCCCCCCATCGGCTCCATCGGCGATCCTTCGGCCCGCGTCCAACTTGATCGGCCACTCACCTGATACAGTCTCCACGTCCACGTCGCAGTACACGGTGTGCGAACAGATGTAAAGTGCTAAAGAGAGAGGGCGACGCGAAGTGGAGGATGGGGGTGGGATGGGTACGACTCGGTCCCCGGTTCTCGGGGGAAAGCGGAGGTGGGGGAGGAAGCAGTCGTCATGTGATGGCGAGTAGCACCTTGGTCATCCGGGCCGAGCACGCCAACGCGCCAATCCTATAGCCAACAAATCTCCCAGCATCCCAGGCGAATTCCGAGGCATGCGATGGAAGCGACTTGCATAGCTGCAGATAGGATCTCTATGATCGAGGACGGCCAAGTGATTGGCTCGTTGTAGAAACCAACAACCGCGATCTGATCTTGCGACGATCTCTGCATGGGGAATAAACTGCATGTCACGACCGCTGCGGCTTCATGTTACATATTGGCTGCTACCTACGCACATCACGAACCCGCCAGCGCCTCCTCACTCGCACCCTACACACACCAGGTCCGACCAAATCGAGTTCCGAGTCCTGATCCAATCAAGGATCCCTGCAACAAGGTATACCATTGAGCCTGTCACGATCCCTCCTCGCCTTTCGCACACGGTGACACCAGAGCGCCAAGCGATCCCAAAACGCCCAACCTCGGCTGCACTTTGACAAGACAACTCCGTTCCGGCCGATGAGTTCACTTGCCCGCTACCTTCGACTTGACTAGAAATTGTCAGCAACAATTCGAACTTTCGACCCCGCAACCGCCTCGTTTGTACCACCCCGCGCTAACTCACTCTCGTCGACGATGGACGGGTCGGCGATCGACGACAGGTCGCCCAGCTGGTCGCCCTCTCCCGCAACGACCTTGCGGAGGATTCGGCGCATGATCTTGCCCGAGCGAGTCTTGGGCAGATCCGAGACGAGGTACTGTGGCGGTGGCGATCAGCGCTGGGCCCACACGTCACATCCTGATCCGCCGGAGAAGCGGTCCGCGCTCCGCGCTCGCACTCGCACTCGCACTCGCACTCACAATCTTCTTGGGCGCCGCAAACGGCCCAATCACCTTGCGCACCTGGATCGCCAGCTCCTTGGCGAGGGCGTCTTCCTTTGTCGCCTCGAGGTCGAATTCAGGCTTCATCGTCACAAAGGCATACACAGCCTGGCCAGTGATATCATCGTGGCTTCCGACGACGGCCGTCTCGGCGACTCCCTTGTGGAGGATGAGGGCCGACTCGACCTCGGCGGTGGACAGGCGGTGGCCCGAGACGCTGCGGCGTGAGCGAGGGTGCAAGGCGGCGGAAGCGTGACGCGGAGAACATGTGTGATGGGCCGGTCGCTACTCACTTGATCACGTCGTCGACACGACCCTTGATCCAGAGGTATCCATCGGCGTCGCGGGCGGCACCGTCGCCAAAGAAGAAGTAACCGGGGTAAGGCTTCATGTACGTCTCGAGGTATCGCTTGTGGTCCCTGAACACGGTTCGGGCGAGGGAAGGCCACGGCGCCCTGGCGGCGAGAACACCCTCGACGTCGTTCCCCTCGAGCTCCTTGCCCGTCTGGGGGTCGATGATCGCGAGGTCAAAGCCGAAGCATGGGAACGTCGCCGAGCCTGGCTTGGTGTGGATCGCACCGGGGTAGGGCGCAACGGCGTGGGAGCCCGTCTCTGTCATCCAATAAGTGTCCACAATGGCGCACTGGTTCTTGCCCGCAAAGTCGTTGTACCAGTGCCATGCCTCTGGGTTGATTGGTTCACCAACAGTACCCAGCACACGCAGCGAAGACAGGTCGTGGTGCTTGACGTGCTCCTCGCCCATGCGTCGGAGGAGACGGATGGCGGTGGGCGCGGTGTAGAGGTGGGTAGCCTTCCACTTGTCGACAAAGTCCCAGTATCGCGACGCGGTGGGGTACACGGGCGTGGACTCGAAGATGGTCGTGGTGACGCCCTGGGCGAGCGGGCCGTACACGATGTACGTGTGTCCGGTGATCCATCCGACGTCGGCCATGCACGCGAATTTGTCTCCCGGGTGGACGTCAAAGACGTATTTGACGGTGATCAGCGCGCAGAGGAGGTAGCCTCCGGTAGAGTGGACGACACCCTTGGGCTTGCCGGTAGAGCCGGAGGTCTGGGGCAGTCAGCGGAAGCAGCAACTACCGGTCGCGGCTCGCTCACGTAGAGGATAAACAGTGGGTCCTCCGCGCTCATCGGCTCGCATGGGCAGTAGGTTGGCACCTTGGCGCACTCCTCATCCCACCACGAATCGCGGCCCTCCTTCATGTTGACCTTGCCGCCGGTGCGACGGAGGACGAGGACGTGCTCGACCATCGGGCACTGTGCGAGCGCGGCGTCGACGATGGCTTTGGTCGCGATGGTCTTGCCTCCACGCTTCCCCTCGCTGCGCGACGTCAGGGACACAATGGCGACACCCTGTCTCACCGCACTCACTCGCTCGTGATGAGCACTTTGCACTCGCAGTCGTTGACACGGTCCCGGAGAGACTCGGCGGAGAAACCGGCGAACACTGCAGAGTGGACCGCGCCGATTCTCGCGCAGGCCAAAAAGGCCGCAGCGGCTTGCCATGTCATGGGAAGGCTAGTGCGATCAGCACGGAGGCCCCGCCGATTTGACACGAGACACTCACTAGATGCTCACGGCATCGCCCTTCTTGACACCCCACTCCTTGAGCACGTTGGCCACGCGGCAGGTCTCGCGCATGAGCTCTCCCCATGAGATCTCGCGCGAGTCGCCCGACTCGTCGGCTTCGAAGATGATCGCTGTCTTGTCGGGGTGGGCATAGAAGTGTCGGTCGAGGCAGTTGTACGCCGCGTTGAGCTGTCCCTCGACGCTGGCGTGGGGGTCAGCGAGAGTCCCGTTCCCGCCGATTCGTCACGCCCAGAAACTGCCGCCGCAACTATCCACTCACAACCACTGGACATCGCCGTGTTCAAACCCCCCCGCGCGGACCGTTTTGAACGGCCGGATCCAGTCGAGATGCTGGTTGGCCTGCTCGGCCCACCACTTGTCCGCATCGGGCCCGACCGTCTTCTTGTACTCGTTCAAATACGACTCGTAGTCGGGGCCGATGTGGGGCTTGGGGCAGCCGTTGTGGCCTCCCTGGACGCGCTTTGGCGGTGGGAAAACGTCCTCGGAGGGGTCGATCGAGTCGGGGAGTCCAGCGACGTGGTGACCCATGGCGACGGCGTGACGGTGGGATGCGAGGTCAGAGAATGAGCTGGTGAGGTCGTGCGATGCACAAAAGAGGCGGCGGTGGGAAGTGGAAGTCGAAGGAAAGGAGAAACGGCGGGAAGAGAAGACGGGGCGCGCTAAGGGGTAAAGAAGCCAAAATGTCAGCTGATGGTCCGGGACGGGTGACGAGCCACGGCCACGATGTCATGTCCGGTGCGGTGACCCCGAGATTTCCGCGCTCACGATGGAATTTAGGCTTTCCTTGCGGGGATCAGCAACGACGTGGGCGCGGGCGCGGCGCTGGAGTGGGTTTCGTCGAGACGGGTAGTCCTTTGATACTGCTGAGTGATTCTTGACAGACGAGGCGAGCAGAAGGACGTGGGGGCTGGCGAGTGCGGAGTGGGGTTAAAGTATCTGACTGAAATTGGTTGCGGGTGGAGGTTGAATGGTGAGCTGTGTGGGGTGCTAAAAAGGATGAATCCCGTTGAATCAGTCGGTAGACGCGGCGTAGGGCGGCTTATTCGGTCAATGTCCCTGAATCGGTCGGGTCAATGTCACACCCGGTAAAAAGTTAACCGGTACGGCGATTCGGTGGGGAAACCCGTCTTGGCCAATCACCTGCTGCCCGGACTGGCTTCACGCCCGATACACCCTATACCCCCTATTCACTCTAGCCGCCCAGCCGCCCGCCAGCTGCCCTCCCGGCCCTCGGCCCCGTCACCATTCCGATCAGCAGCCCAGTACCCCGTACGACCTTGCCCACCTTGGCATCCACCGCACCCCCCGCCCCACCCCACCTCGCCCACCCACGCACTCCAAGCAACCCTTCACGCGGAACGCAATACAACCAACCAGCTGCAGACTCGTCGGAGCCTCCACGGACCCCCAAGCGACGAGCCCACCCGCCCAGTACAAGTAGTGCAAGTCGTCGTACACAGTCTCGGTCTGGGCATATCCCGACCGGCGTTATCGGCCGACGATCCCGACCCGTCGCGTCTAGACCAGAGGTCGTGTAGCTTGCCTCCACTTCGCGAAACAATGTGCGATGCGTGCCGTCTTGAGGCTCTTGCGACATCCTCATCGTGGGAGCGTAGACGGGAACGCAAGCTCAAAACCATCGCAGCAGCATGAGAAACGACGGTCTGAGCGCGATTCAAAAAGCATCGCGGGAGTGGTTGGCGAAGACAAATTACCCAGACTGTCACCCCCTCGACAGATGAGCAGTCCGGTACGACGCGAGTTCTTTGCTCGTGGGTCTATTGCTCGGTCGACCAGCTCGCGCCGACATTGCGAGGTGTGGAGACCCGTCTCTGCGGGCCGAGGGAACTTGCCCGATGTTTTCCTACTCGTCCGCGACTCATCCTCGACTTGAACCGGACTCTGACCCACTCTCACTCGCTCACCGACTAAGGCGAAACGATGCATATATCTCGTATCGTCGACGACCCTCCTCTCGGTGCCGAGGTCAGCCTTCGCTGACGTAAGGCATGGCCGCTTCCGAGAGTTCCGGCTCCGAAAACCATGCCCAGGAACGAGAGCTTTGACGATACAGCATGGAATGGGACGAGGGGGGGCATTCCTTGGCGGCCACCCCACCCACATTATTTGCTTGTGCGTGCTTGCTTCGGGCAGACTACTATTCGCCACTTGATCCACGTCCAATACATGCCCAAAACAGTCCCAACACGCTCTGGGACCGCACACGAATACCATCTTGCTGGAGCAAGCTTGTTGGAAGCGGACACGGCGCCCCAAGTTGGATTTCGGACTGTTCTCGAAACACGCGCTCGAAACACCCCAATCGATCACCATCACCATCACGCATCACGCATCGCGCATCAGTCCAAGGACGGAGTGATTGACATCCTGCAGACGAAAGGACCAACGTTCGGTCCGTGCGACGCGAAAGCTTGGCGGGAGGGGACGGGAACGAGCAGTGGACGGAACGAGCACTGGACCGCCAATGGCCCGCAGTGGTCATGCTGGCGAGGGCGAGGGGGTGGATGATGATGGAACTGGCGCCGGCGCTGGCACTGGCACTGGTACTGGAGAAGAGGCTGCAAACCCGTCGTTGAGCGTCGCCGTTATTGGTTCGGGTCTGGCTGGGCTCACCGCGGCGTACCTCCTCCGCAAGGAAGGTACACAAGTGTATCTCCTAGAGAAGGTGAGACAGCGTGGATACGACCTCATCAGATGCCAGCTGACACCATCGTAGTCGGAGAAGCTGGGTTTCCACTCTGCGTCGGTGGAGATCCCGACAAATCTCCCGGGTGATGAGAAGAGGAAGGCGGATGGTAGCGGCACGGGCGCTGGCGCTGGACGATGGGTCGTCGACGTGCCGATGCGGTCGTTCCAAGGCGGTGAGCAAACGGCAACCCGGTCACAGTTGCAGGTGGACCAGAATGAGCACGGCGCACTGACCGTCGTCGCAGGATACTACCCCCTCCTCATCGCGCTGTATAGACACCTCGGCCTCCGCCTCGTCCCGACCTTCTTCACCTTCTCCTTCTCCCGCCTCCCGGGCTCGACATATTTCATCTACTCTGGCGCCTCGGGTCTCTCCGTCCCTTCCCTCCCTTCCTCGTCGTTCCTCTCTCCCATCGCCTTCCTGCGGGGCATACTCCACTTTGTCGGCACCGCATTCTGCTTTCTCATCTGGATGGGCTTGGCGTTTCTCTCTTGGTGGGACATCCTCCCCCGTCCGCTCGCCCGCGACAACTCACTCCGGGAGCTCACCGACCACGTCGCGGCGTTTCTCGCTTCCCCGCTCCCCCTGGTCCGAATTCCCCTTGGCGGCGTGTGGAGTCGTTTCATCGAGGAGGTGATCATATCACTCTTCGGCGCTGTGGGGACCATGACCTCCGACGATATTTGGGAAACGCCCGTGGGCTGTCTGCTGGAGTACGTGCATACCACCATTGGGACCGCGCACTACACGTTATCACCGGGGACGGGCGCTACAGAGGTAGCAGACCGACTGGCGGACGAGGTCCGCGCGCAGGGATTCGGTCACCTTCGCCTCGGAGAGGTCATCACGGGGCTGGAATATCGGGATGGGAAGGTGGCCGTGCAGTGCAGCGGCAGCGAGGAGGTCATCGTGGACCGGGTGGTGGTGGCGACGCAGGCGAGTTCGGCGAGGGTGCTGCTTGGGATGCTGGAGCAAAGTCTGCGGGAGCAAGGGGAAAGCACGGAACGGAAGAGGATAAAGAAGATGCTACGGGGACTGGACGACGTGGAGTACAGAGTGAGTCGTGTCCGTGTCCGCACGAGGCGTGACACCTGCTAAGCTCGTAGGAAACCATCGTGGTAACTCATCGTGACGACACGATCCTGCCTCCACAACCCGACCTTCGCGAAATCAACCTCGTCCTCCCACTCACGCCTCCTCGGGCCAGCTCAGACTCCGGCTCCGAAACCCCAACCTTCTCCGATTCTCCAACGTCCACCGAATCCTCTTACCCACCTACCCCGATAGACGGCGATTCCCTCGCCCGCACCCCGTTCTTCCCTCCCCGACACGACGCGGTGTATACCATGGCCACGCACGTCATGCATCCGCCGGCGTCGCTCCGGGGCAAGGTCGCGCCGGTGTTGCAGACGACGAACCCGGTGGTACCGATCGATCCGGCTTCCGTGCTGGGGATTGCAAGGCTCGAACGGTACGTTTGCCATCACCAGGGGGAGATATAGCCATACTGAGTATACAAGGGCTCTGCCATTACGCACACCCGGACCCACGCTCGGGGACCTCCATCCGCCGATACCGGACGGAGCCCACACCCCGCTCGTCCACTTGGCAGGAAGTTACTCCTACCCAGGGATACCCCTGCTCGAAGGCTGCGTGGGCAGCGCCGTCCGTGCTACAAGCGAGATACTCGCGTCGGCATCTGTGGCGAGGGAGCGCGTACAACAGTCATCAGCGCGCAGGGGACGGCGTGTCGCTCAGCTCGGAGGCGTGGATTGGGATGCAGGGCGAGGCGGATTGTTAGGTCGGTTGTGGCGCCACGGGCAGGACCGGGTGGGCCAGACCACATTGCATACGTAATAAATAGGATAGAGCACAGTACGAGTACTCGTACTCGAGTACAGGATAGAGCATAGTACGATACATTGACTCGAGGGAGGTCTATGGGTATACTATGCATTTCTTTCCGGGCTTTACACGCTCCCATGCATCCAGCGTCGCCAGCGTTGTGGATGCCATGGCACGCTCTTCGAGCTAAGCGCTATACGCGCGTTTGCTCGACAGTCGACTCCGCCGGCTATGAGCGACGGTGCTGCCGCGGTGAGGTTGGGTGGAGGTGGTCCGCGCCAAGTCGAGTTGTAACCGTTCCATTGTCAAGTCAAGGTCCGGCCGGGGTAAGCGACCAGGCGACCTTGTAGAACTCTGTGACAGACATCTTCTCTTGTACTTCTTCATCACACTGACACCCACAAGGCAGCTTGCATCGTCTACCCAGACCTGACAACTCGAGGCATTCATTGACCCCTGTCTTCCGTTCCGACGCCATGCTCCGCCCATCCCTCTCTCTCGCCGCCCGACCCATCCCCCTCGGAGCGTCGCGACGATACCTCTCCTCCCGCGCAGGAAGGGTTCTGTCCGCGCTGAACCTCCCGGGACCGGAGACGGCGCTGTCGGGGGTGTACGATGGCCAGTGGAAGGGCTCGGGAGAGGAGATGGTGTCACAGTGCCCTGCTACGGGGGAAGTGATTGGGAGGATCCGCACGGTGAGTGATGAATGATCACACTCCGCGACTCGACAACGCGACTATTAAAGGTCGACAAGGAACTCATCGTCGCCCACTTGACCTGTGACTGAGCCGATCGAAACCCATGACGCTCTCGCCTCCTCACGCTCGGATTGCGCGTTCGGGGGGATGTTGGAGTTGGGGCTCGGTCGGGGTGACGTGCGAATGGCTCATGTCGCTTCTAGGGGACGGTCGACGAGACCCGCCAGGCCATCGCGCGGACAAAGGAGGCATCCCGCCTCGTCCGCGCCATGCCCGGGCCGAAGCGAGGCGAGGTGGTCCGGCAGATAAGGGAGACGCTCTCGGCAAACGTGGATGCGCTGGGGGAGCTGGTCAGTCTTGAGATGGGCAAGATCAGGAGCGAGGGCAAAGGCGAGGTGCAGGAGGTGAGTGAGGCGCTAGGCCTTCTCGGGTTTGGGATGATGCTGATTGGGATGGATAGTTCGTGGATATCGTGAGTCGCGTGGCTACTTGTGCTGGGCAAGGGGTACTCGTATGGACGCAGAAGTCCGCTCCAGAAGAGAATCGTGGTGCTGAGCGACACGACGCAGTGCGACTATGCCACCGGCTTGTCTCGATCTATGGCGGGCAGGGTCCTCCCCTCCGAAAGACCCGAGCATGTCATCTACGAGAGTAAGCCGGACCTGGTCACTCAACTACGCCAACCACCCCAACCACGTCAAACATCATGGTGCAGTCTAGCTGATACACGCCAGTCCCCAACCCCCTCGGCGTCGTCGGCATTCTCTCGGCCTTCAACTTCCCAGTGAGTGATCGGTCGATCCCTCGTCTCTGCCTACGCCATTGGCTGACGCTGGCGGATTAGGTCGCTGTATATGTGCGTGTATAGTCGCATTCCGCTATTCCGATCAACGACGACGTAGTGGCGCGGCCCCCGCTCATATACGGTATAGGGCTGGAACCTCGCCATCGCGTTTGCTACAGGAAACGCAACGATTTGGAAACCGTCTCCCACGACGCCGCTGTGAGTGGCCGTCCTCTCCTCTCTCCACCTCGCCTTCCCCTAGCAGCTCTCACACTCCCCTCCCTCGTATGATCCCACTCACACTCGACACCCCTCCCACAATGCGCAGCTCGAGCGACCGGAAACGGATCCACGCTCATACTCGGTGCTCAGCTGCTCCATCGCGGTCACCCGCCTCATCGCCCCGATCTTGGAGAGGAACGGTCTCCCCGGCTCGGCCGCTTCGCTAGTCTGCGGAGACGTCGATGTGGGCAAGGAGCTCGTCGGGAGCAAGGACGTGGACATGGGTGAGCCCGGCGCGGCTACGCGGCTCTTGGTTCAGGTTACGGTGTCGGGTGTCGGGCTGGGCTGAACCGCGTTAGTCAGTTTCACGGGGAGCGAGAAGGTCGGGAGGGAGGTGGGGAAGGTCGTGCAGCAGCGGTTTGGCAAAGTGAGTTCGGCACTGCTTCTGTGCGGTCGCCGCGCGGTCACGGCGTGGTCATGGTCCCGGTCATGGTCCGGTCATTGTCACGATATCGATGTATCGCATCGTGGTTGGAGCTAATCCATTGACTAGGCCCTTCTGGAGCTGGGAGGGAACAACGGTGAGCTGCAAGCACAAGCTGCATTCCGGGTGGTATGATGGTCTAACTCGGCACAGCCGTGATCGTGCACGAGGACGCCGACTTGCAGCTCGCACTTCAAGGTGTTCTCTTCGCTGCGGTTGGAACGGCGTGGGTGATCCAGCTGATTCATACGGCACAGTTGTTCATGTGGAGTCAAGCTGATCTCGGTCCAGGGGTCAACGGTGCACGTCCACTCGCCGACTGCTATTGCACCGATCCATTTCGTCCAAATTCCTCGAGATGCTTCTACCATACTACGACTCTTCCACGCCTTCCACGACCCTGCGCGCTGGCGACCCGCTCGACGCCAAGTCCCTGATTGGACCACTGCACACCCCCGCGGCGGTCAGGATGTACAATGACACTCTGGAGGGCATCGTCTCCCGCGGAGGGCAGGTCCTGAGCAAGCGCCACGGACGCATGGACCCGCCCTTCGACGGTGGAAAAGAGGGCAATTGGGTGTGGCCAGTTGTGGTCAGGCCGAAAGAGGGGGACGAGTGTTGGCAACACGAGACATTCGCGCCGGTGCTCTATGTCAGGGAGTTTGACACGATGGAAGAGGCGATTCAGTGAGTCGTATGACGCGGGGACGGCAACCGCGTCCATTCTCGCGAGTGTCCCACGTCGTACCTTGGGCGTGTGCTCAAAGGACTGGACGCGAAAGACCGTCTTGAGACTCTGCGGTGCATGAAACCTGAAACTGAAGCTAACACCTGGAACCAGGATCAACAACGAAGTACCCCAGGGACTCTCCTCGTCGCTGTTCACAAAGTCGCTCGAGAACATGGGCAAATGGCTCGGACCAGAGGGGAGCGACTGCGGGATCGTCAACGTGAGTGCGGCAAGGCTGGGCCGGAGGAGTGGCGTGGGAAGCTGGCGGCTGATTTGTCGCGCAGGTCAATGTCGGGACGAGTGGGGCGGAGATCGGGGCGGGATTCGGGGGCAACAAATCGACGGTGAGTGGAGTCTGAAGGCGAGGTGTAGTAGCACGTCGCGACGTCTTGGAACAGCGTGGGAGGCGCGTTGAGTCTGAGACTTGTGTGGGACGCGTGGTGAGGTAGTGCAAGGTCTGGGCTGGATAGGTTTGGAATGGCGTGCGTGGAGGAGGGACGAGTCGAGTTAGACAAGATTGGAGTCGAGTGGACGTTCGGAGCACCGTGGGCCGCCCAGATTACAACCCGCTGACTCGACCAGGGCTGGGGCCGCGAATCCGGCGGGGACGCGTGGAAGCAATACGTCCGATGGAGCGCTGCGACTGTCAACTACGGAAAGACGCTGCCTCTTGCGCAGGGCGTGAGCTTTGGAGTGGCCTGAGTGGCCTGACCGGGAAGAGCGGGGAGAGCGAGAGTGCGAGGATAGAGTAGTGGATGCGGGCAAAGCGCTACCGTAGTCGACGAGCGCCTACGTTGCATGGGATTCTGCACCGAAGCCACCACGCGATTGCTGTTGTGATCGCTGATGTGATCGCTGCTGCGATCGAGGGTTGTGAGTGCTGTGTGTGAGTGCGATTCGTTGTCTCATCTCAGCTGCGATCCTCGATCTCGCGATCTTGCCATTCCATGGGTCCTTGGGCGGACCGGGAGCAGAGGCTCGGGCTCCGCCTCGTCGATGACCTCAGAGACATCCATGATCACATGCCTGGACGCTCAACCCACCTCGTCCAATCACAGCTTGATGCACGCGATACCTCGACGAGGACGTTTCCAGAGACCACAGACGGGCAGGAGGTATTGTCCAATCACAGCGATCTCTGAGAAGTCGAGGAATGGTCGGGTGTCGACGTCGAGCTATTTGCATCGAGAAAGAGGTGGTCTTATCAGCTCCCGAGGGGATTTACGCGGGTGTCATACCGTAGTCTCGTGGACGACGCTCGAGAGCGAGAGCGAGAGCGAGAGCGAGATCCAGAGCGAGGGTCCAGACCTTCGACAGACCGCTCGGGAATCGTACAACCTTCGCATTCATCACATGTCAGCTGGTCCATCCACCCGCCAGTCGATCCTTTGGCTCGATCCAATCACAGCTCGTCGTGAATTCTGAAGACGTCCCGAGACGTGCTATAAACAGTTACGTCGCCGCTACGTCGACGCGAGAATAGCACGGAAATCTGGGTCTTATCAGCTTCCGAACGCAGCACAGCAGGACATAGCACGACGCCCTCGGAACACGCCGCGAAGAGGCACTTCTGCTCCTCCTTCGGTTTCTGCTTCTGTGACTCCTTCTGCGCCGGATGGGAGCTTCTGCGCCATGCCGTGTCTTGCGGCTTGGGTTCACGCCCGCGGTGCCCCCTGCCCCCGCGCCCTCTGCGCCGCTCCCCCACTCCGAGTGGGGTTTCCGCAAATAGACAACCCACAACGATCACCTCCACCTTTTCCATGGATCGCGAGCGCGGATGGATATGACGTTCATACGACTCTGCGACTTCCGCCCGGTCCTTCCTCAGATCTTTACTGGGCTTGCGACGAGGGCTCACCAAGGGGTACCCGGGGTATCACAGTTCCCTCTCTACACCAGCGTACCGCAGGCAGGCGCAGACACACATCCGCTTCCTTTCGCCCGAATTTGGATTTCCACTTCGAACCTCCTTCTCCCGTCGCTCCCAGCTCCTCGTGAGCATCTATTCGGGGCTATATATGGACTCACGCAATCTTCCATCACGATAAGACCTCTGTTCGTGATTGGACAACGGCCGCTGACCTCTGGATATGGTTGTGAACCACTACTGAACGTGGATAGAGTCCGTGGACTGCTTATCTCGAAGACTGGACGGGGCGGGTCGAGCGGGTCGGGCGGGTCCCACGGGTCTTCTGAGTAGACAGAACAAGGCCTCGCGCCCCCCTCTGCGTCCCAGCCGAACCCCAGTCCGGGGCTGTGTGCAAGACTACTGGCCCCTTGTTTCTCCAGCCTCGTGTCTTCCCGATTGGCGGGGATGGACTCTACTCTCATTGGTCGCTCCGTGCAGAGCGAGGGACGCGGTGGGTCGACAAGCAACCTAGCTCAAGCCCAACGGGTCGATTACTTTCTCATCTCAGTTCGATTCCTTCTTCCCCCACACAACACCCACCCACCTTGACACATCCGTGAAGAGTCTGCTCGCAGCACAAGACTTGCTCCACTTGCGTCACTTGCTCCACCCACATCACCACTGAACCCCGTAGACACGTCCCACGCCGTGTCACGCGCTTATCGCCTCCCCCGCCAGCTCTGTGTGCCTCGTTGCCGTAAAGCCTGTCTTGAGCCGTCTCGAACCTCTGTCAAGATGTCGGCGACCGCTCCAACGTGGTTGAACAACGGTGATAATGTAGGTGGCACGATTCACTGGGTTCATAAGTCGATTCCGCATCCCGCTTGACTCTCCGTCTTGCCACGCGGTATATCCCTTCCGTGAACATCCCTACCCTGCCTTGCTCATCTCGGTCGCTGTCCCCGTCTCTGCACGATAGTTCACCGCTCGTACCGCTCGTCCCCCCCAATAATCATCGTCCTCCGGTCCTCGGCGGCCTCGTGCGACCCGATGCCACCACCTTCGTCCTCTTCCGCTGACCTCGCCTCGTCGAGGTCATCCACACCGCCGCCGCCACTAACCCCCTTAGGCCTGGCAACTCACCGCCGCCTCGCTCGTCGCCCTCCAGTCCGTCCCCGGCCTCGTGATCCTCTACGCCGGCATCTCCAAGACCAAATGGGCCATCAATTCCGCCTTCATGGCGTTCTACGGCTTCGCAGCTACTCTCATCGTCTGGGTCGTGTACGCCTACAACATGGGTTTCGGGAACCAATGGATCCCTCTCTGCGGGGTACCTTATCCGGCAATCGGCATGGGACACGAGCTCCAGCAGAGTACCCTGCCGGCGGCGGGGGTGTCGCAGGCGTTCCCCCAGGCGACGATGGTGTAAGTGGGCTGGATTGGGCTGAGTGGGAGGGGAAGGAGGAGCTTCATCCTCTTCCCGTTTCAAGAAACTGTCGCTGACTCGTATGTAATAGGTATTTCCAGTTTGTCTTTGCGTGAGTCTACAGTACCGCTTTCCATAGCCGGCTCTTTGCCGCGCAGAGGCTGTCGATCCCCTTTACCGAGGTTTGGCTGGTGCATTCGGAATCGCCTCGATTGGGACTCGGAGTCGGAGTCGGAATCGAACATGATTCCCAGTCCGCTCGTGGCTGCTACCTGGTCACCCATGTCCGAAACGACCTCCCCGCTTGGTCAACCAGGAGTTGCTGATCGCTCCCCACTCGCTGACCCCCGCAGCGCCATCACCGTCGTCATCATGGCCGGGGCCTTCCTGGGCCGCATGAACTTCCTCGCCTGGATCGTGTTCGTGCCTCTCTGGGTGACGTTCTCCTATGTTATCTCGGCCTTTTCCATCTGGGGCGGCGGCTTCCTCTTCCAACTCGGCGTCATCGACTATTCCGGAGGGTATGTGATCCACGTTTCCTCCGGTACGGCCGGGTTCGTGGGCGCGGCTTGTATCGGTCCGAGACACGCCACGGATAGGGCCTCGCATCGCCCGAGTAATTTGGGGTTCGTCATGGTCGGAGCGGGCATTCTCTGGGTCGGGTGGAACGGTTTCAATGGAGGTGACCCCGTGAGTGAAACGGACGTGACCTCGGCTGCGAATGGTTCTTCGCACTCGGCTGCGATGTGCCAATCGCCCTTCGCACGCTGCAATCTTGGTACCAGCAATACCTGCCCCTCGTCCCAGCGCTGACACCGCAACCCAGTACACCGCCAGCCCCGACGCAGGCGCCGCAGTGCTCAACACCAACATCTGCACCGCCACCTCCCTCCTCGTCTGGACCCTGCTCGATTACTTCTACTACAAGAAACCGGCCATCCTCGGCTCCGTCCAGGGGATGATCACGGGGCTCGTGGCCATCACCCCCGCGGCAGGAGTGATTGCGGGATGGGCCGCTATTGTTATGGGTGTACTGTCCGCCTCGATCCCGTGGTGCACCATGAACCTCCTAGGGTGAGCCCCGTTCCGCACGGACTAACACGACGTTATGACCCCGCTTGCTCTTTCGCTCCTGCTGACCCGCGTTCCGCGACCAGGAAGCGACTCTGGCTGTTCAAGTACGTCGACGACACCCTCGGTGTCTTCCACACGCACCTTGTAGCCGGCTTTGTCGGCGGGTTCTTCACCGGCATCTTCGCGACGGTGAGTGCGGGTCCGGGGTCATAGCGCGCCTGTCCGCGAGCCATTTCATTATTCTCCATCTTGCGTCATTTGCACTGCACTGTAATCTTTGGTGGAATGCGGATTGTTCCAGTCTGGGAACAAACCACAACACAGCACCGCCCCGCTGACGCCCGTGGCAGATCGACGGGTCCGCCGCTTTCGGCCTCACCAACCCGGGCGGCGCCATCGCGGGCAACGGTCGCCAGGTGTGGGTCCAGATCGTCGGCGCGCTCTTCGTGATCGGATGGAACATGGCGGTGACCCCTCTCATCCTGTTCTTCATCAAATACGTCCTCCGCATCCCACTTCGCATGTCGGAGGAGATGCTCCTCGTGGGGGACGACGCGGTGCACGGCGAGGCGGCCTACGCGATCGAGAATGCTTTC
The DNA here is from genome assembly GCA_001600855.1 of Saitozyma sp. JCM 24511. NCBI lineage: Eukaryota > Fungi > Basidiomycota > Tremellomycetes > Tremellales > Trimorphomycetaceae > Saitozyma > Saitozyma sp. JCM 24511. The sequence goes on along the minus strand of BCLC01000011.1, from coordinate 786,080 downwards.
TCTCTCGTCGAGAGGGACAGGAACGGGAATGGCCATGGGGTCGAGACGGCTTATACGACTGCGACGAACGGGGAGGGAAGCGGAGCCACAGAGGGTGCGTCGGAGGAGATGAGGGCCAAAGAGGCCAAGAGGATGGGGGTGGCAGAGGTGGTGTGACCGGGGAAGGAGCGGCGCGAGGCGACGACCGCGAGGCCCCCCTCACGGGTGTCCGGGGCGGGGGAGCAAAGGAGTCGATGTGGAGGAGTGGACTGGAACGGGACGTGCTCGTGAAGACGCCGATGGTAATAGGCTCGGGAAAAAGATCTCGTTGGAACTGGAAGGGCGGTGCAAAAGGTACTCCTGCGGTAGAGCAGGAACACTCGAGACGTGGAATAATATAACTGCAGGAACGTTCTGAACAAGCGCTAGGGGTCTTGCCCACGGCATGCAACGTCAACATCCCAGATCGCGAGTCGATGCTACATGCCACACCGCCACATTGCCGCGCTACGATGTGATTTGCGGCTGCGGGTTGCAGTGTCATGCCAAGACGAAATGATGCACCGTTGAGTCAGAGTCGGCTCCGGAGACGCCGCCACGGGCAGAGCGGGCAGGGCTCGCCGTGTTGCGCCACGTGACGTCCCAGCAGCCCCGCGCAGGACCGGCCGCCGGCGCAGCCCGCCCGGGCACAACTTGCTGGGCGGAATGGCAGTGACGCGGAGACGGCTTCAGGGACGGGGAGAGTGTGGTGACGTGCCTGGTTGCTGGGGGTGAACATCCGTACCCACACGCACACGATCCATCCCGGCCGGCCGCCGAGAGAACGGGTAATAACATTTCAGCTAGACACACACACACACTGGCGAGTTGACTCGGCTCGAGACTTTCACTTCGGATCCTTGGTCTCGCATCTTGCATCTTGCTCTTGGTCATTCCTTCTTTCTTCTTCTTGTCGACTTCATAAGTATTCCTACGTCCGCAGACCAGGACGAGCGCGCAGCTACTCCGATCCGACAAACAGACACCACGCGGATCAGATATCCACACCGACCGATCGTTCGACAGACACATTCCACTCCCACTCGATCCTTCCCTGTCTCTCCCCGCGCTCCGGCGCCACCACCTCACTCCCACCCTCCTTTCCACCCGATCTCACCACTGCCCCTCTCAACATGTCCGCTCCTCACTCCGACCACCGCTCCGACGCCGCGGAGCCGCTCGCCGCTCCACCCGCCACCGCCGGTACCCGCTTGTCCGACGAGCTGGCACAAGGGGAGAAGACACTGGCGCTGCAGGAAGGCGCGGCCGTGTCCACCGGTATCCCCTACCCCTCCGCCACCGGTGCCATGACCATCCCTCCCACCGTACCCCTGCCTTCCACCGCCGTCGCCGAGGCGGCCGCCGCTGAGCCCTCGTCGTCGTCGGAGAAGATGATCCCCGCCCACCCCACTTCCACCCGCAGCGGGGCGTCTGAAACGTCCGAGAAGCCCCGTCGCACATCCACGACGTCGTCTGGCCTGGTCGAGAAACACCCGAAGAAGAAGCGATGGGGCAAATACAAAAAGGACAAGGAGGAGGAGGCGAAGAAGTCAAAGCAGAAAGAGGCCGAGGCGGACGCTCTCCCGCCCATCAGTTTCGCCCAACTTTTCCGATTTCACAAGACGCATGAACTCCTCTTCAACTTGATCGGTCTCATCCTCGCCGCAGCCGCCGGTGCGACCCAGCCACTCATGACCCTCATCTTCGGTCGGCTCACCACCTCGTTCACCAACTATGCCATCGCGCTCAACCAGATTGCCGCCCAGGGGAACTCGCCCGAGGCGGCCACCGCGGTCGAGGCCGCAAAACAACAGCTCAAGACGGATTCGGGACACAACGCGCTGTACCTCCTCGCAATTGGCGTGGGCATGTTCTTCTGCACGTACTGCTACATGTTCATCTGGAACTGGACGGGAGAAGTCGCCTCGAAGCGAGTTCGAGAGAACTATCTCCGCGCCGTCCTCCGCCAAGAGGTGAGCCCCCCATCATTCGTCCGGATCTTATCAGATGCAACCGCACCGCTGACCTGCTTCAGGTCGCTTACTTTGACGATCTCGGTGCCGGCGAAGTGGCCACGCGGATCCAGACCGACTGTCACCTTGTGCAAGAGGGAATTTCGGAGAAGGTCGCCAACATCACCATGTTCCTCGGCACCTTCTTCTGCGGTTTCATCCTCGCCTATGTGCGCTCGTGGCGGCTCGCTCTCGCCTGCTCGTCCATCTTCCCCGTCATCATCATGTGCGGAGGCCTCATGATGGCCGCCATGACAAAGTTCACCACCGGCAACCTCGGCGCTGTTGCCAAGGCCGGTTCCCTCGCTGAGGAGGTCATCGGCTCGATCCGCACCTGCCAGGCTTTCGGAACCAGCATCATCCTCGGCAAGCGATTTGACGAGATCATCGAAGAGGGCAAGAAAATGGGTAAGAAGGGTAGCGTCATCGAGTCGCTCGGTCTCGCCACAATGTTCTTCTCAATCTACTCGGCCTACGCCCTCGCCTTTTTCTACGGCGGTATCCTCGTCACTCAAGGCCGTGCCGACGCGGGCATCGTCATCAATGTGTTCATGTCCATCCTCATCGGTTCTTTCTCCATGGCCATGCTCGCGCCCGAGGCTCAGGCCGTCTCCAAAGCCCGCGCCGCAGCTGCCAAACTCTTCCAGACCATTGACCGTGTCCCGTCGATCGACTCGGCGGACAAGGGCGGTCTCAAACCCGACACAGTCCACGGCGTCATCACCTTTGAAGACGTCAAGTTCCACTATCCCTCCCGCCCGAACGTGCCCATCCTCAAGGGCCTCACAACGACGTTCCCCGCAGGCAACACCGTCGCCCTCGTCGGTGCGAGTGGTAGCGGCAAGAGCACGGTCGTCTCGCTGGTCGAACGATTCTATGACCCGATTGCGGGTGTCGTCAAGCTCGACGGAAAGGACATCAGAACGCTCAACCTCAAGTGGCTTCGTCAGCAGATCGGTAAGTCGACCTGTAATCTAGCTGGGGTTTAGCTGATCAAGGTGCAGGTCTGGTCGCGCAGGAGCCGACTCTGTTCGCCACGACTGTCCGCGGCAACGTCGAGCATGGTCTCATCGGCTCAAAGTATGAGAACGCGCCCGATGCGGAGAAGCTCGAGCTCGTCCAGAAAGCGTGCATCGACGCCAACGCCCACGACTTCATCATGAAGCTCCCAAACGGCTACGACACTATGGTCGGCGAGCGTGGTATGCTCCTTTCCGGTGGTCAGAAGCAGCGTGTCGCAATCGCCCGAGCCATCGTCTCGGACCCGCGTATCCTCCTCCTCGACGAGGCGACCTCGGCGCTCGACACTCAGTCCGAAGGCATCGTGCAGGATGCGCTCGACAAGGCTTCCCGCGGTCGCACGACCATCGTCATTGCCCACCGCCTGTCGACCATCAGGGATGCGGACAATATCATCGTCATGGGCGGAGGCGAGATTCTCGAGCAGGGAACGCACAACCAGCTTCTCTCGGATGAGAATGGGCCCTACGCCCAGCTCGTCTCAAACCAGAAGCTGTCGCAGACCGCTGCCGAGAACATACCCGACGAGGATGAGAATCCATTCTCCAAGTCTGACGCCGCACTCGCTGCGCCCGGGTCTCCCATCAGTGAGAAATTCCCAGGTCTCGGACGGACGACGACGGGCAGGTCTCTCGCCAGCGCGGCGATGGAGCAGCTCAAGGCCCGTCGCGCCGAAGACGCCGGGGACGAAGAGAAGCTTCCCAGCGCGACCAAGATGTACTACCGCCTCCTCAAGATCAACAAGGATGACAAACATCTCTACATCATCAGCACAATCGGAGCCGTCTGCTCCGGCATGGTCTACCCCGCACTCTCCATCCTTTTCGGCAAGGCTTTGACCGACTTCCAGATCCAGGACTACGCTCAGCTTCGTTACGAACTCGACCGCAAGGCGTATGTGGTTTTCCATCACCCCTCACTTGGACCCTCGCTTCGAGTGGTTAGAGTGGTTCAAGCGCTGACAGCCGTACAGGTTGTATTACTTCATCACCGCCATCGTCGCCGCAATCGCCATTTTCATCCAGATCTTTGGTTTCTCCCGAGCCGGCTGGGACCTCGCGGCCAAGCTCAGGACCCTGACGTTCAAGGCCACCATGAGGCACGACATCGAGTGGTTCGACGAGGACAAGAACTCAGTGAGCAGTGCTCCGGCAACGGACCCGCGAGTGTTCCGAGAGCGCCAGAGCAAGCTGACGAGAGACAGACCGGCGCGGTGACTTCGGACATCGCGGACCTGCCTCAAAAGGTGCAGGGTCTGTTTGGCCAGACGATGGGGACCATCATCCAGTCGTGTGCCACGCTCATCGGTGGCTGTGTAATCGGTCTCGCCTATGGTCCCCGTGAGTAAAGGCTTTGAAGATGTGGAAAGGATTTGGGATCCTTGCTGACCCGCATTCAGTGCTCGCCCTCATCGGTATCGCGTGTATCCCCATCCTCGTTTCTGGCGGGTACATCCGTCTCCAGGTCGTTGTCCTCAAGGATAGGCGAACCAAGAAGATCCACGCGGCCTCGGCGCAGCTTGCCTCCGAAGCGGCGAGCTCGGTGCGCACGGTCGCGGCTCTCACTCGAGAGGACGACGTCGACCAAATGTACTCCAAGTCGTTGGAAGGCCCGCTCAAGCTGTCTGTGTGAGTGCAATGCCCGTCATCCCCAGCTCGGACCTTCTCTGGAACTCGTCGCTGATGCACGATCTAGTCGAGGCGCAATCAAGTCACAGGCTCTCTATGCCGCCAGTCAGGGCATGACATTCCCTATCATCGCCCTGGTGTTCTACGTTGGCGCTCTGTGGCTCATCTCGGGCAAATACAACACTGCTCAGTTCTTCACTGTCCTGACCTCTGTCGTGCGTTCAACGTTTCAGCATACCACCACTACGTCTCAATTTGAAAATAGTACTGACTGGTATCCCTGGCAGATCTTCGCGTCGATTCAAGCCGGCAACGTGTTCACCTTCGTTCCCGACGCCTCCAAGGCCAACGGCGCCGCCGCGGCCATCTTCCGGCTTCTTGACGATGTACCCGAAATTGACGCGACGAGTGACGAGGGCATCAAGCTCAACCCGGCTGAGGTCAAGGGTCACATCCGACTAGAGGGCGTTCACTTCCGATACCCCTCGAGGCCGGCTGTCAGGGTGCTCAGAGATCTTACCATCAATGTCCCGCCGGGAACCTAGTGAGTGGGACGGCACGGTGCGAGCGGGATCTGGCGGCATGTGCTGAGATGTCGTTCTCAGTGTCGCGCTGGTCGGCCCGTCGGGATGCGGAAAGTCAACGACGATCCAGATGCTCGAGAGGTTCTACGACCCCCTCATTGGACAGGTCACGCTCGACGGTGTGGACATCAGGGAGCTCAACGTCTCGAGCTACAGGAGCGAGATGGCGTTGGTGTCGCAGGAGCCTGTGCGTGACTGGATGTGGTATCGCGTCTCAATACTGAGGAAGCCGCTGACCTTTGGCAGACGCTTTACTCCGGCACAGTCAAATTCAACGTGCTCCTCGGTGCGAACAAGCCCATGGAGGAGGTCACCGAGGAGGAGTTGATCCAGGCGTGCAAGGACGCGAATATCGTACGTGCACGCGTCTTGCAGCGAGATGTCGTCGACAAGCTGACTTGGTGACAGTACGATTTCATCATGTCGTTGCCCGATCAATTCGAAACCCAAGTCGGAGGCAAGGGGTCGCAGCTGTCTGGCGGTCAAGTGAGTCTGCTCGCTGACGCGGTATTTGACGGCTGCTGACGACCCGTAGAAACAACGTATCGCCATTGCCCGAGCGCTCATTCGAAACCCCAAAGTCTTGCTCCTTGACGAGGCCACGTCCGCGCTCGACTCGCAGTCGGAGCGTGTCGTCCAGGACGCGCTAGACAAGGCCGCCAAGGGACGCACGACCATGTGAGTGATCCACAGACCACACGTCCAGTGCGCTGTACAACTGCGGGAACTGACTTGTGTCTTAGTGCCATTGCGCACAGGCTGTCGACAATCCAAAAGGCGGATATGATCTACTGCTTCGCCGAAGGCCGGGTCGCGGAGAAGGGCACACACGCCGAGCTGTTGGCCAAGAGGGGCGCATACGTGAGTGGTGTAGCCCCGATTTGACTGTGGAGGATGTACAAAACGAACGAAGCAGCTGACCCCGTCTCGTAGTGGGAGCTCGTCCAGATGCAGAACCTCAGCAAGCAATAGGCGGGCACGGGCACGGGCAGGTGTGTGGCATAGATCGGATTGCCAGGGAATGGGGTCAGTGTCAGTGGATAGACGCGTACGGCGTATTAGAAGGACGATCTTTGTCACATCGTATCACGGGACCATACGGATCATTCGTAGTGTATTGGCGCAGTGTATAGTGAAGCACAACAACTGCTCTATGGCTCCACCCAGCTCTGCTCAGCCAGCTCTGCTCAGCAAGCTCTGCTCAGCAAGCTCTGCTCCCCTCTGCTCTACTCTGCATGCAACGATGCAAGCGCAAGCACTTGTCATGAGACAGATTTCGTGAGACCAATGCGTCGGCGAGACGGCGGCCCAGCGGTCCGGACGAGTAGTAGTATTACGTGTTCCCCTCTGCTGCGTGCCCGGTACCCGGGTGAGAAAAGCTTAAATCGCAGGTGGGAGCCTCCAGCCGTCGCCCGCGACCCTTCCCCCCTTGCTTTCCCCCCCCCCCCCTCTTCCCCTTCCTCCTAAGTCTCGAATGCTATTTCACGATTCACCTCTGCCCTGCCACGCCCCTCGTCGTCCAGAATTAGCACCCAACTCTGGTCGTTGCTCTGCCCTTGTGTCTCGTCCCTGGGAACCAAACGAACCGACCCGACCCAGTAGTGACCCCGAGCCGCTCGGCCACCTCGGCGACCGGCCAGGAGAAATCGTCGTCGTCGTCGCGGCAGACGACGTGGTTCCCCGCTCGCTCATCGCTCGCCGCTCACCGGGCCGCAATTCCACCACGGGTACGGTCATGGTTACGGTCATGGTTATGGGTGGTTAGCTTTCCACCACCTTGATTCCCCGTCGGCCATACAGCCATCCCATCCAACCAACGACCCGCCTCTTGCCGCAACAGTTGTATACATACATCCCCACCCCAGCATCGCTCTTTCCGACCACTCTTTCCTGCTCTGCATCACAACACACTCGCTCCGAGGCGTGACGCAACGAACGCCGGTACCGGACCCTGTTGACGTCGCCGAACTCGATTACTTGACCTTGCCGATTGACCGCGCGTCCGCGTCCGCGTCTTCCCGCCTCCATCCTCCGTCCTCCGTCCTTGATCCATTTGCAGCATCCCATCGACCCAATCTCGCGGCGGACCTGACGATGGACAAAGGAAGGGGACAGAGGGACGATCAGCGTCATTAAGGCGGAAACGCCAGCGTGTAGCGAGCGTCTCATCGTCGTTGCCCCTCGGCGTCCCCTTTACACACCGTTTGTGTGTCTGTTTGTGGGGTAACGAGGTGATTGGGGAACTTGCAACTGGAACTGGAATCGACACAGACGTCCTTTGGCCCCAAAACAAAATTGTCGTCGACCAGCGGACGGACATTCACTGCGGGTGACTACCACCTACTCACCACCCACCACCTCTCACTCGTGTCCGGAGCGTCGTCAAGCTTGCCCCGAGCATACATCACCCCCCTGCACCTCCCTCCCGCCTTTCATTTCCGTCGACACTCACTCGGAAGAGATCTCACCCCGGCAGATCGTCCACGTCTACATACCGTCCATACCTCGTTGCATCCCTTGCTCGACTCGATCACCTCGTCATACTCAGCCCGGGTTGACACGCCCAACTCACCCACCCGCCATGTCCTCGCGTCCTCCTTCATCCGCCCCCTCGCGGACATCCTCTTTTCAACTTCGAACCCAACCACCTTCGCGTCCGGGCTCTACCACAGGCTCAGCCTCTGCCTCGGGCTCTGGCACGGCCACCCCAGTCATATTCCCTCCATCCACCCCCTCGCTCGCCCTCTCGGCCACGCCCACATCCGCGGCGACCCCCTCGCTCGCCTCCCAGGAGCACACCACCACTCTCTCACACAAGCTCCGACACATGTTCGACTCGCAGCGCTACGCCGTGTTCGATGCGGTGGTCAAGATCCACGAGCTGGGGAACGTGCCGCAGCTGGAAGGAGAGTTTCAGGTCAAGTACAAGTTCAGAGGCAAGAAACCGAAAGGCAAGGATGCGAGTGAGTCGACCTGGCCAACTCTTGTTCCACCAGATACACCCCCGTCGAAGGTCATGATGGCTAACCCCGCCGCAGCCCTGCCGCACAAACCCTCGTTGCCCAACCTCAAGCTCAACCAGCCTCTGTCCACCATCAACCCATCCGCCTCCAGCCTCTCCCTCCGATCCTCATCCACAGCCGCTTCCTCCCCAGTATCCCCTCTCGCTCCTATCCGACCCACCCTACCCGCCTCGTCATCCACCAACACCGCTCGGTCCAAAGCCATGTCCCTCCCTCCCCCGGCACTCTCACCGGTCAGTCCGACCAAGACCTCGCCGCCGCGTAAGGCCGACTGTAAAAAGGCGTCGGACCCAACACCACTGCGACAGTCTTTAGGTCCAGACGACCTTGATCCGCAGGGATCGCAGGGATCGCAGGCCGTGGCGGCTCGGGAGATCATGGAGGAGCCAGAGGATGCAGGAGATCTGCGTACGGGAGCCAAGACCCAGGCGCAGGGACAGGCCGGCGGGGCGATCACGAGAACACGAGCAGAGAGCCAAAGCAGCGGAGGAAGCGGGGAACCCAACGGCAGTATCGGATCGTCGGACAGCAAGCGATCGTCTACGAGCCAGCCAAACAGCGGGGCGAGCTTCAACACTTCGTCAAGACCCTCTTCTGCCCTTGTGCCTCCCTCAATCTCGGCAAGACCACCATCCCTGGCCCCCTCGACCGTGTCGTCGTCGTCCCACCTCTCGGTCGCCTTTCCACGCTCGGGTGTACCCCCGCCAGCTCGCTCCGGCACCATGCCGGCGCCATCGACAATCTTGGATTCCGTGCAAGGCATGGATGAGTGGCGCGACTTGGCTCTTGGCGCGAAGCCTTCCCGCACAATCTCCCGAACAAGCTCGGTCAACACTGGTGTCTCGTCGGTGACTGGCGAGAATGCGGGTGCGGGTGGAGGCGGTGGCTCGCATGGTCACGGCCACTCGGGCTTCCTGCACCCGCATCGAGCCCGCTCGGCATCTGGCCCTGGTCCACCCAGTCGATCTCATTCGATGCAGAGCTCGTCGTCTCGTCTCACAGGAAGGAAAGGCCGCACCCAAGCGAGATCACTCAGGCAGCATACCTGTACCTGGGACAGCGAGCTCCAGCACACGATGCGCATCCCGCTCTCAAAGCCCCCCGCTCAGACGTCTGGCTCTCTAAACCCTTATCGCCGGCAGCAATCTGTGCCGGTCCTGGGCGCGGGTCCTCTTAGCGAGTCGGGCATCCGACTGGTCATTGAGCAGCTCCCGACAGCCGCGGCAACATCGATGCAGCAGGCCAGCGGCGCCGACAAGGACTCCCTCGGCAGCGTCCTTTCGGCGGCGCACCATGCGGCGCATCCTCACGGCACTGCCAACCCGAGCGAGGGCAAGAAGAGCACAAGTGGGGAGAAGACGGTATTTGGCATTGTCGATGTGGATCTGGCGGCGTTTGCAGGCAAAGGCAAGACCACGAGGAGGTTCCTGCTCAGAGGAAGTCGGACGAACGCTACGATAAAGGTGAGCTTGGCGCACTGTCTGGACGACACAATGGGGCATGCGCTGATCCCACCCGCAGCTGACCGTCGATATGAGGTGGATCGGAGGGGAAGAGACATGGGTTGCGTGAGTATCTCGCCGAGTGAGGTTCAGACGACGCGACGACTGACACGGATCCAGCCCGCCAATGCAGGAAGGTCATCACGTCACGAACATCCAAGACCTCGTTGGTACCGAGGCGCAAGACAACATCAAGAATGACCGTGAGCGCGGCGATTTCGAAGCTGTGTCTCGCCTCGCTGACTTTGACAGTCCACCTCGCCAAAACCCCTTCGAATTCTTCTTCCGCCTCGTCTACGTCTCTGACAAGGTCAAACCGCTCTATGGGATCGTCGCTCAACCTGGCGGCGAGTCACTCGGCGATCAGTCTGGTCGGTCACCGGCCTGAAATCGGGTACAAGTCGTATGAGCATCACTTGCTGCATCCGTCGGATGCGTCTCGGTTGTCCCCTTCTCGTCACCCTTCCCCCTCAACCCCTGCGTCCGGTACCCCAGCGGCGTCTCATTCCACGCTCCCTTCTCCCGGTCAAGAGAGCCCTCCAAGCCTCAATGGGCACGACGACGCGCTCCTCTTCCCATTCCGACAGCACCACCACCATCACCGCTTCCACCATCATCACCATCACGCATCGCACCACAGCGGGATGAACCACATGCGCGACTTCCCAGACCGTCTCAAGGTCGGGTCCTCCGCGCACGAGATCCAGCCCGAGATGATCATCGAGGCCGTGTTCAACCCCCGTCCGGCCCTTCAAGAGGGTCCGCTCACGTTTGTTCCCGAAGAGGAACCCGAGCAGGCGCTCGAGGGCGAAGACGAGGTCCTGCAGCAGGTGGTGGGGACGAACGGCCCCGGCCCCGGTCCCGAGGATGACAAGTCGGTCTTGGAGGAGAGGAAGGGTGCGAAAGAGCATGGAAGGCTTGGTTGGCCTCGAATGAGAGCGGCGAGAGCGGCGAGAGAAAAGGAGAAGCGAGAGAGGGAGAAGAATAGGGTTGTATCAGGTATGAGCATCGCGGCGGCTGGGTGACGCCGGTAACGCCCGTCTGTCTCTCCGCACGGATCGGATCGAGACGGTGGACGGAGTCTTGGAAACCATTTGCATCGGGTCATTTTGCATGTAGCAGACTGTATGATATACTGTACTCGTATGCAGTTCCACTCCTCGCTGCGAACACCGGTACGGCCAGGCTGGTGTATCTGTCAGAGTTCTCGGAGCCGGGGAAGAGATCGAGGCACGCGCGCCGCACGAGGGTTGGTCGGGTCATCTGCAGTGTCTGTGATGACGACGAAGAGCACGACGCCGAGCACGATGACGACTACGACAGTACTGAGCAGAGCCAAGGCAAAGTCCCACGAAGAGAGCCCCCCGAGCATGAGGCCGCGGAGCGATCGTAAAGCTATGCATGGCGGGTTCCTGGCCTCGTGTCTGGCCGTTGTGCGTGTAGGCTCAATGAGTTCCAGCTTCGCGGAAGAAGCACCGCAGCGGTACAGCCGGCGACTGACGTGGGGCGAGTATATGGCACACACTACTATATAGTGGGGGAGTCACGCATCGTGCGCATGTACTTGTACGGTGCATAGCTCGCTGCTTGTGCTGGTGTCGCTCCGACTTGACAAACCGAGCGATCGGCTTGACTTCGCTCGGAAGCCAGCTTCGACAACTCCCTCTCACTCTCACTCTGGCTCTCGCTCACTACGGCTCTCGCTGTCGCTCGCTCTGGCTCCTGTGGTCGCTTTCGTTCGCTCCCGCACGATGGACCTACCCCTGCCATGCCCCTCCCGGTCGTACCGACCACCGCGCTACACGCTCCGCCTAATCCTCTTCCTCGTGCTGGTCACCATGATACTCCCGACGGTGGTCTACCAGGCTGTACGGCGGGTACACCTCCCTGAGCTATCGGTGCTGCCGATGATGCCCGTAGGGGGCAAGGGTTTGTGGTTACTCGCGGACGGACACGACCGGGGGGTAGTGCAGGTGGACATGCAACCCGAGGACGGGACGATGGCACGACCAGTGGAAGAGGGGCTAGATGGGGCGGGCGAAGAGAAAACAGTGGGAGGGTGGTGGAGTGGAGGTGCAGGGGTAGGGGGAAGGAGGGAGGGGGAGGAGGTTGCATTGGGGGAACAAGTGCACTGAGCCTGGCGCAGCGGTGCGGAGCTGCGTCGCCTCTGAGGTGAGAAAAGGGGGAGGATGAGGATGAGATCGAAGCACCCATCATACACCCATTGTGCTGGGGAAGGACATTCTGCATCACCTTTGCATTCGCCACCGCCATCGCCATGCCTGGACCCGCACGCCGTGGGTGGAACCGCCAGACCGCCGTCGCTCGAACGCGGACCCATCACACCCAGTCTGCCAGATGCGAGTCGCGACGGACGGTGGGAACGGTTCGCGCCGGCGTCCGTCCTCCGAGTTCGGTGACTGTCGTACCCGCGGCCAGGGCATACCTATGTACAAACGGACATATCTCGACGACAGGATCGGCGCCAGATACGCGTACTCGATTTATGTATATCCTGTATAAATGTACGGGTACCGCCGTACCAGTGATCGGCCAAAGTACTCACTGATATACCGCGCTGCATGAGCTGAATGTATCACTAACTCGAGATACTCACAGTTCGGGTGCCTGGTTCGCGCGAGGTCAGGGAGGAGGACAAGAGGATAGAGGACAGAGGAACAGGGGGACGGGGAACAGGTGGACAGGAGGACAGGGGCACAGGGGATGAACAACGTCTCGGAATCTCTAACAGGACTTTTTCTCGGCATCGGTGATCTGATCCCTAGAACGAGGTGAAGAGGTTGTTGTTTGACTTGGACTTGGATGTCGGCCATGCCCATCCTCACTCGATCTCCACTCGACGCGACTCGGACTGGTCTCTTGGTCTGTGTACTCTGAAATCAGATTCGTCTGCGCACTGACCACCTACTTGTACATGCCTATCATCTCGTCCCACGCACCGACCTCTCACCTCGTACTGTACGAGTACTGTCGATCCAGTCGGGTTAGGACGTCAACTCAACCTCGGCACGGGCCTCGTTGGTGGCTTTTCATCGACCTCTCGCCGTCATCCTCTCTTTTGTTCGACCCTGCCCACCCCACCCCCACCCCCAGCTGCTAGATCGTCAGCTACAACGATCATGGTCATCTAGGACGACTGCAGTTCTCATCCAGTCCTCATTCATCTTGGCAACCATCTGTTCTTCCATCTCAACTCTGTCCAATGCTGCAAGAACGGCCCGACCACGATCGGGCGCATGTCGGTGTCCGGCGCACCAAGCACCGGTCGCTGTCGATCCCACTACGACCTCGACACGAGTTCGCGGGGACCTCCCCAGACTTGAACTTGGAGGATCGGTCCAAGTTCGCTACTCCCGCGGAGCAGGTCTCCCCGCGCCGCTCGACTTGGCGCGCGAGTGCGAGTCCGACGTCGACTTCGACTTTGGTATCGACACCAACGTCGACTTCGGGGCTGACACTGCACGGCCTAGGTAATCTGGGGCTGGGCACTCTCACTCTCGCGCATTCTTTCCGACGACGACACACCCGGACCAAGATCCTTCTGCTGCTCCTGTGCCTCGGGTTCATCCTCCTGGCCCCGCCGAAGCTGTACGCATCAGACCACGCGTCACTCCGACAGATGCTCGTACCCCACGACCCGTGGTGGTCCGCTACCAACGAGCGTGAGCGTGTCTTCCACGCTGGGCCGGAACACCAACACCCACTAGCGGTCCACGAAGGGGAGAGGGTAACTGTCGGAACCACCGGCACCGGTCCCGCTTCTGGCACCGGCGCCAGAGGCAAGCCCAAGGGCAAGGCCAAACCCAAGCCCAAAACCGAATCCAAAGGCAAAGCCAACACCGCGGAGGACGAACGCAAGGCGTTTTTCAACCAGGCAGTCAAGGCCCAAGCCCAAGTCGAGGCACACGCACCTGCACAAGGCCATGCAGCGGAGCCTGCACAGCTCCAACCCCATGTCGAGGCGAAGATACCTGCACAAGACCAGGCGCTTGCCGTTGCCGCTGGCGTTGTCCCTGCCCCTGCTCCTGCTCCTGCACCTGCACCTAAGCCTGAACCTTTGCATGTATCTGCCTCTGAGCCTGCGCACGTCCAGACAGAAGGACGACTGACCGATCCGTGGTGGCCCGGAGACCGGGACATCATGGGTCTGGGCAAAGGCAAAGAGGAAGGCGTGAGAGCGTGGAACGAGCGAGAGCTTGCGGCGATCGAGTATTGCGAGATGGAGGGGGCCTGCAGGGAGCATCAGAGCGAGGTGGTGCTGTTTGGTGTCGATTGGGCGAATATGGCTATGGTGAGTTGAAGATTCCCTGCAGCGGTTCCTACGAGAATCTGAAGCGCTCGTGTGCGACTCTGTATACGCGTACAGTAGCGCTGACCGTGGCAGTTTGAAGCGTTCAGAGGCGGCGAAGGCGTCTGGTGAGTACGATGATGGATCTGGTTTCGCTAGCTCGTCTTCCCAGTGCTCTCCAGTCCAAATGGTCGTATACCATATCCCAACCCAATGCTTGATTGACATTGCGGCTCACGCTCACATGCCCCTACAGGTCGTACTCCATCATCGGAGCAATGAGGCGACTCAACTACTCGATCATCTTCGCCAATGACGATCGCGGTGAGTTTGGGTTCGGCTTTGTCTTCTGCCGTGTTCGTCTGCGCCTCTGTCAAGCCGACAAGTCAAGAACACTGGAGCCGAGACCTATGCGTTATGGAGTTCTTTCCTTCCCTCCCATTCTCTCGGCTCCCATACCCCCCGGGGCCGTCTCCTGCACATCCGCCTTTCGTGTACTGGCCAAGTCTGATCAAATGACCGTTTAGGACGCGCTGACATGGCTCACAGAGACCATGAACGACACACTTGCCAAGTACGCCATGGTGAAAGATCGGACAAAGACGGTGCTCGTGAATTGGGCACCGCACTGCTTTGAGTATGAGGAGTGCAGTTACAGTGAAGAGAACCCGGACGGGATACCATTGTGGAAACGTGAGTGGAGAGACAACACAACATTCCGTATCGGTATCAGTATGATTACCTTTGCGGGATGAACCTGCCTGGGATAGCCCCTAGGTGGTGACAGAGGAGTGTGTCAGAAGTAAGAAAGTCAGAGTCAACGCTTGCTGACCCTCCACGCCGTACCCAGTTTTCTGGTTCTCCTACTTCCCGTGGACCTGGGACCCCAGGTTCCGCAAGGCATGGCATGTTTCCGCCGACCGGAGCATGCTCCACGACTTTGGAAACACCTACTTTGGGTGAGTCAAAGTGATCTCGTCTCGTCTCGTCTCGTCTCGTCTCGTCTCATCTCGTCTCATCTCACATGAAATCACGCCACGTGAAGTCTCCGTAACACGGGGGCTGGGTGGTGCTTCGCGCCCCTCGTGTGGATATGAACCCGGGTCGATGAACGGGAAGAGGGTGTAGCTGACGAGTCTCCGCTCAGGTTTTCATACGAGGACGAGTCGAAGGACCACCAATTCGTGCCCCATTCGGAACGTCCTGCCAGGGCCTTGATCCACGCCAAGCAGGCATCCTGTGAGTGGATGGATCCGACTCCACACTGTACCTCGATTCCCGAAGCCCCGCTCCGTTGTGATCACGCCCCCTCACTGTACCCCGATCCCGTCTCCCCGCCCGATGCGCCGCCGCCATGCTCACCCGCTCCCCTCCAGACTTCTTCTTCACCGACCAATACGGCCGCGCATGGAACAACTCGTACTACCCCCTCGCGCTCGCGGACCCTCGGCTCGGTGATCTCGACTTCAACTTCCGCGGCACGTTCGAGGTCAGCGAGCACTACATGCCCGAGAAGATGGTGCCGGATACGATCCCATTTGCGCCCGATGGGATCGATAATGTGGGCCCGGTGGATTCGGACAACTTCTGGAAAGAAGTCCAGAACGCGAGGATACTCGTTGGGATCGGATCGGTGCGTGACGTGAAGAATTGGACCGGGAATAGCAATCACTGTCACTGTTGCTTGGCCCACTGTTGCTGCCACTCGGTCCCTACCGAGCCGTCGGGTCTGTCGTTTCCTGCTCCCTGCTCTGGATCGAGTTTCGATGAGGGACGTGGTTGTGGATGTGGATGTGGTTGTGGACATGAAGAAGGCTGACCAGGTAATACACCTCATGCAGCCCCAGCTGTCACCCTCACCGTACGTGGCGCTCGCCATGGTGAGTCACGACCCAACCGTATTCTCTTCTTGGGTACCGCTGACACCGCGCCACGTTCAGGGAACGCCCTACCTCAACCCGATCTACCGGTGGGATCCAGAAGACCCGTGGGACCGCTCCAAGTGGGCGACTCAGCAGGACAACATCGCGCTCCTCGATCCTCCTTACGTCTACCACGTCCACGACGGGGACTATGACGGCTTCGTGTCTGCCATCCGCCAGGCGTTCGACAACCCGCCAACAAAGGGCCTCATCCTCCCCGATATGACCGAGCAGGCCCAGCTGGACAGGGTCCGTCATCTCCTCGGCCACGACTGGGAGACGGAAATGCTGCAGCACAAACAAGATTGATACGGCACGGGGCAAGCCTACGCTCCGGTGAAACTAACGTAGTGTTCCCGAGCAGACTTTTGTACGAGTACTGTACAACCACAATAGAGGCCACACGAATTCGGGTGTGGGGTATAGATGCATTTGATGTCTTCACGCGACGAACTAAGTGTGTGTCCAACCCGCGAACACCGATGCCAGAGTGCCCAGAAGCAGAAGCCATCCGCCGGCATTGCGACTGAAGCCAGCTATGCGCATGCCATTCTATGGAGGAACGCTCAGTCTTGGTCGACAAAGAAGTACGACCCGGACTCTGCGACGCGTCAGTATGACCACTCCAAGAGATCGCCGGGTAATGAGTGCGTTACGCACGCTTCTGCTCGTTGTCCTTGAGCGAGTTCATCTTGTTGATGCGCGGTCGGCTAGATCGGGTGAGCACTGGAACCAATTTCACCCGATCGAGAGAAATATGCTGCACGTACAAGTTTGTAGGGTCTCGTCGGAAAGTGATGTCGAGCGACCTCAGGAACTTGTTCATACCCGTCAAGAGGCCCTCGGGTCTACTCTTGTTAGCAGCGCCACGCAGCAGAATCGTATGGCACACTCACGTGCGGGCGTAGGACTCGACCGCGGGCTTGCCGTCAAAGACAATGACTCGGTCGGCAAGGTACGTGGCCATGATCTGCCATCGGTCAGAATCGGACGCTTACGCGGACACGACCGCACTCACAAAGTCGTGCTCGACGATGAAAGCCGTGCGCTTGCTGCCCATGACAAACTTCTTGATGACCTTGGACGCCAGGATACGCTGCTCCGAGTCGAGGTACGCCGAAGGCTCGTCGATAAGCAGCACGTCGGCAGGAACACCGAGCACGAGACAGATGGCGACACGCTGCAGCTCTCCTCCGGACAGGCTGGGGCGGTCAGCGTGGTCCACTTACAAATTCGTACAACGACAAGCGTCACTCACGTCTGGACATCCTGGTCCATGATCGGCTCGATGTTCATCGGCTTGATGACGTCGCTGTTGAACTGGGGGTCTGCGCGAGTCAGTGGGCAAAACAAGGGTCAGCAGAATGTTGACTCCCGCATGAACATGGCCTTGATTCGCTTCAACAGGAGCATCCGCACGGTACCCGGGAACTTGGGGGAGACTACATATATCAGCGACCGATTCTCAGTGCGGAGACTGGACGCCGCCGTTGCCGCTCACTCGTCTGAGGCTTCATCGACACGCGCAGCTCGATCTTGTCCTTGGCATCGTCGGGGTCCATCTTGCCGCCCAGAAGCTGCACGAGGGTTGTCTTGCCCATACCGTTCTCGCCGAGGAGGACGAGGATCTCAGAGTCGGCAAACTCTCCTGGGTCGACATGCAGCTTGAACCCGCCAAGCGTCTTGGTCATCGCAGGGTACTGGTATCGCCTCGTCTTGGGCGCCTGGACCTCGTCGGCCGTCTCGGAGATCCTGAACGTCAAGGATTCGTCGCGGAATCGCAGGTTCTCGGTCGGGATCATACCGTCCAGGAAAATGTTGATGCCTGGATAAATCAGTGGATGGAATGGCCCGGAAGCCGGGGCGGGGAACGGAGCGCGGCTCACCTTCTCGGACTGAGTAAGGCATGGTGACCACACCATAAGTACCGGGGACACCGTAGAGCACGCAGATAAAGTCGGAGAGGTAGTCGAGGGTGGCCAAGTCGTGCTCGACGACAATCACGTAGTTGGTAGAGGTGACGAGGCCACGGATGACTCTGGCGGCGGCGAGACGCTGTCGGATGTCGAGGTACGAGGACGGCTCGTCGAACATGTACACGTCGGCGTTACGGACACTGGCGATGGCGATAGCGAAACGTTGGAGCTCTCCACCCGAAAGCTGGCTGACCTCTCGTTCCTGCAGACCCTTGAGCTCGAGGTCGGTCTCGAGCTGGTCCCGGTTCGGCAGCTCGGTCTGGCGATCAAACATCTTGCCCACGGTCATGTTGGGGATCTTGATACTCCTCGGGATCTGGTCCACGTACTGCGGCTTGGTCACAGCCTTGAGGTCGTCCTCCAACACCTTTGTGAAGAAGTTTTGGAGCTCCGAACCGCGGAAATACTTGAGGATCTCGGCCCACTCGGGGGGATCATCGTATCGACCGAGATTGGGCTTGAGCTTGCCCGAAAGAATCTTGAGCGCCGTCGACTTGCCGATACCGTTGGTTCCGACCAGACCGAGGACCTGACCGGGACGGGGAGTGGGCAATCGGTGCAGCTTGAACGCGTTGGCCTGGTATCGGTGCGTGACGTGCGTCTCGAGGTTGGTGGGCAAGTTGAGGATCTGGATCGCTTCGAACGGGCATCTGCGCGGGTGTCAGCTGCTCCATCTTGGTACCAAGCTAGGAGAGACGAGCGCGGCGACTGCTGCTCACTTCTTCACGCAGATACCGCAACCAATGCACAGCTCCTCCGAGATGAACGCCTTCTTGTCCGTCGGGTTGACCTCGATACACAACTTCCCCATCTTAACAACGGGACAAGACCGTTTGCACTCCTGACGACTGGTGGGGTCAGCGAGCTCCGAGCTCCGGCTCCTGCACTCTCCGCGTCTTCCTTCTTACACACCATTTCTTCGGCTTGCACTGGGAACACCATCAGCAAACGAACTGACAACGCCGGCACCCTCGCTCCATTCCTGACTCTGAGAGTGCCGTTCCATGATCCCGGAATGAACCTCGGCCCCTCCCCCTCCCTTCGCCCTCACTCACCTTGTCATCCGACACGATGGCCACTCGCGTCAACTTGTCGGCCATGCTGTCTGATACCTCTCACTGAAGGCGAAGTCACGGTCGGGTCGATGAAGGTGCGGCAAAAAGTTCCGGAACCGGTTTGCGTGTCACACGCGCGGAGTTTCGACTCTGTACCTTCGAGTTGAAGAGCAGTTGCGTGCGGGATGCGCGTGCAGCTGGACTGTGTCGCGGCAGTACGGTCGACGGAGACTCGCTAGATGGGTTTGAAGTGGAAGGAAGGTAAGGTCGTGACAGACTGCTTTTGACGCCGGCGAGAGGTCCTCTCGTCTCTTTGTTCATCGAGGCAGGTATCAAATCAAAATGTTTCAAATGCGAATACAAATAGGCACGCAACAAGAGTTGTGCCAAGTTTCCTATTCTTGGGGATTAGGCCTGCCAGCTGGATTCTTCTCATTTGATCCCGTCGACGTGCCTTCCTTCTCCACGACGCGTCCAGAGATCAATAATGTCCACGATCGATCCCATGTACATCTCAGTCGCAGAGCTCTAGTCAAGTGCCCAGCGCACCATGGCGGCCTTGGTAGAGCTCCCCGTCAGTCTCACCGCCGAGGCTGAGCCTGAATCAGGACCGAGCCGCCCGAACCGACCAACCATCCGAACTCTGCCCTACACACTCGACCTCACTTGTCCCATCGGCATACCGTCAAAACATACCCCAGACTTGCCATGGCCTTTCAGCACGGCGTGAGTGAGCCTGATTTCTGGCGGCTGAGTTCGAGGCCTTGATGGACTGATGTTCTTTCCAGAGGACCCGTGCTGGAGGTCAGCGAGCCGATTAAGATGTTTGTGCGGAGGAGATATTGTGAGACGGTGTATCTCAGCGAAGTGAGCACCGGGAAACGGGATCTCGTGGTGAAACCGTGCTGAGCCACGCAGCTTCTCGCTCCTCTCTCTGGACTCGTGTCTGACTTGGACCGGATAAGTCCACCGTCGCCGTCGTCGTCACCGTCTCGCTCCCGGATACTCTCGCAATTGCTCGAGCCGTACCTCCTCTCCTTGCCCCAAATCGAGAGGAGATACCGCACAACCGTCCCGCCCGTCATCGGCGCCTTGATGTCCATGAACCCCAATGTCGAAGCGCGCGAAGCTGCCCTGCGCGACGCTGTGACCTCGGCGGGTCTGACCCACCAGGAGGTCGCGGTGCTGCGGACCGCCGTAGAGCTCCGGTCGAGGAGCAGAGCAGTGGAAGAAGGCGAGCGAGTCGTACATGCCAAGAAGCTAGCCGAGGAGTTTGAACGACGAGAGTGAGTGGACCCCTCACCCCTCACCTCTCACCCTCCAACCTCACCCTCACAGCCCACACAGCCCACACAGCTAGGGATGAACTGAGAATCTCATTGCAGGACACTCGTCCAAATCGTATTCCTCCTCATTTGGATCACCGAAAATCCAGATCCCGCACCCCTTACAAAGAAGAAGAACCGCCAGCGGCCGAGAAACCGTGACGATGGCGTATCTCCTGCCCTTTCGCCAAAAGAGGATCCCGGATCCGCACTGGAGCTGCTCATGGATCGATTGAGTGTGTGGCAGGCGGTTGCGGAGCTGGGTATTGGGCTGGAGGACGACAAGGGTGGTGTCAATGCCAAGGCAGGGGCCAAGGGTGCGGATGTCGGAGTTGCAAACCAGCTAAAGAGCTTCTGGGACGAAGTGATTCTTCCATCGTAAGCACAGCTCTCCCATTTGTGATGATACTTTTCAAAGTGGAGCGTTGCTGACCCCCACTCTTCTCAGCTTTGTCAAGAAGCAGCCCACCCTGTGCTCCTCATTCCACCTCAAGGTATTTGGCACGCCGATACCCGCAAAACTCCTTCCGCCCTCGGCAATAGCCAAGAAACCCCGCAAGCCAAAGATCACCCACCCGAGACCTTCATCCGACGACCTCGTCCCTGCCCCTGTACCACTTCTACCCGGCGCGTCGACCTCACGCTCCCGCGCGCCTTCACGCACGCCTTCCGAGGCTGGCTCGCGCACGTCCCCGCCCAGGGACGGTACCGACGTGCCCATGCGCCGCTCTCTGTCGAGAACATCGGATGCCCGGCCGCTCGATCACTTCCGTCGGTCAAGAAGCGCGTCTACCGGTCCGGCGGTCTCCAAGGATAGCAGTGCAGGGCTGGCCGGACTGTTACCCCCTCCAGCGAAGAAAACGATTGTACGCGCGCCGAGCGGCAAGGACCTTTTCAAAGGACGGGAAGTGGGACTGAGGAGGACCACCTCGATGGCGGCTAGGAAGGGGAAGGAGAGCCAGAAGATGGACAGTCAAACCCAGATTCACGGTCAAACCCATGGTCTCGGCTCAGGCCAGAGTCAGACGGCAACCCGCGGAGGTTTACTCGGGAGGAAGACGAGCGATCCCATCAAGCGGACAGGAGAATCACAACTTCAATCCCAGTTCCAATCTCAATCCCAACTTCACAACAAACCCACCAACACCATCATCTTCGCCACGCCATCGAAGCCGCGTCTGTCCAACTCGATCTTCGGTCCCCGCGCCGGAGCCGGAGCCGGATCCGCATCGTTCCACCACCCAACTCCGATCCAGGAGGAACCGTCTTCCGGCGAGCGAGCCTCCTGGGTCGCCGAGACGCCTGTTGCGCCGCATCGCATCGCTGAAACACCCATGGCGGGCCACAGGATCGCGAATGCGTCACTGGCAGGCGTGGCGTTGACGGAGGATGATGAGGATAGCGACGATCCCTTGGCAGATCTGATGGTCATGACAGACGAGGAGGACGGGGAAGGCGATGACATTGGCGATGGCGATGGCGACGGGATGGACCAGGACCCGAGCCGAGCGATGATCCCCGAGACCCCTGCCCGATGACAACCTGTCTCACACCGAAGTGTCACGAGATAGTCGCTGCATTCGATATGTATGATCCCATCCACCCTCTCGACCTTGGCCCTTTGCCTCAGACCAGATTGCCCGCTCTACCTGACCCATCCGCATCCTCTCCAATCCCAAATACCGCCCCGCCCGTTCTCCCGGAGTAAGTATCCTCCCCACTCGGTCGTCCAGCATCACTATCCGCATCGTCCCACACGTTGCTCCCCTGCCGTCCCCTCGCGCTGTACCCGCGCAGAGACCGATTGGCGCCCCCAGCCCCAGCCCCAGCCCCGACCCCGCCCTCACCGCGCGTGGGCGAGGACGTGTCTCCAAAAGCGTGCTCGCGCCCCTGGGCGTCACGGTAGGTGGAGGATGAGAGAGGCTCGTACAATGTCGAGATCTCTGTGCGCCGTCGATGCCGTTGATGCAGCATGTGAGCGAGGTAGAGGAAAACGGTGCAGCCCAGCAAGTTGGCCTGGAACACATCAGTCGCGGAGACCCCGAGGCTGTGTCTCTTTGCAAAGTCGGGAGAGGAGACATTGCCATTGATCGACACTCAGACTCAACTCACCACGATGTCACCGAACTCAAACTCCTTCCACTGATAGTGAGGGCGTGAGCAAACCAGCTTGGTGGCATGGAGAAGCACATACGGGTAATGATCCCTGGACGAACTCGCTGATGATACCGCCGACGAAGAAGGCGAGGACCAGAGTGAGGATGAGAGGTGCACGGCGGATATACCATACCCGTCGGGCTGGGCCTCTGGACAGGGGTCAGTCATTGGGCGCAACGGGAGGAGGGCGAGCGACAACGGAACGAGAGGCGTGAGGAGTGAACTGCGCAGCACACTTACTCTGGCACCTCGATGATGAAGTAAAGGAGAAACGTTGCAAAGCCGAGCTGCACCCCGGTCAGTCTGTTGATCGCAGTCAGTGTGTGCGGGGGCTGCGGCTTACCCCGAAGAAATGCATGGCTTTGTCATTGATGGGTAATGTCGGGAACGGCGCCATGCCCAGGATCCCCAACAGGATGAGCCATGCTGCCGTCGCGAAGATCACGGCCTGATCGGAGTCAGTCGCTGGATCTCGCATGACATCTAAGCCTCGAGAGGAACCAGACTTGGAGCCCGTGCCGATACGCACCGGTCGGATGTTCAGAGGGAGGTCCCGGACGGGGTACGAGTGCAGGAACACATTCGAGAGACGGTGGTATGCCTGTTGCAGGGCGGCGTGCGGATGCGGGTAGCTCGGCAGCGGCATGGCTGGCCGAGCGTCGCCGAGTGATCTGGCCGGCGCTTCAGTCAACAGAGATGGTAGGATGAACAAGATAGGGAGACGAGCAAGACGACGAGTGCGGGTGATGCGGTTGTGGTTGTCGTTGACGTTGTCGCTGGGCTGGGCTGGGCTGTGGGCTGCGTTCCTGGCGAGGCGGAGGCGCACCGTACCCAGTACCCGGATCATTCACCGACTCGTCTTACACACGCTTTCCACCTTTCACATTCTCATCTCGTCTGCTTTCCTCCTCTCATCTCAGCGACACGACAACTTCGCCTCTTTCTCCACGCCCTTCCGACCCAGGCAGAGCGCATCGACATCCGCTCTCGCTCCGACCACTTCTCATCCTTCTCGGTGGCGGACGAACGATTCCTCTTTCGTCTTCGCGCCCCTCCATGGCTTTCACCCCATCCATCCTTACCAAGCCCCTTGCATGAGCCCCTCTCTTCCGCTTGTCTCTTCTCCTCCTCTCCAGCCTTCGCCTTCGCCTTCGTCACGATGTCCCGCGCGCTTCCTTCCCCGCCGCTCTCGTCCCTCACCCTCTCGCAGATCCAGACCCTCGCAAACGACTCGGAAGGGATAACCGACCGGTCCCCTCGCGACTGGTTTGAACGAGCGCGACATGAGGCCGATCTCGCAGTACTCGCTGAGCGCAAGGGGAAGAAGGAGGAGATGTTCCTCGCGTACACGAGGGCGTGTGCGGCCTATGCCAATGCCAAGATGCACCCGGACTTTGCTGGCGCGAAGAGGGCGGATGCCCATTGGGCAAACAGGGTGAAGGACTTCAAAGAGGTAAGTGGGGTGCATCGGCTTGAGTCTTGACAGTGATGATCAGGAGGGAGTATATCGAGCTGATCGAACCAGACATACGATACCTACCTGCACAAGGCCAAGGATATCAAAGAGTCGTTGAAGATGAGGGATATCGAAAGGGCCGACGGGTGAGCTGCGCGATTGTGGACAGTGACCGACATGTTGATCCATGACTCATCCATTCGCAGAGGTCTGAATAACACCGTTCCGAACGCCGTCGCCTCGTCGTCACGTCCCCCACCGTTACGTCAGGCGTCCAATGGGCCCGAGGTGTCGTCCATGGGGAGCATCGCCGACAGGATGAAGGCGCTCAGTGGGAGGGGGATGGACGTGGGAAGCGGATCCAAGCGAGTCAGCAGGGACATGGCGTCTCCGGTATCACCCGCCGTGCCGCCTTCGCCGGTGACAGGGGTCACAGGCAGGGGTCAGATGGGCCCCATGTCGGTCACTGGAGGAGCAGGGAATTTTGGCCCAGCGAGGATCCCACCGACAGTGACAAGGGACAGAGCCGGCTCCGGAGCATCAATGGAGCAAGGGCGGCCGCTGCCTGAACAGCCAACATCTAGGCGGCCATCTATTCCTTCGAATCCTCCCGCTCACTCGCTGCCGGCCATCGGGCAGAACGGACTTCCCGCGCCGTCAGCTCCGGCTGCGACGCCCGGAGACCAGTCGCCCGCTGCCGAGGAACCACCTGTGCGACCCACCCCGACCGGCTCGTCCACACGATCACACCTCTCCAACTCAGCTTTCGCCTCCGCTTCCGACTCGACAGAACAGCCCGCCCACGGGTCGCATCCAGCTGGTGATCGCGCTCCCACGAGGATGCTCACTCAGCGACCCCCAGGTCTGATCTCCCCCTCGCACTCTGGACCGGATGCAGCAAGGCAGCCTCCGTCCGCAGGGCCGAGCTCAATGCCATCACTCCCCGCCATACCTCACTCGCCCCCATCTCACGATCTCTCGTCCCTCCAGTCATCGGAATCGAGGACGGAGGTGCCCCCGCGCTCGCCTGCCCACCCTCCACCCAACGGCCTGGACGATTTCGAGAAAGCCTTCCCTTCTCTGTCCGAGTTTGGAAAGCAGTTCGAGGCGGACGAAGCAGCCCTGAAGACCAAGTCTGACGGCGATGGAGATCGAGGTATATCTGGATTGCCCAACGGTTCTTTGGATGTCAACCCACCGCCTACCATCCGCGAAGAGGGCCCAAGTCCCGAACCGTCTTTCCCAGACGTCCCTTCTTTCCCTGCACTACCTTCCGTCCCAATGTCCATCCCATCCACGAAGCCCAGCCTACCACCCCCACCTGCGCGACCCACCGACATCGAAGGGGAGCATCACGCCCACTCGCCACCAGATGCCGGGCTCAAGATCGACATCAAGCGTCCAGCGAGTACCCCAAACGTCACGACGCTTCCTGGAGATGCACTTGATCTTGACGAGCCCGCACCGATGGAGGCTCGAGCGGAGCACAGAGATCTACCGCCACCACCGCCAAGCCTCCGGCCGGCTGGACCGCCTTCAACCATGCGCGGTACTTCGCCAAACGGGACGTTTCACGACGTCCGTTCACCCCCGACAAACCTTCCTCCAATGAAACCCTCCTTGCCTCAACCGCCCACCTCTGCGGCTTCTGTCCCCCCTCCAACATCGACAGCTCCGACCGCAGGACCTTCAAAGATGGAATTGCCGCCAAAACCAAAGTTCCCATTCTCCAATGCCGTGGAGCCAGAGGTGCTGAGGTCGTACATCCTCAATCCGTCAGTCAACCTCTTGTTGCTAGATGCGAGGTCCGAGGAGGACTTCCAGAAGGGTTACGTGGGGAAGGAGTACGAGCCGAAAGGCTACCCTGTCCAGGTGGTTTGGCTGGACCCCACCGTCCTCATGCGCAACGAGTGAGTTCCACGTTAGACTTATCGGCACGACCTGCCCTTGCGACCAGATCATCGCCGTACTGATCCATCAGCATGACTTCGAGCAAGCTCGAAGACGCCTTATCTCTCTCACCGGAAGCGCAGCGTCGCGCATTCGAGAAGCGACACAAGGCGGACCTCGTGGTCGTTTACGACTCGCATTCTGTCGCTTGGCCTCGCAAGGGGTCTCAGCCGACCCCGCTGTCGAGGCTGTGGGACATCATATACGAACACGAGTTTGCCAAGCGACTCGAGAGGACGCCTGTGATGCTCACGGGTGGCTATGACGCGTGGCTCAAGTTCATGACATACAGGCAGGCGAGGCATGGTCCTGGTGCTGCGGCGAGTGCGGCGAATGGCCATGGTCCGGGCGCACCACCTACCGCGACAGGCAGAACGTTTGATCCCAAGCAGCAGCCCAATGGTCTACCATCGTGCGTACGGCAACCCCGCCCTTCGTTTGTGAGAGCTTGATTGATTGATTTTCCTGACCCTCGGTGCAGCTCCCCACGACCGGCTGAGCGGAACGCGATGTCTCCAAGCGCGTCTGGAGCGGATTTGGCGAAGCGAGCGAACCGGGACATGCCCGTGTACCAATCAGCCCAGTACGCGAGGAACATTGCCGATTCATTTGGCTATGGCCCTCAGTCCATGATGGGCGACTCGTCCTCGTCATACACTGGGCATCCATCGCGGAGTTACGCCAGCCCCTCCGGACACGGCAGACCCACTCACGGGTCGTCCCACTCCATCTCTTCCTACTCTGCGCAACCCATCCCGCCTCCGCCCCAGGCTTCGATACATCCCGGACCCGGTGCGCGTCGGAAGAGCGACTACATCGAGCACAACAACCAGGCGTACTCTGGCTATGCGTCGTCCCCGCCTCCCATGTCACCACGGCAGCAGATCGATTACCCCCAGGCTCACGCGCTTGCGGCGGTCCCCCAACCGCCTCCAGCGGCGCAGACCCAGGTGTTTGAGAGGTACGACACTAGACCGGCCGTGGCGAGGTCGGGCTCTATCCGAGCGCTGGATCTCGTCGCGAGGGAGGGAGACGAAGTGAGGTACTGGAACGACGTGGTGCTGGGACTCACAGGTTTGAAGAACCTGGGGAAGTGAGTGGGCTGGGATTTCGCGGATCAGAGGCAGGGCGGGAACACTGATCGGCGCAGCACTTGTTACATGAACTCGACGCTGCAGTGCTTGAGCGCCACCTTCCCCTTCACGTCGTATTTCCTAGGTGTGTCTATCTATCTGGCCAGACTCGGGATCAGCGCTGATGCTGGAGTAGATGGAAGCTACAAGAAGTCGATCAACCTCTACAACCCGCTGGGTACGAAGGGTAATCTCGCCAACGCGTTCGCCGAGCTGCTCAAGGCGCTGTGGAAGGAAGACTACACCTTCCTCTCCCCCGTGACCTTCCGAGTGAGTCTGCTAGAGTCGTCCACGAGCCTTCAGCAAGGCTGATCACTGCTTCAGAAAAACATCCTCGGTTTCGCCCCCCAGTTTTCTGGGACGGATCAACACGACTCGCAAGAGTTCCTCTCGTTCGTGCTGGACGGTCTCCACGAGGACCTCAATCGAATCAAGCACAAGCCCGCGCCGGTCGAGATGACACCCGAGCGGGAAGCGGCCCTGGAAACGCTCCCGCCCGAAGTGGCGAGCGAGAAGGAGTGGCAGATCTACCGCATGAGGAACGATAGTTTCATCGTGGACCTCTTCCAGGGGCAATATCGCAATCGGCTGGAATGTCTCACTTGTCACAAGGTGAGTGGACCATTACAATCATCATAACCACCTTGCAAATCCTGGATCCTGTTCAGTTTCTTGGTGATCGAGACTTGGCCCTAAAGCCGGTTGGAAGCCTTGGCTGATTCGAGTTAGACGTCGACGACATATGATCCGTTCATGTATGTCAGCTTGCCGCTCCCGCTGGGCAAGAAGGCGGTGGTAGTCCAGGAACTCATCGACGAGTTTGTCAAAGCCGAAGTGATGGAGAAGGAGGACGCGTGGTGAGTGCAGTATCATCGGATCTCCGATGTCCTTCACCCAGAATCCCGAGGTATCCGAGACATCCGTTCAGCCACCCTCCATTAACCACCGAGCTATGATGATTGTGTCATCTCCCCCTAACTGTTTCGAAAGAATGTCTCATTAAGCTTGATCTGGATTACATTACGGTTGCTGACGCCATGCCCTCGACTTCCAGGAACTGCCCCCGGTGCAAGGTCCCAAGACGAGCTTCGAAAACACTCACCATCGCCCGACTGCCGCCCGTGCTCCTCATCCAGCTCAAACGGTTCACGACGCAGAACGGCGTTTTCTGGGACAAGTCGGAAACGCCCGTCATCTTCCCTGTCAACGGGCTTGACATGTCGCGGTATGTCCCGCGGAGGCAGCCGACGGGCAAGGAGGACCTCGACGATCCGAGGACGCAGGTGGCGCCGTTCAAGTATGATTTGTATGGCGTGAGCAATCACATGGGGACGTTATCGAGCGGGCACTGTGAGTGACAAGAGGTGTTTTCATCTGGACCGCGTTTCGGTACGGGCACGTCTCGTGAACGGAGACTGCGAGGGATGGGTGTTGGCCTCAGACGGGCCGTTAGATTTGAACCCGCGGAGGCAGGATGGATCGAAAAGGCTGCGCGGCTCACGAAGACTGGGAGTCACATGCTGACAGCACCAGACACGGCATACGTCAAGTCGTCGAAAGGCTGGATGTTCTGCGAAGACTCGAAGATCGTCAAAGCTCAAGAAAAAGATGTGGTGGTGAGTTCTTAACGACTAAGCATTCCACAGTCCATAATCCACAATCCACGCGCGGTATACCCGTATTCCAGAGCCATCGTCCACCGCCCTGGACTAACCCCCACCACTCCATCTCATGAACGCTGGGACCGCCTCGCTCCCTGATCTAACGTCCACGCGAACCACACGCTGATGTTGTGGCTCCCTTCTTCGTCTTATGCGCAGTCGCGGCCTGCATACATTCTGTGAGTGACATCGATGCGATCCGACGCGACGCGACGATCGCCCGGCGACCTCGCTTGAGGATGAAGTGTGGATGCCACGGTGGCGGCGCGGTCTTGAGATCGCGAGTGGAGCTGACGGGGTCATAGATTCTACAAGCGCGTTCGAGCGTGAATGGGGTTGGAAGGGCGATGATCGCGATCCGCGAGAATTGTCAGTAGCGTGGCGTGAGGTGATCATCGAAGAGTTCAAGCAGGAATAGGGATAACCAGTGGTTATGTTAAGTCGCGGTGGGGCGCGGCACGCGGTGGGAGTTGGAGACGGGATGTGTGCTGTAGTACAACTGTACGGGTACGGCACGACGGTACACAAGGCAGATTGGTCTAGAGACAATCTTCATCGTCATCGATTTTGTATCGCCCATTGTATCGCGCGATGATAGCGCATGCCCCTCTTTGCCCGATACACGCCACGATGATCGCGAGGTCAACGTGTTCGTCTGAGGCTGCAGAGCCAGAAGCAGTTGTGTTGCTCGTTTATATCTTCTGGGAGAGCGTGTCCGAGGTGGATGGATCAAGCCGTCTCGATTGCTCGCTGGCTCGCTCGCTTGAAGGCCTTGGATCCTGGAATCCTTGAATCCTTGGATTGGTGGAGTTACCACAAGCAGGGAGAGATTTCGGTGCGGTTGCTTTGTGTGCCTATTGCTTAGCTCGGGGCTACGGCACGGAAAGTCAGTAAATGGCGTTGGCGTTGGCGTCCGTGGTGGGTACGACGGAATGTACAAGTACGATCGATTGTAAGCCGTGCTGGTACCGTTACGAAATGTTCAAGTTACGAGATGTACGGGATGAGCTTGACCACGAGTGCGCCACGGCCTGGGGATTACGGCACGCATGATGGTGGACGCGTGCGTACGGTACCGGTGCGACCGGAGCGAGTCTGAGAGTGGGACCAGTCGTCGGAAAGTGGTACTGCAGTTGGAGGGTCTTGTGCCTGTGCTTGTGCTTGATGTTCCATGGAGAGAGGCCGAGGGCCCTACCGCACCACCGCATCACTCTATCATATCACAGTACCGCTGGCGGCGGTAACGCGGTACCGTCCTCCGCCTTGCCTCAAAAATCCGATCAAGGATGCCAGTTGTCCCTTGGCGTTGGGCCGGGTGCTACTACATGTTCCTACGAGGAAAGGGTAGGTACCGTACTCGCACTCGTACCCGTACTCGTAGGGTAGGTGCCAAAACTCCCTCGGCCCTGGTCACTCCCCTGGCCTTGCTTCTGCCGTTCAGCCCAGAACCAACGATGTGGAATAAGGTTTGCGGCCGGGTATTGGCAGTGAAGCGAAAGGTGATAGGAGAGCAGACGGGGGACCACCGCCGTACGAGTAGCGGACGGAGAAATGAGGGACAGAACAATCTAATCCCCGCCGCATCGGCGCATCTCGCGTGACAGGCAGGGCGATCGGGACGTACGAGGTACAAGTGGATGTACGCCGTTCCTCGCCACACCGCAGGGCCCTAATCGCAGGGACGGCCTGACAGGAGGCATAAGTTCAACCCCGGTTTTCAGCCTCAGCCTCGTCGAGCGACTCGAGCACGACTCGCGGCGTTACACATACGGCATCAATACTGCATCGTTGTGTCTTCTCCCACGGCTCAGGCTCAACGGCGGTGTCGCCGGTGTCGCCGGTGACAGCGGTGACAACTGTGACGCCCGTGACGTGTGACAGCTGCCAGAGATGCATAGTTGTAAGATACGAGGCTCGCGTGGGCGGGCCCGGCCCGCGGTCAACGACCACCCCGATCGCATCCAGGCGAATCGTGAGGACCATCCCATCCTCATCTCGGTGATCGAGCTTGGAATACCTGAAATGGGCTGCCCGTTAGCCTGTGACGCCGGTGCGTCTTTGTCTTGCTGACTCGTGGTCTCGTACAGTAACGTGGCATCCATCGAGCTTATCCACGGTGCGATGCGGCGTCCCAAACTCCCAATCGCACGCAGAGGACACATGCATCCGCATGGTCCGTCGTTCTCTCAGGCTCTTTCGCTGGGTTAGCGCGCCGCCATCGTTCTCGGACCCTCCGTGACCTCGTCCGGATCGTTCGGATCGTTCGGATCGTTCGGATCGTTCGGATCGTGCGGACCGTTCGGAGATGAACCCATGTCTCACGGTGTTACTCTTTGTCCGGACGCCATCGCGAGTGGACTCGGCGCTAAGTGCCAACTAAGGGCGTGGCGATTGCAGCGGTTGTGTACCCGGAGACTGGGAAGTGGGAGTGGGAAGGGTCAGGTCATGGTGATCGTGGAACCGAAGCGAGATATGGACGGATGGATGGACATGTGCGTTGCTCGGAAGCGGACTGGACGGGGTCTGGAAGCGTTATTGCATGGTTTGGATACTTTGCGTAGCGGGAACTAGATCGGTCCTACTACTGCTACTGCTACTCTCGCAGCCAGCCTACTTGCTTCAAAGAGAGCACATACATGATGAAAGCAGTCAAAGAGTCGAGGCACAGGGACCAGCACGAGGGAAAAACGAGGGTCCGGTTGTCTCGGAGCGAAATGTCTGTGACCGACCGACTCTGCATGCGCATATGCACGCAACGCACATCCACCAATGATACCCCAGGTATGGTGGGCAGACAACAGGTGCCGGTGCCGGACCGTTGGGTACTGGTGCTAGTGCATATTCGGTTGAGGGTCCTGCTCGAAATTTCAGATGGGTAGAGTGTACTCGCACACGACCACGCGATGCGAGGAGCGGGGCGAGGGAGGGAAGTCAAAGGAAACAAGGGCGCGCCTCGGTCCTCGTCGTAGCATCTCGTTCCTGTCGATGGTATCCTCCCACGAGCAGCAGTAGCCGTAGCTAGCAGTAGCAGGAGCCACGAGATTTCCACTGCGCAGCGTGTGGGGGTTTGCGACGTCCGTCCAGGACTCCAGATCGAATGGGTTGGAGGGTGCCCGCCAAGATGAGATATCAATAAGGGCTGTGAGAGACGTGACATGGCCTGTTCCCCCCCAATCCTCCACCGGTTTCCATTCTCGCTGAAGCAGGCAGCACCGAACACCAACTCCTGTAGCATCTGTAGCATTCTCAACGCACGCCTCGACGCTCAAAAGTCTCCTCGCCGGCATATAGACATATCACAACGAGCAGAACAGAACAGGAAAAAGAACCTTTTCGCTTGGCCGGAGTAACTCCCAACGCCCAGCGCCCACCGAACTATCTCCCGCTCCCCGCCCCCGCCCGAGGCGCCTGCTCACTTCAGAGCTTCAGAGCGTCCCCTCCACCGAATCGTCTCGTGGTCGGACCACAACCGCCGTAATACCCCAGTCGGCTCGAGCCAACTGCTCGTATCTCCAAAGCATACGGTCACCGCGCTCCTCCGAAAGGACTCGAAAGACGGGCCCAGGCGTCAGGTCGCTTCAAGCCACGGGGCGGGCGCAGCGCGGGGGTGCAACGGCACATCTCATCACATCACAATCAGGTCCAGGACCAGGTCAAGGTCAAGGTCCGACGGTTCAAAAGTTAACATAACGAGGCAAGAGCAGGAGCACGAGCAAGAGCAAGCAATTCGGCGCCGTGCATACAGCATTGTCAAACAGCGCAGCAGCCAGCAACACCGCCGGGACGCCGAGCCGAGCATACGAGAGAGCGGAACGGACACTGCGAGTGCGATACGGAGAAGAGGACCTCGTTACAGGTGAGTGAGTACAGCATCGTGCCTCTCTGCCATTGCGTCCTTGTGATGCCCTGTTCCTCTCCCCATCTCTCACCCAACTACACGCCCACACCCCTCCTCGTGCCAAGATGTGGCCGGGGCTGGTACCTGGTGACTTGACCTCCATCTCAACCTCTCCTCGTGATCCGCCCCTCTCCTCCTTTCCTCCCATCACGACTCGCTCAAAGCGACCAAACGACCGACTGGCTGGCTTCACTTTTCACTCGCTCCACTCGCATGATCGTCTCCACCAACACCAACACTAGTGCTAGCGTCTTGCATCCCGGATCAACTGCTACTCGAGAGGAACGTCCTGTCGAGCAGGTTACTGAATTGTCTCTTAAAGCAAGACTAGTCTCATTCCCGTCGCTCGGTCCACATACTGTACAAGCTCCACAACAACTCCCAGCTCGACCCTTCCCATCGATTGCATTCAGACACACGCACAGGCAGGCATCAGCATCACGTCGCCTTGTCACATCGCCAACACGCCACGACGGATCAGTTGACGGCGGATCCGGGTTCACTCGCACCATCGCAGCGACTCTTCATCTTCGCACCGACCAACCAACCCCGTTTCGTCAGCGCTCCTTGCTCCCTTGCTCCTTGTTCTCGTCCCGTGCCTCCGTCGCAACCGCATCGCACCACGCGGACCCTTCATCGAAACCAACTCTGATATCGGAAAGTTGTCCATCGCACGCATCGCCGCCCGCTCGTGTCACACGGATACTTGAACCCCGGCATCGACGCCGACACCTGGTGGCGAGACTTCCACCCAGTCCCGTTTCGACGCACCGATTCTCATCCTCACCTCCGTGGAAGCGAAACGATGGACTCGTCACTCGCCCACCTCATTAGTTGGAGCGAGCCCACGAAAGGTGACGTTCCCCCTCCGCTCACAGTGAGTCACAGATGTCTTTACTCAGAGTGCAATTGTCCAATGTCGCTCAGAGTCTGACGGTGCCATAGGGCCCCTCCATCACCATCTCCCCTCTCCCCGCACCCCACCCGCCGACCGTCTTCCTCTTCGGCGGCAAGGATGTTCAGACAAGACGACTCACGTCCGAGATGTGGGCCATGGATCTGGCCACGAGGGTCTGGGAGCGTCTGGATGTGGGACCGGGTCCTGGCCCGCGATATTTCCACTCCATGGATGTCTGTGAGTGATCGCGAGATGGTGGAACCCGATCGCCCGCTCACGCTCGCTCGCAGGGGAGGACAAGCTCGTTTGCTTTGGCGGCATGTCCGACTCGGAGCCTATGAGCGTGCACAACGACATCTGGTTGTTTGACTGTGCCGCTCGTCGATGGCTATCCCCCCCATCTCCGAGCTTCGTCGCGCAGGACCCGGCGATGCTCCCCTCGGCCCGATACGCTCATCTCTCCGCCATCTCCCGGGGCCAGCTCGTCGTTTCCGGCGGTCAACACGCGGACAACTCGTGAGTGCCAATCCGCCGGACTATGCTCACGACAGATGGGTGTACGAGCTCAACGTCTACGACCTGCGGAGAAGGCTGTGGGTGTCCAAGACCGAGCAACCCGAGATGCAGGGGCTGCACTCGAAGGGTGCCTACCGCAGCGTGGCGACTTCTTCCAAGCAGCGAGTCATCGCGCCGGCCAAGGGCGGCGACCTCAAAGCGAGCTCGGGACACAGCTACTCGATCGACGAGGAGGGCGAGGGAGGCGACATCGTCTGCTATTCCAACTACGATTTCGCCAAGGTCCGACGCGAGCTCGACGTCATCTCCCCTTCCTCTTCTGCACACGAGGCCGCTCCCGCCGGCAGGTACACTTCGCCGCCATCGTTCACCGTTCGAGATGACTCGACAAGGATGAACGGCGCGACGCAACCTCCCGGCCTGCGCTTCCCCACGGGCGGAATCGTCGGCAACCACTTCATCCTCTGCGGTCTCTACCTCGCCTCATCGTCCGCGGCATTCTCGATCTGGGCCCTAAACCTCACGACTATGACGTGGCGTCACCTCGAACCCAGCGTCCTCGCCACCGGCAGCTGGAATCGCGCCGTCCTCTGGCCCGAGCGCGCACGACTCATCGTGTTCGGTAATGCCCAATACGACCTCGCAACGGACTATGGTCGCCGCGCGGTCAACCTCGACCACGTCGCCGTGGTCTCCCTCGAGACTTTTGGCATCTACTCGCCACCAAAGCTCGAGATCCCGTCCAAGGTCCAGGAAGTCGGACTCACGATGCTCGACGAGAAGCTTGCTTCCGACTTTGACGTCGTGTGCGATGATGGCCGCCGGGTCAAGTGCTCCCGAGCGGTGCTCCGTGAGCGCTGGGCCTGGTTCGCAGAGCAGGAGCGGTCACTCGCAGAAAAGGCCGCTGGTGCCATGCGCGATGCCCCCGCTCTCGATATCAACGACACGCTCCTCGGCAGTTTCTCCTCGGCTCGCCTCGCGCCAACGCAACTCACCATCCCGGAACCATTCCCCGTCTGCGTCGCTCTCGTGCAGTACTTTTACACGCTGTCGCTGTCGACGCCGTTGCAGAATCGGGCGCCAATACTGTCGGCGCTCCTCTTCCTCGCGAAGCAATACCGTATCGACAGGCTGGCCAGGCTCGTGGTTCATGCGCTGCACGAACGCCTCGAGCCCTCGATCGCGGTCGGCATCTACGAGATCGCGACGCTCAGCGGGGAACAGAATCTCCAGGTCCGAGCTCTCAACATGATCCACGTGAGTGCAGCGGGAGGTGCGATCCGGGCCCAAGCTGAACATGAACAGTCCGCAAAGCACGCCGCTGCGCCACGGCCTTATCGCCAGGGTCCCGGGTCGTCCCAGGCAACTGAGGGGTCGGGTGCAGGTGCACCCCAGTACCCGGCGCCCCAAGGAGGTGCGCCAGGGCCAGGCAATTCGGACTCTTCAACGCCAAGTCTGCCGCCGCGCTCTGGGTCCACGGACGACGGACCATACCGCCGTGCTCGCGCTGAGTCGATCACCCTCGGCGATGAGGCTTCTCAAGCTGTCGACAACCTCCTCGCTGCTCTGGCGATGTCCGACTCGGACAACGTCGGAGAGATGCCCCGTCCCGACAGCCCAATCGACCCCACACCGGTTCCAGGCCTGACCCCGCGACACAGCTACGACCGCCTGCCTTCCACTCGTCCACCGATGCTGCCTCGTGTCCCGTCGTTCCCTCGCACGCCGGACCTTCTCAATTCGCACCGACCCGGAAGTCCGACCAACTCGGAGGCGACCTCGTTCCTCCCCACCACGCCGGCCGAGTCGATGCGCGAGTCGTTCATCCTCCCCAACCAGCCGAGGGAGCTGTCGTACTCGTACTCGATGGACAGCCGGTCGAGCTCGTCTTCCGGCCACGGCAAGCCCAACACTCTCCAGGCCCTGCCCGAGCTGTCGCCTCTCGACGTTCGCGCTGCGAACCGGCCATTCGCCTCGTCGCCGTCAATGTCCCGCGGCGGCTCTGCCTCTGTCGACTCGACCAACATGTTGGCCCCGCCTCCGCCGCCGCGCTCCGAGCTGCGCCAGAACCCGCCGACATCATACAGCAGTCACCAAGCGCAATTCATCAACGCCATGGCCAATTACTCGATGGCCCCCGACCTGCCTCCGACGCCGACTTCGTCGCGTGTCCCGTCTCTGACCATGTCCACTGCCAGCCCGCTGTCCATGCCGGACCGTCGTCACTTCTCGGTCACTACGCAGTCGTCTGCGAGCTCGGACGCCTCGCTCCGAAACGACCTCAGGGGTCTTGTCCCCGGCACGCCGACGTCGGCTGATTTCAGCCTCGACTTCTCGCCCCATCCCATCACGCGGTCAAACACCATCATGAGCTCCAACCGGGATACCATGAGTATCTCCTCGGGTTCGACCGGGACGTCAAGCAAACGAGCCGAGAAGGCCGAGAAGAAAGCGTGAGTGCGGAACTCGTGCTCGCGTGATCAGGTCAGAGGATGGTTCGCTGACAGCCTCGGCAGTATCGCAGCGGCGGACAAGATGGCGAAGAAGGCCGAGTCGCAAGCCCGTTTCGAGGCTCTGCGGGCGGAGCAGCAACGCAAGATGGCCATCTCCAAGGCCGAGGCGCAGAAAAAGGCAGAGACAGCGGCAAAGCAGGCGCCAGCCCCGAAACCCGCTCCCAAGAGCAAGTTTGGAAAGTTTGGAGCAAAGTTTGCAGAGTCGGTGCTGTTCCCCTCGGGCGGGCAGAACTCGACGATGTACTGAGCACGAGGGTGGGAAGGTTGTGCACGGGTAGGACGAGGATCAGGTAGCGGCGGAGAGAACACATGAGAGGACACAGGAGGGAGCGGTCTCGAGAACAGACATCCATGTTGGGCTTGGGTGATGGGCGGTGCGAAGGAAGCGATTTGAAGAGAAACAGAGTGAAGCAGAAGCCTTTCGTTATTCGTTGTACCATTGATTTCCGACAGTGCGACCGTACCGTGACGTAGACATCAGCCGTAGATACGCAGAGACGGTGACGATTCTTGGGCTGTAGAGATGCATATGTTCATGACCCACCCGAATGGGAGAGGACGAGACCGACGAGACTCGGCGACCGAACGCACGTGATTCGATGTCTGTTCCTCTCCCGGAATCAAAAACCCCACCTACCCGTCGCTGACTGATGTATGAATTAATGACCGTCGGCCATCCCGATGCACGTGGGAAATGAGATCTGGTCTGCGCCCCTTCCCGCCGGGACCGGATTGTACCAAAGGGACGTCGATGTCATGTTCGGTCTCCCGGCGACGTGATCGATCGCAACTTTTCAATGCGACTCCATTGAGCGAGCCCGACGGCTCCAACTGGCGTGCCACACGCTAGTAGTACGGGTCCCGACGGGCTGAGCAAGGCCTGCAAGACCTGTGCGAGCGAGTATGTGCGGGGGCCGTTGCGGCGCCGAGGTCGAGTCGGGTTGACGAAGCGCGTCTCCGGGACCGAGGGGTGAGTGGTCGAGTCGTGTCGAGTTGTGTCTGGCAATGGCAACGGCAGTCAGGGACAGGAGCCGAACAGGACTAGCTAGAGAACAGATCGGCCATCAGAACCTTGGCCCGGCCGCACAGAGAAAATCACACACACGCACAGGGTTGCCGGTTGCACGTCCTTCCACTCCGCCTCCACCGCCACCCACACCCACACCCGCACCCGCCGGGCCTTCGGGCACTAGTCGAGGCGGTAGCTGGTTATTGACCCCGACGGGTTTCTTTCGTATCGTATCGTCTTACTAAGTCAATCCACCACCCCACCCACCCATCACCACCCCCGAGCGACCAGTACGAGTCAACCACTGCCCCCGGATCCGCGCTGCGCCGTGACGATGACCGACGGCCAATGCTACCCTTTGATACGAAGTGACTCAGGCTGACACGCGCTGACACGACGGGTCGGCGTTGTGCCATCCCTTCACGCATGTACATGTTGCCTCGTCGACCGAGTCGCCGCGAAGCCGAGGTGAAAGGTATAAAGAACAGACCACGGCGGGGTCATGGAGCATGTATCGTCCATCCCCGTCTTCTCTTCACTTCTGTGACCCGGAGTGAGAGCAGCCCAGCCCAGCGCAACCCAGCGCAACCCAACAACCCAGATTCGTCCACTTGTCCACTCATCTACTCACCTTCCGTGTGGAGCATTATCTCCTCCCGTGACAACCTTCAGCACCAGCACCAGCACCAGCACCACTCACCCACCTGCCACCGCTCCACTCCTTTCCCCACCCCGTCTAGCTCCCCCATCATGGCCGACACCACCCACCCCCACGCCCCCGCCCCCGACGCCGACGCCGACGCGCCCGGCTTCTCGCGCTCCGCCACTCTCACCTCCGACGAGGCGGTCGACGGCACTCGCACCTTGACCGGCACCCCAGAGAAGGGTCTGAGCAAGGTCGAGCTCCCCGCCGAATCGACCCTCGGCGTCACCATGGAGAAGAAGCGCGAGGAATCTGGCGAGTCGCCAAGTACAAGGGCAAAGCCCTCCAACGCGCTCTCAGAGCTTCCTCCGGGGAGGAAGAACGTCCTCCTGCTGTGTTTCTGCTTGTCCATGTTCATGTGAGTGGCGCCCGATCCGACCGGCACCAAAATCCATGTCACACTCGAGCTGATGTTCTCGCTCAGCGACGCCGCCGGCGTGTCCGCGACTTTCCTCATGACCGCCCCGATCGCCGAGGATCTCGGCGTCTCCACCGCCAACGAGGCGTGGATCCTCGGTACCTACTCGATGGTCTTCGCCGCGACTCTTCTCTTCGCAGGCCGACTAGCCGACCTGTACCCCCCTCACAGGGTCTACACCATCGGCTTCATCGGTCTCGCCATCTTCTACCTCATCATCTCGTTCATGACCGACCAGTACGCCTTCTTCGTGCTCCGATCGGTATCGGCACTGCTCGCCGTGTGGACCATCCCTTCGTCCATCAACATGATCGGTGAGTGCTCACACTCCATGAAATTTGTGACGGCTGACAATCGCAGTGCAAATGTACCCCGAACCTGCCGAGCAGGCCAAGAAGCTCGCGCTCTTCGGAATGGCAGGTGCACTCGCCAACACCATCGCTCTGGTCCTCGCCGGTGTCTTCCTCCTCGCCTCGTGGAGGTGGTACTTCCGCTTCATCACCATCATCATCGCTCCCTTTAGCGTGAGTGCGGAATCGTAGCTCCGCCACGTTGGCACGCCGCTGACCCCTCCAGGTTCTCGCGTGGTTTATGATGCCCCGTACCCAGGCCGTTGCCGAGGACCTTCCTGGATCTGAAAAGTGGAAGCGAATGGACCTCGGCGGCGTCGCGATCCTCATCGCCTGCCTCGTCCTGTTCATCCTCGGGTTCACGCAGGCGTCCATCTCCGGCTGGAACTCGGCACTCTTCATCGCCCCCGTCGTGATCTCCGTCGTCCTCCTGCCGGTCTTCATCATCTGGGAGCAAAAGATGCCGCACGGATACTCGCTCCTGCCCCACGCGGTGTGGAAGTTCCCCAACATCTTCCCGCTCATCCTCCAGGCCTCGGCCATCTTCATGTGGTTTGCGTGCGCCCAGCTGCGAATCGCCACGTACTTCCAGGTCGCGCTCGGAGACTCGGCCATTCTCGCCGCGGTCAAGCTCTTGCCGATGGGAATCACGGCACTCGTCGTCGGGACCATCTCCCAGGCGATGCCTTGGCTCATCACCAAGCCCCGCTTCGTCCAGCCCGTCGCGGCCGCACTGTGTTTTGCCGGTTCCATGCTCTTCGCCTTCTCCAACGGCGGTGGCGGTAGCGACTACTGGAAGTTCATGTTCACCGGTCAGGTGAGTGGTGGCTTTTGACTCGGTGCAATGTGCCACGTCGCTGACGACGCCCAGATCATCGGTACCGCCGGCGGCATGATCGTCTTCATCGGCATGAACACCTCCATCATCCAGGCATTCCCTCTCGAGTACGCCGGGATCGGCGGGTCATTCGCCAACATCATCTTCCAAGTCGGTGGGGTCATCGGTATCGCCGTCCAGTCCGGTCTCCTCGGTACCGGCGACGGCACCATCCAGGACTGGCAAGGGAGCAAGAACTCGTACTTCTTCACCGGCGCTTACATCATGCTCACCGGCCTGATCTTCCTGGCCTGGTACAAGCCGAGCAAGGCGCCAGTGGTCACTGGGCCGGTCGTAGCGGCCTAGCGCGGCCTACGCACGTGAGCTTGAACGCGGACGCCAGAAGACAGAGACACAAACATATGCAGAAAGTGTGTGAGAGTGAGAGTGAGCGAAAGGGAGGATGAG
Organism: Saitozyma sp. JCM 24511; assembly: GCA_001600855.1. Lineage (NCBI taxonomy): Eukaryota > Fungi > Basidiomycota > Tremellomycetes > Tremellales > Trimorphomycetaceae > Saitozyma > Saitozyma sp. JCM 24511. Next base: position 745,759 of record BCLC01000011.1, on the reverse strand, counting down.
TATTATAATGCACATAGAGAGCGCGAGATAGATGCAATAGTGTCTCGTCACGTCAAGGGGTCAGACATCCTACCAATGTACGTTGACTAAAGGGTCTGTCTGTGCCGTGCACAGGCTGTCTGAGACGAGTCGAATAAGCGATGAACGATGAACGGGACACGGGATGGAAGCAACGCCGCACTTGCATGCCACATTTTATACCAGTGGCTGCTCACGCCACACTTTGCCTGCGTCATACATACGAGTACTGTGTGTAACCGCTCCTGAGCAGTCGCCGCGCCTCCGCCCCGCCGCCCCCTCAAGCTTATGGTTATCCTTTCCAGCATCTCCCTTCTCCTTTCAGTCTTTTCCTTTGCGCCGAACCCAACCCCGCCCCGACTTCGCTTGATTCACACTCTCGTCCGTCCGACACTACTACTGCCGCTACAAATCGAAAAACGAACATGTATCGCCCTGCGCAATCGCGAAGAAAGTGAGGTCAGACGACCACTCGCGTACCTGGGCTGTAATCAGCGAATTGGGACTCTCGCCGGATCATGCCCACCGCGCTCCGCTCCCGAGCGTGGTTGCTCCTCGCGGCGAGTATTACGCTCCAGCTGGTGATAATCCGGTCAGTCCGGGTGCTCAAGCATGACTTGGACTTGACCTCGGACGGTCTCCAGCCGCGTGACTCGGTCGACGTGGTGAGTCCATCGCGACGACCTTCCCCTTAGCTCGGACAAGTGTGTGCTGACTCTGGCCCAGTCGGTCCGATCGCTCGTCTCCCTCCCGTACGAGGACTGGTACCTCTCCGCCCCACCCATCCTACGCCCCTTTGTCGCCCTTGGTATCTTGATCCTCCTCGCGTTCCTCTTCTCCTTCATCGGCATCTCCGCCTCGGACTTCTTCTGCCCAAACTTGTCCACCATCGCTTCATACCTCGGTCTGAGCGAGTCCACCGCGGGTGTCACCTTCCTGGCGTTCGGGAACGGTAGTCCCGATGTGTTCTCCACTTTCGCGGCGCTGAATAACGACTCGTTCGGCCTGGCTATTGGGGAGCTCATTGGCGCGGCATCGTTCAGTGAGTGGACTACTTCGCATCCGCATGAGCATCCGCATGAGCATCCGCATCCGCATCCGCACTCGCATCCGCATCCACAACCGCATCCCTCCTCATTCGCATCCTCCGCCCTCGGCCCCCGGTCGAGTCCAGAGCCAATTGATCGATCCACTTCGCTGAACCCGCAGTCGTCTCCATCGTGGTCGGTACTATTGCTCTGATCCGACCGTTCCACGTCCCCCGAACAGCCTTCATACGCGACGTCACATTCTTCCTCGCCGCGGTCCTCATCCTCATATGGTCGCTGCACGACGGGCGTCTCACGCTTCCCGAATCGGGCGGAATGGTGGGCCTCTACGGGGCGTATGTTGGAGTTGTCGTTCTTGGAAACGTGTGGGCGCGGAGAAGACGAGACAGAGCGGCGCGAAAGGCGTTGAGGAAAGGGGATCGTGAGGGCTTTGAGGCGTTGGAGCAGCCCAGTGGATCGGCCGGCATTGGTAGCGGCCACGGCGAGGGGGATGGGCAACTGACACCCCTACCCAACCTGACACTACCTTCACCGACGATGGAAGAATCCGGCTTATCCCAATCCCACGTGGCTGAGAACAGGAGGATACAGCCCGCTTCGCCTTTACTCTCACCGGCGTCATCCCCTCGCTCGAGGCCAATCTCACGCTTGCCCTCCCTCCCCCGCCTGCCCTCTCTCGCCCACGCGCACAGCCATGCCCAGCCGCATACCCTCGCATCCCATCTTCACCCTTCCGAGGACGAAGACTACGTCGACACGCCCCGAGCCAACTTCTCTCTCCTCGGAGCTATCGAGTTCCGCGACGTCGTCAACTCATTGCGAAAGACCTCGGGTTCTCGATCCCCCAGCCCCGTATCGGGCACGCCAACGGGTGATGATCACGGCGACTATTTCAGTCGCCCACACCGCAGATCGTCTTCTCATGATTTTGCCGTTTCTCCCATTCTGGCCCGTTCCGCATCAAGAGTCACCAGAGGCAGGAGAAGAACGGTGTCGACCCAGCCAGGTTCCAGGATGGTGCAGTCCCCCTTGGTCCCTCACCCGTCCGCTCCGCTCACTGCGGTTGAACCACATCCTCCATCACACCCCGATGCCGACCGAATCGCCCAGACCGATCAATCTCCACCGGAACCGAACCCGTGGCAAGATCACCCTAGCCTCACCCCTCCGACTCATCCGACCCATCCGTCCCATCCCGCAGTGCCTCCATTGGGGAAACCTGATCGCCCGCGTGTGCTCATCCCGCCGCAAATCTCACCTCGGCCTAGTCATACCCCCGCGATACCCTCCATCTCGGTCATCGATCCGTCAGGGATCGCCAACGCCCCCTCGGGAAGTGGCGAGTCCTCGCCAACTCCCTCTCCCCCTCCGCCTTCTTCCAGCGAGTCCCGCTTCCGACTGCGCCGTCGAGCCCGCACGACTCTCCGGATACTGTTTCCCTCGCTCCAGTCGTTCCGCCACAAGTCGATTCTTGGTATGATCATTGCCGTATTCTCCGTCCCGGCCATTTTGGCGCTCACCCTGACACTGCCCGTGGTGGATGATGGACGGGACGGGAATGGCGATGGCGGGATCGCCCTTCCGGTAGGCGAGGACGAGCCGCTAGTCAACATGGACGAGGAGTCGGAGATTGACGAGGGAGGCGACGATGAGTTCGATGAAGGGGGAGATCGGTTGCTCAGCCCAGAAGTGGGCGAGGAGTTGCATCACCTCGTCGAGAGCGGCTTCTCCCCCTTACACAGCCCTTTGGGGCGCATACACCATTCCGCCCTTCGCAGGGCATCGCACGATCCAGAGGCGGCCTTGTCAATGGAGAGAGGGTTGGACGAGGAGCAGACCAAGGAGCTACTGGAGGAGATCGCCGAGGAGGAGGCGCTCGACTTCCAGCCTGCACTCGCGGCGGTGCAATGCGTCGCAGGACCGGCTTTCTGCGGTTACATCGTTTTCCAAGGCACGGATTATCTCCGTTGGGTCCTCATCGCCTGCGTAGCAGTGGGGGCCGTTCTGGGCGTGATCGTCGCGACCAAGGCGGTGGACGGAACGCGACAGCCGTGGAGGCTCGCTAGGTGCTTTGCCGGATTCGTGTGCTCGTTGGTCTGGATCGCGGCCATCGCGGACGAGGTGGTCAGCGTCCTCCGCGTGAGTCTGATCGTGATCTGGACAGCTGCGCAAATCATTATTGCGCAGGGCGCTGACGTTCCCCAGGCGGTTGGCGAGCTCATGGGGCTGAGCGACGCCATCATCGGACTGACCAGTGAGATGTTCTGTGTCGCTCTTCTGGGCCGTGCTGATTCATCCAAGTCTTCGCGGTCGGGAACAGTCTCGCCGACCTGGTCGCCAACGCGACGGTGGCCCAGTTCGCGCCAGCCATGGCCTACGCCGCATGCTTTGGCGGGCCGTGAGTTGCGCTCGAGTTGCGCCACACCTCATAAACATCGCTGACAGTTTGCGACTCACGTAGGATGCTCAACTTGCTCCTCGGTGTCGGCGGCTCCGGGTCGTACCACATGCTCCTCAAGAGCCACTCGCCCGTCGTCATCGACTTCTCTCCGACTCTCTGGGTTTCTGCCGCCGGTCTCGTGCTCATCCTCATGGCCACCATCATCTTCGTGCCGCTCAACGGGTACCTGATCGACCGTCGCTGGGCAGGTTGCCTCATCGCCGCATACGTCGTGCTCATGTGCGTCAACGTCGGTGTCGAGATCAAGACGGGTCGAGGCTGAGGCGTGGCCGCTGGGACCGTTTGACTGGGACTGCTTGGCTACGGGCCAGACTGGCTAGTCGATGCTGGCCAGTGACGTGAGGTCCTGCGTGTCAATTTTGTCGCTGGTCTTGCATTTGGGATACGGAGTGTCGTGTCATTCATACATGCTGCTATACAAGCCGGGCTATTGAAAAATCGCATATGATGTGATACAGTATAATCATGGCATGGCATGCAGGTCGTTTGTCTGTCGTTCAGATCGGCGGTCTCGCCGTGGGTGCGATCCTGAGCTTCACTCCGCTACCTAGACCTCCTCCGAGGGCCCCAAAATCGAGTCCGGCTGCACCTCCGCCCAGGCCTGGTGTTGGCGCGAAACCAAAATCCTGGCTTGGGAGACGGAACGCCTCGTCGCCTGCACCAATCACCGTCTCTTCAATCTCCCACCTTTCGCTGCGCATCCCGGCATCCGCGTCCGCGTCCCCGTCCCCTCCCGGACCCTCGGTCAAGCTCGTACAATCCTCGACCTCCACGCGCACACCGCCTTCTTCCAAAATGACCTCCTTCCCGCCCTTCCCCCTCCCGTTGAGCTGCAGCGCCTCCAGCGCCCGCTGCAGGTCGTCCGCGAGGGTACTGCTGTTCGGCGCTTCCTCCGTGATTGGTTCCCAGCCCTCGGGCGGGGATCCGGGAGGGGAGACGAGGAAGTTGCGTTCCAGCGTCGGAGGCTTGAGGTGCGTCGTGGATGGGTCAGGAGCAAGGTTGGTGTATGGAAGAGGATGGAGGCGGAGGAGGAGGCTGGTGTGGTGTCAGCGGGTACGGGGCACGGGGCACGACGACGGCTTCACACGGTTTGAGCGACGTGAAGAAGGCGGTGTGTGGTCTGATGTGGTCTGATCGAGATCGCTCGTCGAGATTGGTCGCGATAACGAGGGTAGTCCCCACTCACCCGCCTGCTGGTGATGCTGACTTTCGCCTCTTCCTTGGCGAGAAGTACGACCTGGACCTATCTTCCACTTCTCCCGCCAACTCTCCCGCTCTCCTTTCGTGCGCAACAGGGCCGACCGGATCCTCCCCTAATGCCAATGCTGTCGCCGCAATACCACCCGTTCCCGTTCCCGTTCCCGTTCCGCCCGGGCTCGTCACGTCCACATCCAACCACAACCTATCGCCCTCTTTCTTCGCGGATGCCGCGCCCTCGACACTGTCAAACACGACGATCACCCTCCCGAACCCGCGGATGGGCGCCCAGTGCGCGATGGCGGCGTAGCCCTCGTAGTGCTGTCGCAGCAGGGCGAGCACGGGGGGGTGGAAGAGTGAAGGGTGCGGGAGGAGGAGGGCGAGGGTGTTGGTCCGATCGACGTCGGGGTCGGGGTAGGTCGAGGACGAGACGGGGTCGGAGTCCGGCACGTCGGGGTCAAGAGGGGGCGGTGGCGGGATGGCGAGAGAGAGCGGAGGGGAGGTCGGCATGAGGCCGAGTGTGACCTCGGCGTCGGCGCTGTCGCTGGTCCGCCGGCGGAGTAGGTGCGGCATGGCCCGGGGGAGATCACAGCCGATACTCGATTCGATGCTCGGTGCTCGGTACTCGATTTGGTGCGATGTTGGGAGAAGGAAGAGACGACGACAATGACAACAAGTTTACCGCCTCGCGGCTTTGTGTGCACCGCTGCGAGGATACCGATTTCTCGGCATGGTCACGTGACCCACGACACCGCTATGCGTTGCTTTCATGATCTTGTCTTGTCGCTGGATGCCATGCATCTCCAAGCACCATCTTCGTCCAGCATAAAGCCGCCTCGCCGCGACGAAGGCGCTCTTCGCCATGGGCAAAACCGCACTCGTCATCGTAGACTGCCAAAACGACTTTATGCCCCCCGACGGCGCGCTGGCCGTGCCGAACGGGGACGAGGTGTTGCCTGTCATCCGCGGGATGCTGGATAAGAGCAAGTGGGACTGGGACGTCGTGGTTGCTACGCAGGTGGGCGAGCGGCTCCACATCACCTTCACTTCACCTCAGGATCCCGAAGCACTTCACTGCATCCACATCCACAAGAGGTATCACAGAAGACGACGTCGACATTGCGTTGCGACTGACTCGGCGCCAGGATTATCACCCGCCCCGACACATCTCCTTTGCATCACGACACGGCAAGCCCGTCTTCTCCGACCTCGAGCTCACCGACGGTAGAGGACGGCACTACACCCAGACCCTCTGGCCCGATCACTGTATCCAGGGAACCAAGGCCACGGAGATAGTCAAGGAGCTGAGAGATGCGTTTGGCCCGTGGAAAGAGCGGATGAAGATCGCCCGGAAGGTGAGTGACGCGTTACCCAACATCCGCACCGTTCCTTCTCGCGAGGAGTTTGGCTAGGTATTCGTCGATCCCTGACCTCGTCAGGCATGGCATCCCGACATCGAGCAGTACTCGGCTTTCGAGGGGTACATCACGGACGCGACAGAGCCGTCCGAGCCGCCCTCCGAGGACACCGGAGCGAAGCCCATCGAGGAGAGCGAGATGACCCTCTACCTGAAGAGTCAAGGAGTCGACAAGCTCGTGATCGTCGGCGTGGCGACGGACTTCTGGTCAGTCCCCTGGCAGATCGCAGATCGCACGCACAATCCCTTGCCTTGCTGTTCTACAAGCGACCCGTTTGCGTGCATACTACATATTCGCTGACACTGGCCGCAGCGTATGCCACACCAACCTGGACGGTCTCGCCGCGAAGTTCAACACTGCCCTCGTCGCTCCGGCTGTGCGAGCGGTGTTTGCTGATCGGGAAAACGGGGTGTTTGAGCGGATCGAGCAGCAGGGCGGAAGAGTCATTGGCCGGGGGGATGCCTCGGGCTGGGAGGCGGACGTGAGGGCGTTTGCGAGGTGACAGAGGGTGTAAACGAGGCCAGAGGGGTTTGCCTATGGGTTGTTCCGTCATCGTGTAGCGTTGTATGTGCTGTATGTAGCCGTCGCCTCTGTGTGAGAGCGGCTTGGAGAGCTTGGGGATGGCGTCTAGTATCGCGAGTCGACGCTGAGCCTGGCCGCCACGAGACCCCCACCAGACCCCGGTCTTATCCGCCTCGAACCCGCAACCACCTCCATCCCATCACCCATCGCTTGGCTCTTTCCTCTCTTCCTTTCCTACTACCTCCCCGTACACCCCTGCCCCGAGTCGAGCACAGCACCATGTCGCCCATCGCCGACACCGTCCGCTTCTGCTTTCCCGCGCCTTCACCCCCCTCCTCCCCCGGTCTGCCGCTGCACAACCGCCCCTCCAACCGCGCCCCCGCATCTGACGGCTCTGCGCCGAACACGGGCGCGAGCTCGAAACCCGCCCAACACGGCTTGATCCCCCATATGGAGCCTCTCGATCTGTCCAAGGGCGTGGCGGAGCTGAGCCTGAGAACGGCGCTGAGGCACTATGCCCCGGACTGGATACTTGCGGCGTTACTCTGGTGAGTGCGGAAGCGGAAGTGCGGGCGGGGTCGGTTGTCGTCTCCACGAGGAATGAGAGTCCGTCCTGTGTGTCAAAGCTCTTGCTCCTCACACTCCGCGGCCAGACCGGTCGGTCGGCTCCTCGGGATCGACAGTCTGCGAGAAGATGCCGCTGCTCGACCCAAGACCCAGAGACAGCTGCCATCAAGTGGAACCAGGCTGGGCATAATACTCACGCTCCTAGGGGCTCGTACGCAGTGCTTCTGCAGTCCCCGGGCCATAAGCGCGAGTTCTCCCTCAACGATATCTCTATCCAGCACTCTTTCGCCGAGCACGAACGTGTGCCCCCCAAGTGAGTCTTGCCCGGTTTTTGCGCCTCCCCGACTCCCCGGTACCCCCACATCTCTCCATGCGCTGGTCCCATCTTCCAGGCGTTCGGCGTCGTCTCACGCTGAACGCTATCGCAGCTTGCTCGCGTTCATCTCGGCGGGAATCCCGCTGCTCGTGCTCGTCCCTATCAGCACGCTCATTGCGCGTAACAAGTGGGACGTACACAACTCGGTCATCGGTGAGTGCAGTGACGCTGATCGAGCGGGCGCTCGTTGTGGATCGCACCGAGAGTTGACCCGCCCGCAGGCTTGTTCATGTCGTACACCGTGACTGGCGTGGTCACCCAGCTCATCAAGGTGGGTCATTCCGCCTGACTGCTACTCGTCAAGTGCCAAGTGCAATTGGAGGCCAGCCCGGAGGTTGACTAACACTTCGTAGATGAGTGTCGGTCGGCCCCGACCCGACCTCATCGCCCGTTGTATCCCCGTGGCCGGGGCACATGACCATGCCGTCTTTGGTCTCTCGACAGAAGCGATCTGCACCACCACCAACCTCGCTATCCTGCACGACGGCTTCAAGGTGAGTGCAGTCTGGAAGACGTCCACTGGTCACCAGTGGGACGAAGCTCGTTGGAGTTTGCTGACATCGGTCAGAGCTTCCCTAGCGGACACAGCTCTCGTGAGTGAACCATCACCATTTGTCACTGGTCACTGCAAACTGCGCCGGACTTCGATTGCGTTGTGCTCGCGAGACTGTAGACTGATCCGCGGAAGTCTCGTTCGCCGGACTGGGTTTCCTCAGCTGCTACCTCGCCGGCAAGATGCATCTGTGGGACAAGCATGGTCACAGGGTTAGTGAGCTCGTCTCGATCACGGGTCAACACGGTCCTGCGGCACGGACTGTAGCACGAGACTGATGCCGCTGTAGACTAGGGCCTGGTGGGCTCTCACGCCCCTCCTCGGAGGAGCGATGGTCGCGATCAGCCGAACCGAGGACAACAGGCGTACGCGTGTTTCGCCACCGTAGGGTCGGGTTCGGTCATTGACGTAGGTATAGATCACTGGCAGGATGTTCTCGTTGGTTCCCTTCTGGGCATGTTCATCGGTACGTCGCCCTCGTCCTCTCGCCCAAGCACGCCCTTCCGGCGGCAGGCAGCAGTGAGCTGATGTCCCACAGCCTGGGTCGCTTACAGGACCTACTTCCGTGCGTATACCCGTGCTCCGAGCACTGGTCTTACCGTTAAGACCGTTGAGACCGATGACACCGTTGAGACCCCGCTGACCGGTCCCTAGCACCCCTCCACCACCCCCAGTGCCATCTCCCGCTCGCGCCCCGTGCGCCAGAGTCGATCGACGACGCCGAGAACAACGACGAGCGCTCTCACCGCGTCAGGCTGCTTGGGCCCGAGGGGAACGGGGCGGAACCCCGAGCGAGCGAGGAGGAGGTCGCTTGGCGCAACGCGGCGTGACCGGCGATGGGGGCGAGTAGGCGAGGAGTGACCCGCGACAAAAAGGCGAGGAATCGCCCGGCTCGTCTAGACCTGCTCGACTCATCTTCAGCTGATGAAAGTTGAACGTCTCTGGCCGGGGATGACCACTTCGGCGAAATACAGTTTGAGTATGAATGGCATAGTCCTTCCATACAATGTCAGCAAATGCACGAGAGTGGCCGGGACATGTCTTTTCGGCGCAATACAAGTTGAATATGAAGCGCATCGTCCTTCCAAACAATGTCGGCCAATGCAAAGTACGAAATGCTTGGGGGGATACAAGATAGTATCATAAACAACGGGCAACTCGACTAGACCAGTGCTTGACCGCGCGATATACTCGTACTCCTTATCTACTGTAAATCATCCTCCTCCCGGGCGGTCCAATCCTCCTTCCCAAGGGCCCGCTACCGCCTCTACATCTCGCACCAGTCCATCTATTCCACTTAGTCCGTCCTCGGCTTTATATCCATCTCTTCATCCTCGACCATGCTCCTGCTCCGATCCATCGAGTTGTCCCACCCGCCATCGCTATTCGGCCGCTTGCCATCTTCATCCATCATGACGTCCCGTTCCCGATCTGGAGAGTCTCCCCACTCTGCCCCGGACGGGACGGGCTCGATCCCAGCACGACGAAGGAGACCCTCGAGCTGCTGGATGTGGGACACGGCCTTGCGGAGGATTATGGCTTTGCTGTCGGTTGGAATGGAGCTGGGAAGAGCATTTCGGAGCGCTTGGAAGCCAGAATTGATCGACCTAAAAGAACGGTCAGCGCACGACGACCCTCTTTAATAAAGGTGGCTCAAGATGAAGAGGAGAGTGGGCGGATGGAAGGAGATCCCAAATCAAAGTCGTAACGCAGTGACTCACTCCCTCCGCTTCTGCTCCGACATGAGATGTGCCAACCGCCTACTTTGCCCCGGCGTCTCCTTGACTTCCACTTCGTCTTCCATCCCCGCGGGCCTCCCCATGTTGCTCGCTCCAGAGTAACTGCGCATCCGACCCATCCTGCCGCTCACGCCCGAGGGAGGCGGACCGGGATGGACGATCGGCGGTTGAGGGGCGTAATAACCTCTCTCGTGATACGGAAGTGCGCGGAGAGGTGGCGAAGTATCGAGCGCGAGGTCACGCTCGTACCGATGTTGTTGCTGTTGCGGATGGGGAGGTTCCGCGCGGGACGAAGCGTCCCAGAATCGCGTATCGCGGTTTGGAGAGTGCCTTCCGTGGGGCGAAGGAAGCGTGCGCGAGTCCGAGTGAGAATGAGAGTGGTGAATCTGCCGAGAGTTCTGGGGCTGATGTGGAGCGCTGTGGGACGGGGGAGGGACACGCGGAGCTTGCAGCTCGTAGTACGACGGGCGGAGGGAGTGGAAAGGTGGTTTCGGGCTGGGTCCTCTTGGCGGAGGAGACTCGCCTGGTGGGGGTATAGGCGGAGCCGGCATGGAAGTGGTAGGGGTCGGCAAGGTAGACGAGGTGGGAGCGGAAGGCGAGCTGGCGGAGGACATGGAGTGAAGGGGTGGTAGTTGCAGACCGCTCGAGCCTGGGCGAGTGCCCGTGCTCGTTCCCGAATGACCTCGATTGAGTGACGGCCGAGACGATCGCCAAGTAGGCGACCGCAGTGCGAGTGCGGATATCGGAGGGATGGACTCGCGCTCGCGGTGATCCCGATGATCCCGATGATCCCGATGCTCGCGTTGCTCGCGGTGATCTCGCTCTCTCGCCTCGGGCAGATTGAGCGGTGCCGACGAGCCCGGTGGAGGGAGGAGGATGCGCGAGTTATGAGGTCCTGATGAAGACATCGATGCCAGACTAGAGATGGATGTGCGGCGGGGGTAGGGAGCCGCACGCTCTCGTTGAGCATGAGCATGGGACGAGGAGAAAGGAGGTGAGCGTGAGGGCATGCCGGCCGAGCGCGGCTGGCTCTCGAGCGGAGGTGATTCGGCGTAATAGTGAGGATGGCGAGCCTGAGTGTGGGTCTGGGTGTGAGGGTGAGGATATGGGGAATGCGCCGGGATGGTCATGGCGGGTGGATATGCCGTGGCTGTTGCCATCTCGCCCGGAGATCGAGAGCCGCCGTAGTCCGATCGCTGGTCTTGCGACTGGTGATGTCGGGAGTATGAAGCGGGAGGGTACGAGTTGGAAGAACCAGGACGGGTGTCCTGTTGGGGGTTGCTAGTTCGGGGCTGTTGTTGCAAGTGCGAGTGCGAGTGCGAGTGCGAGTGAGCAGACGACAGTCTGGACGATGCGCCCCTCGAGTCGCTCGAGCGGGGTGAGCTCATCGACCCTTCCGCGCGACTTCGCGACCAACCTCAACGGCTGGCTTTATACGTCGATACCGCGTCCAGGCTGACCTCTTCAAGGTCGAGGTTTCCGCTCGGTTTTGTGTCGGTTCGGAAACGGAAACGGAAACGGCGAAGTTGTCGCGCCGACACCGCGAGGTCCGCGAGGTTCAGAAGACGGCGTGAGGAGTCGCCCCAATCTCCAGGGGTCACGCGGGCGTTGCAAGATGCCGTTGTGGATGACCTCGACACACCTGGACCACCTGTCTGCTTCTGATCGTGATCTCTGATCGTTGCTTCGAAAAGCGATGGCTGCTGATTTTGCAGCACACAAACGACGCCGCTGGACGCCTCCCCCGTGTTGTGCCTCTTGTTGCCGTTGCGCAGCGCGGATCAATCCCTCGTCGATGCCGCTGTCGTCAGGCCGCCTCGTGACCGCCGAGCCACCACAGAACGTGTCCGATGCGATGCGATGCGGTGCGGTGCGGTTGGCCTTGACGAAACGAGTTGCTCTCCTGTGGGGCAGTCGCTCTTTTGTTGCTCTCGCTCTCTTGATAGATTCGCCGCCTCCCTCGCGAAGCAGTGACGTCCCACCCCGACCTGATGATACACGCCAACACTGATCTTTTCTTTGATCGCTTCCCTCTCGGCCGTAAGACTGTGCTGGTGCTGGTGTTTGTGATTGTGATTGTGATTGTGATTGAGATTGTGATTGCGCTCGTGCTTGTGATCCACCCGTCCTTTTGGTTGGGACCCGAGCGGCTGTATGGTTGATGGGTTGGTCGGTTGGTTGGTTGGTGGCGTCGCGCTGGGTCTCCTTTATCGAGCCAAATGTTGGCAGATCCCGGCAATAAGCAGCGGCGAGCTGGGTACGTGCGCGCAGGGATACCTGCGCACCTGCCTGTCTCCTCTTCGGTCGGGATGTCGGGACGTGGAGCCAAACGAAAGCACGAGCCAAAGGGGAGGTTTGAAGCGCAGCGGAAACCGTGTGGAGATGTGGCGTGTGTCTTTTGTGGATGATGCGATGGTTTCGGTCTCGACCGTTTTCCTGGGGGTTTTTTTTTTTCCGGATTCCGTTCCACGAGATCGGATGACGAGATGGCGAAGGGGGAGGGGCGAGAGGTGCACAAGGTGCCCAGGTGCCTTTATATGTGTAAAGCAGGTGTCTGTGTTGACCTCGTCGCGATGCCGACCAGTACGGAGTCGCTCCGAACAGAAGAAAGGAAGGAGGAAGAGCGTCCGCGCGAAGAACAAACAGGCTCGTGTTTTAAGCTTGCTGGCAGGATCTCGGTCAGCCGGGCAGCGGGCGGCCCAGCTAGCGGGCCAGCGAGGAGCAGATGAACGATCCAGCAGAGCGGGCCCAAGGCGGCTTGACGACACAGGGGATCTGGGGAGGGATGTGTATCGGCCCGAGCGTGGTTGGGACGAAAAACGGTGCCGCCAAAGAGCGAGCAGCTGAGAGGTGTGGGCGTGAGCGTCCCCTGGAGCACGGTGGGAGGGCGGAGGGCGGAAGGGGGAGGGGTTGGAGCCGGTCCAGGACTGGGCCAGACGTGGGTTCGGATGTGGAGCACGAGCCCAACACCGTACACTACCAAATACCGATGATGTTCGATACCAATCGTCCAAATGACCGGCGATGTTGGCGTTGGTCTGTCCTGTCCAGTGTCCCCCCCTTCCTCTGTCTACCTCGATACGAGACGGTCAACCGTCTCTTGTTTCCGTCGGATGACGCTACTTTTCGGGATGCCCGGGATCGCACCCGACAGACTGTCAATTTATGGATAAATAGGGGATCAGGGAAAGGCAAAGGGTAGAGAGAGTCGATGACCGAGGAAGACCAGGTGGGGCGTGGGGTGTGTGCCAGCCAGGTGCTAGCGAGCGCGCCAGGTGCCAGGTGCCAAGTGCCAGGTTGCGGGTGCCAGATGCCCGGTGCAAGGTGCCAAGTCGGCAGAACGAACAGGTGATAGACGCTCCGTCGGTACGCAGCAGGCGTCAGGGAACAAAGAAGATCGTGTGGTTCGGAAAAGTGTTCTCCCCTTATCCCGTCGGGTTGCCGGCGGGCGGTCGGAGCTGAGGTTCGGGTGGGGATGTCGGCGTCGGCGTCGGCGTCGACGACGGCGAAGGCGGACAGGTGTCTCGTGTCTGTGACATGTGAATGAGCCAAAACATCATTATTGTTGTGACCAATAATAGCCAGGGGCTCGCGAAGCCCGAGGCGGAGCAAGCCCCACTCACACGGACGTCAGCGGCCGGGTCGTGTCGCCCAAGAGCTCCCGAAGAAAGGGCGTAAACTGATGATACAGTATGATGACGGGGTTGGCCCGGCGGAGAGATGAGGTGCCTCGGCGCTGATGGCGACAAAAGGGGACGGACGGATGCGGGCTTGGAATAGAGTCGGTCTAGCCGCGCCGGAGTGGGACCGCCGGACGACGACCACCCGAGCGAACCGTACCAAAGCAGATCTCACGATGCCGAGAAGCAAGGGAGAAGGGGAGCAGAGTAGGAGCAGGAGTAGGAGGGCACTGTAGTGGTGCGAGGCGTTGTGCGTGATCGACTCAGGGTCGAGGTGGTGTGTCACTCGCCGAGGTGGTAGTGGTAGTACTCGTGCAATAGTATGGTTCCCAAAGTCTTGTCTCCCCGCTAGTGCGATTCGCCGGATGATCTCTCGATCCCTTTCAACAGCGATGTCGGGGACTCGGGGATGGACGAGGCGAGGAGAGGAGAGGAGAGGAGAGGAGAGGAGAGGAGAGGAGAGGAGAGGAGAGGAGAGGCGTGGATCGACTGACGAAGGGCGAGAGAACGAAGGAACAACACTGGCGGTTCTCACTTCCCAACGGAAGTAGCTCGGATCTTCAGATCTCCTCGCGCGACATGGAGATCCCACCGCTCGCTCGCTCGCTTGCTTGCTTGCTTGCCTGCCTGCTTGCTTGCTTGTTCACGTTCCGGAAAATCGGAGTCCGAGACGAATCGCGATCGTCGGCCGGTGACGTCTCGGGGCAGGGTGCGAGAAAGAGGCGTCAAGGGTTCGGTGGGGGAAATGATGCAAATGCGCGGCGGCGGGGGAGCGGGGCGGGGTTGAAACTGTGATCGCGGGCTTATGGCCGACCAAAGACAAAGAAGACGAGGTTCGCTTCGTATTCACGGCGGGTGAACCCCGTCAACACCACGGATCCTGTGTCAAGCCCTTCGCCCTTTGCTCCGCCGGCCGTGACCTCGTGGGTACTCAGCTGCACGGGGAACGAGGCGTGGGATCGATATTTCGATTCTCGGACGGACCTGTGGTGCACGTTTGCCGTTCTACTACTGGCCCGACGCCTCGCCCGAACCCGAGAACGTACGCGTGATTGCGCGTGATCACGCCGGAGCGCCACCCCATCGGAAAGTTGTCCGTCCTTCGTCCCTGTGGACCTGTGGATCGCAACGCGTCTCATCGCATCGCATAGCCCCCCCTCGGTCGACACTCCGCTCGTCCGCGAGGGGTGAGAGAGGTTTCTCCTCCGCGAAGTAGATTCCGAGCGCGTCATGACACGATCTCAGAGCTGGCATTCCGACGCTCCGACGCTCCGGCGTCGCCGTGGGATTTTAGAGCGGGGCGTGAGCGTGAGCGTGAGCGCGAGCTTTGCTCCGTTCCCGGACTGCTGCGTCTGCGTGGCCCCCCGTCTGCAGACGCTCTGCCTGTTCTTTGCTGTTCTTTTCCGACGATCTGACGCAGAGCTAAAGCATAATATCCTTTTCGGTCCGGGACGACGTAACGTTGATTTTCTGTCCTTTTTCTTTCCCTTAATCTGTTCCGACGCTGCATTCCGAGACTGCGGGCATAGAGCGAGATTGCGTCGCACCCTGAGATGGAGTCCTGAAAAGACAATACGACTGTACGACCACACCACAATATGATTCATCTCGTTCCGTTCCTTGCCATGATGATTGCAGTGAACCAAACCGAACGGCACTGAACAACTGAACTGGACTGAACTGGATTCGTCGAGCCAACGGACATGAGTCGAAGGGAGACTACAGGCAGCCGAATAACGCAGGGGGGCGAAGCGGGCGCCGTATCGCGTGTTGCGGAGGCGTACTCCGTGTTGGTGTGCTACGTGTGTACGTCACGGCGTCCGCTGTGTGCTCTGTGACAGTGTGTACGGCTGGCCGCTGTTTTAGTCGGGAATGAATACCAGGTTATCGCCGGGACGGAGTAGCGCGTCAGCATGTAGAGTCAGATACGGAGAGAGAAAAGTAGCAAGTAGTACGACGACGAACGACGCCCCGCCCTGAAGCAGGCGCGCACTGGGTCGGTATCTGATTGGCCCGTCGCCGGGCCCGCAGATGAGCAGATCCGTTGCCGGTGGAGCACTCAGCCGGTTGGCCCAGGTAGGACCGCAGGACGGCTGGGAATTCGGCGTCGACATCGCACAACGGCGTTGGGCTGCACCTGCAACTCACCTTGACTGGGGTTCCCGTCCTCTCAACTGCTGGGGAAGCTGACATGTTAAAAGCAGTGCGTTATACTATGCCCGGGGATTGCGCGCACGACATCGCACATCGTAAGGGCATGACCAGTTGCGGTACAGCGGCGATTCCTTGGTTCTCTCGTAACATCGTTGCGAACAACCCAAACACTTTTCGGATCCCGCTGCACTGCGTCCTGCCCCCCCTCCCCGCCATGTGCATGCGTGCCGAGACATGTGCCCCTTCTCACGTGCGACGCAAACCCGTAAAGAGAAGCACGGCGGAGCTTTGTTTGCCAGATTTCGGTCATGCCGAAAACTCACCTCGAAGCCTCCGGCCCCCCGAATTTTGCTCGTCATCTATGTGGTACCAAACAATCAATCAAATCAATCAAATCAATCAAATCATCAATTCAATCAAATCAAAGAAATGAAACCGTCAATCAAAGCATATTCATTCCTCTTTCTCACGCTACGTCCGACGACATCCAAGAGACTGGGGATTAGGGATTGGGGACTGGGTGGTGTGGGTCACGGCGCGAGTGCGCAGCGAAACAAAACGACGTGGAGAATGCAACGATGACATGCCGATACCATGGCGCTGTGCGGCGGTGGCGTCCAGGGAACATTGTATGCTTGCTGTGCGGGCGACAGTCTCGGAGCACAGCACACGCCATTGTGCGGCCATCGGGCCCGAAGCGCCCAGAGAGGCGGGGCAAGTGGTGCTGGACCGTGTATGTGATGGGCTGTGTGTCGATGCACGAGCACAGCGCATCGACACGGCCCAACGGGACGTAACTTGTACAATACGAGTACAGTATGTGTACAGTATCCGTTCGAGCGAATTCCTTGGGAACACGTCATTTGCCAGCCTCGCGTCGATCTGAGATAGATAACTGCACACTCACGCGCACACTGCCCTTCCGCCCGCCGGCAACTCTGCTCACATGATCCCAGGATCATGATCCCATGATCCAGTCTCGTACTCGCACCCTCCTGTCCCCGTGATCTCACGAGCGCGAGCTATCTTGCCTTGGCATCCATATCGAGATAGATGAATGAACTGCAACTGCGCTGCTTCACTGCGTCGTAATCCTTTGGTCCCGTAACGCCGACTCCCACTCCACACATTGACGCCGACGCCGACACCGACGCCGACGCCACGCCACGCCCCTGTGAAACGCGACGGGACACCGTGTGCGGAGCACAGTCCGTCGCCGACCCCAAGACCGAGGCTCGGAGGGTCCCACAGTGGGAGGGTCGGAACCCCGGAGGGTCCGATGGTGGGTCCGAGGTCCGAGCTGGGAACAAGACGACGACGACGGCGCGGCATGGTGCAAGGGACGCACCCCGTAAACTGCGTGAGAAACGATGAATAAGAGCTGGTAGAGAGCATCGTAGTCCCAAGCGACGTCTGATCGGACTCTACGCACTCGCCCAGCTCGCGGGAGAGTTGGCGCTGAGCATGAAGATGAGAACGCTGCAGGGCCTTGTGAAGGGTTGGGGTGGGTGCCTCGCACACATGTCGAACGATCCCGAGGCGATCTGAGGGACTCCCGAGAAATTGATCGACCCTGGTTTCCGGGGACAACCTCGTCGTGCTCGACGCCGCGTTCGTCATCGCGGACAACGTCGTCGACTTTGGATGTCGCACCTACGTCGAGAGGCTACGCGGCGTTCCTGGAGATCGCCCGATCCCCCAATTTTGGGAGCGCGGGACGGTATCTCCACATACAACAAATGTCTCCCTTCCCCAGGCCTCTTCTGCTTGCTGAGTGCTTAGCTGTGCTACAACCACCTCGTCGAGTTCCCAGGCGGGTAGCAGCGGGTAGCACCGGGTAGCACCGGGTAGCTGTGAGTAGCTGTGAGTAGCTGTGGGTGGCTGAGGGTAGCAGTGAGTTTGTTCCTCGTCTTTTGCGTACACCTCAGCACCGCTGCAAGCCGCCTCGATCATATGCATTCATGGATCATATTCAAGAAGTAAGAGGTATTAACATGTCAAGATGTCCTCATCAGTGGTGCAGCACACACATCCAGACTGATCTACGCATCTCTCGAGTACAGATCGTCGCCAGACTGAGTATAGTTGTTCGGTCGTCAACCGACTCTAGATCCCGCACTCCCCTGTCCGCCACGGAGTTGAATGCAAGGAAGGTTTCAGGACACCGTGACCCGCCTGTTTGAGTAGATTGCCAAGCCAGACTCGACCCGATCATCCTGCCCTTGCTATTTGCTGCCTCGTCGGCCCACATCCTACGCCTTGGCCTTGGCGGCGTCCCTGCCCGCGTCCGCGTCCGCGTCCGCGTCTGCCTGCTCCTTCCGCTCCGCGGCGCGGTAGAGTTCCCTGTACCTCCCCGACTTCTCGCACAGGCTCTTGAAGAACGAGTCGTCCCGACGGAGGAGTTTCTACGGGGGGAAGAAACACCACATGTCAGCTGACCACTACCGGGACCTGGCTGGTTTTTCGACCGAATAACGATCCCCTGCCCCGGACCTGATCCCCCATACAGTAATTCGTATGTCTCGGCCTGCCCACACCGCCCTGGCGGGTACAGGATGTTCGGGACGGGGAGCAGTGAACGGGTAACACAGAACGGGTAACACAGAACGGGTAACACAGAACGGGTAACACAGAACGGGTAACACAGAACGGGTAACACAGAATTGGAACCAGTGGGAACAAGCATGCTTACGATCGGCGTGTCGAACTCCACCACCTGTGATCTGCGTTAGCCAGGGTCACGGTAACTGCGCTGCACTGTATGCCGAGAGACGACGGTTGATCTGACACCTGCATTTCGGCAGAGATGGGGAAGGGTCACTCTAATGCCATTGGGACTCACGTGGCCATCCGAAAGGACGAGGAGTCGGTCATAGTCTATCACCGAAGAGAGGCGGTGGGCGATGGTGAGCAGCGTCGAACTCTTGAATTCGGTTCGGATCGCTCGTTGGATCGCCTCGTCCGTCGCGAAGTCTACACTTGCCGTGGCCTCATCCATGACCTGGATCCATCAGCATGCACACCACCGTCTCCTCTGCTCCACGGTGCGGCGCGAGGGGGCTCCACGGTGCTGCGTCCCTCGCGCCGCTCCCGGCTTATCCGCTGCCTGTACCCGGACAAGTCGTCACTCACGATCAGGTTCGACCGCCTGAGCAGCGCACGAGCCATCGCAATGAGCTGTCTCTGACCCTGAGAGAAATTGCTTCCTCCCGCTGAGACCTCCGTTGCGAGGGTGATCGTGACTTTGCCTCCGCCCGTAGTCGACGCAGCGGTCGATGGCGTGTCCAACCCGCTGGCAGCGTCTTCGGCAGCGACCGCTGCCAGCCGACGACTCGAGGGGACTCGACTCGGCGCACGGGAAGGCTGAGGGGTCTCGCTCGGCCCAAGATTGACGCGAGAAAGGGCGTCCAGGAGCTCTTCGTCGGAATGCTCGTCGAACGGATCGAGGTTGGTCCGCACCGTCCCAGAGAACAGCACCGCGTCTGACTGTCAGCCCACTTGTATGGTTGGTCCGCTCACCTTGCGGGATATACGTGATGCGCGATCGCTACGTTCACCCAGTCAGTCGCTCGTCCCGCCCAAAGCCCTATCGCCGCCCGCTACCCACCAGGTCGTCCACGCCAATCGACGTAATATCAATCCCGTCCAGCACGATCTTGCCTTTTGCCGGGTCCGCAAACCTCAGCAAGCTCATCGCCAGAGTACTCTTCCCACTGCCCGTCCGACCGATCAACCCGATCTTCTCTCCCGCATCCACCTCGAAGCTGCCCTGGAAGACCGTCGGCAGGTCTGGCGCATACTTGATCTCAAGGTCCCGAACGCTCAGGAAGCCCTGCTTGTGATCCGGGTCGGCCGAGGGCCAGTACGCCGGCGGTCGTCGATCCGGGATGATCGCCGGAGGTTCTTGGGGGATCAAGAGATACTCTTGCACACGCTCCACAGCGTTGAAGTCCATCTCGAGTTGGCCCCAGAATCGAGAAACCCAGTAGCAGGCAGAGACAAACGACTGCGCGGAGAGGATGGCCATACCCGCCGACCCGGGCTTGACGGCGCCGCTCAGTGCAAGCAGAGTGGTGAAAGCCACTGAGAAGGCCCCGAGCACGTCAAATCGGACGAGAAGCTGGATACAGTCAGTACAGTCCGGACGCGGTATCGCAAGACGTTATGACACTCGCCCATCGGTTCATCATCTGCATCGACGTCAGTCCGGCATCTTGGCAAGTGCCTTGTGAGTCGACGACCCACCCAGTAGTAGTAGAACGCCGAGTGCGTCTTGTCCACTTGCTCGCAGAGCAGGTTCATGAACCGCTTCTCGACGGAGAAGGCCCGGACAGAGATGACGCCGTCGAGCAGCTCGGCAAAGCCAGAGCTATTCAGGTCAGTACCACCGACCCATGCCCGAGTACATGTGATGACTCGAGCAGTTGCTCGTTTCGAGGACATACTAGATCGGCGAACGAAGCTGACAAACCATCAGCACCGCCCGGTTCGTTGCATTGTGACGACCCGTGACGACCTACCGTTGCCTCAAGGCGCCTCAAGCTACGTCCAACTCGAAGCTGAGAGTATAAGCTTCACGCCGAGCAGCACGCAAACACAGATGTAGACTCACGTAAAGAACCGAGTATCGATAGTACGCATAGCTGATCAACGCGGCGGGTACCAAGAACCACGGGACAATCGCCGTCACCACCGCCTAGCGCTGGGTGAGCGCGTGCTCGCATAAGGCAACCGTGAATCGTGCTTGCGCGAGGCGGTGCAACTCACAACGGCCGCGATCAGACTGGCAATGTAGACGATGACTGTACGGAGACCGCTGTTGAGGGACGAGTCGATCGTCTCGATGTCCCGTGAGAATCGGTTGATGATGCGTCCAGTGGGGGTGACGTTGAAGAACCGGATCGTGCCTGCACGAGTACGTGATCAGCGTGGTCATTGGGGAGGGGCAGGTCGCCTAAGCGCACCTCGCATGACGGTGTCGAGCAGACGGTCGTGGATGTTTCTACGCGGGTTCGGGTCAGCCAGACCGCGATGTGCACGTACGCAGAGGCGAACCAGGCACTCACACTGCAGCTCTGTATTGACCCCAATTGCCGATGGCGCTCGAGAACACACTCAAAACAGCCTCGCCAATGACTATGAAGGTCCGTCTCAGCTCCGCCAGGCCCGCACACCGCGTAACCTACCGATCGTCGCGTAGATACTAAGGTAGAAGCCCGGGTGGGTATGTGCCGACGGCCTGGCTCTTCAGCTCCTCGCCCCCTACCACGCAGTGGAAGGAAGCTTAGGCAACACTTACAGTCTCGGCAAGGTGAAGGCGTTCAGAGTGGCATCGGCCTTTGACAGAGCCATTGGTGTCATGTTCGCCGGGACGTGGTGCATGAATTCCTGATGGAGGTCGACGTGATGGTAATCAGTCGCGTGGAGATTGAGCAGGGGCCGAGCTAGGGCAACCAACGGCTGGAAACTGGTCAAGTACGCTGTCACCGTGTCAGCCGAACGGTTCGCTGAGCCTCCCTGGTGTCATTATTCGAGGACGCACCTTCACCCCAGATCTTGAGCCAGTATCTCTCGCCATTCGTCGCGATCTGAGTGGAGACTGCAGTCCATCAGCACAGGAGGACGGACCTGCTGGAAATAAAGTCGGAGTCCACACTTACCGAGCACGATCGCGGAGCATCCCCAGGTAACATACGTCGCGGCTTTGATGTACAGCTTGTACGTCTGCCACTTGACATTGCCCACTGGCCTCTCCTCATCTGCGAAGCACGCACATCAGCCACGCCGTCTCGATCGTATGGCTCTGCGTCTTTCTGGCCGCGTCATATCCTCACTCACCTTGAACAAACTTCTTCGCCGGTCCTCTTTCTTTCTTGGCTTTCTTCTTGTCCCCGTCGCCTTCACCTTCCCCGTCGACCGCCTCAGCCTCACCGTCCACCGCCTCACTCGCAGTGATGGCCTCTTCATGCTTGATTTCAGCCTCTTCCAACGCGACAAGCCCATCGAGCTCCCCGCTCTGCCGCAGCTCGGCTGGCCTGCCCTGCGCATCAACTCGGCCGTCGAGAAGACGGAGGATATAGTGCGCTGAAGGCAGCAACAGCTCAAGGTGGTGCGAGACGAGGATCTGCACAGCCAATCAGCAAGTCGTCGTTAAGACGGGTGTGGGAGTCCGGCACACGCACGACCGTACGGCCCTTGAGGATCGGACCATTGAGACATTTGTCGGTAAGGTGCTTGGCCGTGTGCGAATCCACAGCCGCAAGCGGATCGTCCAGGAGGACATGCTGAGTGAAAGAATAGACCGCACGGGCAAGTGCGACGCGAGCTTTCTGGCCACCGCTGAGTGAGATCTGGCGGGCTGGTCAGGTGCATTCCGGCCACAGATCGTCCCCGCACGTCCCGCACTTACTCCCTTCTGACCGATCTCGGTCGCATCACCGTCTTCCAGCATGTCAAAGTCGGGGACCCTGCTCCGTCAACGGGCATTCGGGTGTCCGGGACCAGTCCATTATCCCAGAAATCGCAATCACTCACAGAGCGCACGCCTCGATGGTGGCCTCGTACCTCGCCTCGTCGTATTCCTCCCCGAAAAGGATATTGTCCTTGATACTCTTCTGCTGCAACCAAGGCGTCTGCGCGGCATACGCCACCGAGTTCCTCAACCCTTGGTCATTCACCATCGTCGTGTGCTTTGGCAAGTAACTCTTGCCTTCGAGCAACTCCATCTCGCCAAGCAGAGCAGTGAGGATCGCCGTCTTGCCGGAACCGGTCGGGCCGGTGATGACGGTGAGCTTGCCGATCGGGAAGTCGACGTTCAGATCGGAAAGTCGGAAGTACGCCTCGGCAGTCTCGGTCGCCGTGATATCACCGCTTGACGTGGATGAGGAGGGCTCGGCGTTGGCATTGGGCGCAGAAGTGCCGTTGCCGTTCGCGGGGGGTTCGGACTGCTTGCCCGAGTTCCAGCGGAACGAGGCATTTTCAAACCCGATCTTAGCCTTGCCAGTGGACGTTCCCTCGTTTCTTTTCAGGCTCGACACCCAGTCAGGCACTGGAATGGAGATCAGCCATGCCCTCGATCAAACTCCAGGTGATACGGTCACTCTTACCTTCGTCCTCGTTCAAGAAGTCCTCTATCCGCTTGACTGACACATGGGCTTGAAGGATGATAACGATCTGTTCACAGGTCAGTCGATGTACCCATGATAAGCGTCCGAGGACTGCTTGGAACTCACAAAGGTGGGGATAACGTTCAGAGGCATTTGCAGCATATTGAACAATGAGATAGCGGTGAATGCCACCGAGACGGTGAGCTCCCGTTGGGCGATGACGATGTAGCTGTGCGGGTCGTCAGTTCCGTAACAGGTTGCCCGACACAGGTAAGTCGTACCAGAAGAAAGAGATGAGTGTGACCGAGATTGGGACCAGATTCCACAGCATCGAGAACCATAGGCCGTTGATGAGCGCTTTGGCCTATCAGCGAGACAGACAACATGATAACAGGATGATATCGCTCACATCGAATCATCTGGCTCATTTCTCCAGCTCGAGCCTCTTTGGCGCGCTGCTTCCACTGCTCCGACCAGGCGAAGAACTGCACCCAAGTGAGTAGGGCGTCACGACACCGGGGCGAGACTTGCCTTTATGAACTGGATGGCAGGGATGAGCTCGTTCATGACGCTGATCCTCTTGTCCCGCGCCTTGAGCAGCTCCTGGGTTATCTAGATCACAAGTGATCAGCGGCGGGACTAGTGCGAAACAACCATCGCATCGGTTCTCACCTTGACACTGCGTTTGGAGAGGAAGGAGTTGAGAGGCACCGCTACCGCCAGCACAATGATACCTGCGAACGCGGACCAGCCCAGGATGCTGCGATACACGTCAGCAAGCGCGGCGACTAGAGTTCTCGGTACTGACTTGTAGAGGAAAATGGAGGCAACAATGATCTCGAAGGGACTGCCGTAGATGTAATAGGCACCGCTGACGGTGTTGGAGATCCTGCAAGCCCGTTAGAACTCGAGCAGCCCTAGCTTCAACCGTGTTCGCACCTGTTTGTATCACCTGCAATGCAAGGAGACCCCATCAGCAACACAAAATGCGCGCCAGATGCGAAATAATGCTCACCCGACATGAGATTGACCACCTTGCCGGAATCGGCGTTTGTCTTCTTCTCCTCCGGCTTGGCCTTTGCCTTATCATCCTTCTTGCCGCCAGCCTTATCCTTCTGCCCGGCAGCCTTGTCCTTGCTCTTCCCGTCCAGTGCTTGCTCGTCCTTCTTCTCCTCGTCCTTGGTGATCACCCCGGAGGCGTCCTTGCGTTTCAGAGCCTTGTCATAGACCGCTGCCTGCGCGAGCGGTCAGGACGGAACGAACTTGGCTTCGGAGGCGCTCCGGAGTTCGGAGACTCACTATCAGCTCTGCCTTGATGCGGACAGCGGCCCGGCGGCCGTGCCACAGATGCAGGAGGTCGGAGAGAGCCTTGACATGAGCATCATGGGCCAACGCCGGAAATGTGGTTGATGGATCACGTGTTTCTTACCTTGAGCACGGAGGCGAGGAAGGCCATGACGGCGTAAACGTATGCGCGAGACATGGCTTCGGGCGAGCGGTCCGTCAGGCCGTCCCTGCGTGCTCCGTCAGCATCAACGACCCCTTGCTTGTACATGGTATGGTACCAGTCATCTTTCACTCACAAGATTCGCCGAAGGAAGAACGGTCCCGCATAGTTGAAGACCACGCTGATGAGTGTGAGACCAGCGTCAAGGGCAAGGTCGAGCTTGTTGGCGAGCAAGATCCTCCGGAGCAGCGTGCTCCCTGCGATCTGACGGAACCGGTCGAAGACGACCGCGGTCTGCATGGTGAGGGACAGAGAGGGCAGGTCTTCGGGCTCAAGCTCCTTGGAAGAGCCAAGGGAGATGAAGGGGTTGACCCAGGTGAAAGTGAGCCATGAGGAGAGCGTCACCAGGTCGTCGGGAGCGATGGTGGGCTGCGTGGTAAGTCGGGGTCAGCGCGAGAGCGAAACTTGGAGAAGACAACCAGGTTGTCAAGACGACAATATGGCAAGACTTTGACTTACCAGGCGGATGAGGACGTATGGGGACGCGAGGGGAAGACCGCCAATTACCAAAAGTAGGATCGACGTGACGACGATGTTTCCCGTTTCGAGGGTGAACCACACTGGGGTAGCCCATGGCGGAAACCGCCCGAGCGAGGCGCGAACATAGAACGCCACGCAGAGGTGTACGACGGAGAGAGTCCATAGTAGGGCGTAGACGAGGGTTACGGGCCATGGCGGAGTGTTCGGCGGGTGGAGAAGAGGTCGAGCGAGTAGGTAGAGCTGCGAGTGAGTTGAGCGAGGTTCTATTCACCCTCTAGCACACCCCCATGAAGGGATACAGGGATCTCGAAAGGTAGTAGGGATGAACCGGATGAACTGCAAACTCACCCATACGAGTACCATACCAGCCGCAAGCAGCACGTCTGTTGCTCGCACCTCCCCACTCAAAGCCCGCAGAAATTCACTCCCCGTGACGCCCGTCCAGACTCCAAGCTCCACCATCGCCAGGAGGGCAAGAATCATCTGCCTCCATACCTGGATACTGCGGCTCCTCGCCTCGTCCAGCTCGACCCGGGTCGGAGGCTCCGGAGGCACCTGGGTCCTGAGCGGGACTAGGTCGGAGACCACGGATCTGGTCACGCGCCGTACAGGTGCGAAGACGGGTAGGGAGACAACTCCGGGGGTCACGAGGATTGCGAGGGGAAGGACGGTGCGGAGTGTGCGGAGGAGCGAGAGCGATATGGGCTCCAGCGACTAAGACGTGTCAGAGAGGCTTGCAGAAGTGATGAAAGTGATGAAGGACATGACTCACGCCGCCATCATCAGCCAACGACATCGTGATCAGGGTGTTATCGCTGGTGCGCAAAGTCGGACCGCTAGGTCTGCCCGAAAGACCGGTGGAACCCAAGCTGTCTGCAGACGCTCTGTCCCTGGGTCTGCTGCTGAGACTCGAGGAGCCGAGAAGAGGTATTGGAGGGTGAGTTCGCGCTCAGTACACGTCCGACCTGTTGCGGGCGAGGATTGGTGGAATGAATATCGGAGAGCGATCAATCTGTATCTGACAGAGTATGGCACACTCATCAGTCGCCATCCGGCCGAGCGAGCGACGCGCGTGGGCGCAAGATCTGGAGCCCCAATCAGTAGTTTGTGTTAGGCTTGCGACACGCCGCCCTGGCAATAGGCCTGCGGTTGCAATTTGCCGCGCCTGAGACATTACGTTGCGCGCCTATACGTATCCAGATTTCCTCGGCCTGCTTTCGCTGCTTTGCTTTTGAATCAACTCATCCTCATATCCTCATCGTCTCTTGTCTCGACCTCAATACCCGTCTCTAGCATAGCATTTCTTGTATCACGCCGACAGTGCTCTATTCTCATCCATCCTACCGTCCTCCAACTCTCGTTTCCGACCTCGAGAACCCGCCTGGTCTGGCCTAATACCGATTCTCCCCAAACCGCATCATGGCGCAGGATCTCGACCGGGAGCTGGCCCGCCTATGGCGCGTTTCCCGCACAGTGCACGAGATGGTCCGGGATCGAGTGAGCCGAACGTCTCTCATATACTTACTCCGCCCTCCCGAGCAGTGACTGGCCGGATGGAAGAAGGATCGAGGTTGATGATTGTGTTTCTAGGGATACTTGATTGCCGATCATGAGATTTCAACGTCGTTTGACCAGTTCAAGAACGACCATGGCGCCTCGGGCGTCGCAGAGTGAGTCGCGGTTTCTCACGGCTGCTGCATACCCCAAGGGCTCGCCCGTCACTCCAGCGGCTCATCCGGCATCTGGGGCGTCGCGCGCGATATATTGGCGCAGGGGTACGATGGACCAGGCTCACCACCCACAGTCGCTTGACGATGACGTTCAGCGCGGATCATGGCGAGCGGGAAAACGATCGGATCTACGTGTACTTCTGCGGAGAGAAGAGCGTCTCCAAGGCGGCCATGAAGGCGTGAGTGCGACGTCAACTGCAGCGAAATTGTCCGGATGCCGTTCCCGGCTTGCGTTAGCACCTGGAGCATCACCTGGAACACCCGGAGAGCGACGTGTCGGCAGACGGGCACATCTTCTCGACGCTGACGGTTTACTCCAGATTCATCGGCTCGCTGGACAGGGTCGGTGCTCGGAGAGGGATCATCATCTATTCGGAGAAGATGTCCAGCGTGGCCAAGAAGGTGAGCGAAGTTACCGATGTTGCAGATGTTGCTGCGACCTATCCCAGCGTCACACTGTCTCCGATACGATGGTGTGACGATCCCGCTTTTGCCGCGAGCTCATCGACCTCTAGGCATTACAGGAGATGCAGTCCGAGTACACGCTCGAAGAGTTCCCAGAATCAGATCTGCTGGTCAACATTACCCGACACTTCCTTGTGCCAAAGCACCAGATCATGACCCCCGAGGAGAAGTCGGCTTTGATTAAGAAGTAGTGAGTGGCTCGGCCTGACGAGGCGTCTTGACGATGCGAGACGAATCGATGCCATTGCGGTCCCGACCAGAGACCAGGTCCGTTACTGGACTCCCGGCTGGCTGTTGCTGACGCCTTCGTCATAGCCGATTGAAGGAGACTCAGCTGCCACGGATCATGCTCAGCGACCCCGTGGCGAAGTATTACGGTATGAAGCGAGGCCAGGTGATGAAGATTGAGAGGGCCAGTGAGACGGCCGGTCGGTGAGTGTGACGAGACTCTTGCTTGGGGAAATGCCGCGCTGACGCGTGGTCAGGTATATCACATACCGTATCTGCATGTAGGCGGTGGGCAGTGGGCAGTGGGTGGACAAAACCAGATCCGCATCTGGCTGCGGAAGGTGCTGGTGCTTTTGAGACGCCGTAGAGAGCTTTCCGGTCGTTCATGTCATGTATAGCAGCACATCATCCTGCGTGTGTTCATTCTGTTGGAGAGGGGTTCCATTCTCCGTTAGTCGCTTTGCGCAGAAGTAAACCCAGCCTGCTGTCGAATGGCGGGGAACAAACATCTCCCGGTCTTTGACACGGAATGCAAACGGACACTTTCTTGTGCTATGTCTTCGATCGGCTGGCCTAAGGCTTTCTCGCCATGGGCGGGACATACGATGGACTGCATAGGCGACCTGAGGTACGAGGGGTATACACATCCTCCCTCAGTCTATCAAACTCTATAATCAATCCTTCTCATGGAAGCGGAGTACAGTACTCCGAGATCCAGCATTCGACCTGATCCAATCCAATCCAATCCAATCCAATCCAATCCAATCCAATCCATGTTTGTATTCCGTCAATCCGGATCAAGCCTTCACGGCGACATCCTCCTTCCCGTCTGTGCCCGCCGCGGCCGTCGGGCCCACTTTGTTAGCCACAGGCTCCGTGCCCGTCGCAGTCGGCGTCGTGATGGCCTCCACAGGGTCCGCCGCAGAGGGATTGGCTGCGTTGACGGCGCTCGCGAGGAGAGTGTGGTCCTTGTGGCGGAGAGGCTGGCGGCGGACTGCGCGGTCGTCACGCTGTTTCTTCATCCATGCGCCCTGTACGAGTCAGCGCGGCCCATCGTACTTTCTCTGCAATGTCCAGGTCCAGCTGTGCTCTGCCCTATGTATTTCCCCACCGTTCAGCCTCTCCGGACCTCTCCTCGCCGTCTCAACTCCGCTGATCTCGCCTGCAGGGATACATCACTTCCTGCCCCTGGCATTTAACCTTGGACCTTGATTTGGTCGAAGAGTTCGTGCCAGTGCCAGTGCCCGTGCAAACAACCCGTGTCCGAACCACTCACATCCTGAGGTCTCCTCCTCTTGCTCCACTCTTCCTCAAGCTGCCTCTGCTCCTCCATAGCCAGCCTCTGCGGCTCGGCAGGATCATACACCGGAGCTCCCGGCTCGAACGCGGCGTTGGACGGGATGGGGAGGGTCGACGCTGTGATGTCGGTGGTCTCGGGTGGGACGTAGCCTATCCCAGCGAGGGCAGAGAAGAAGACGAAGCCGCAGCTGTGAGAGAGTGGTCAGCAACGCGGGTCTGCGAAGGACGCGGGGAGGGTGGCTTAGAGTGGCTTGCGTCTGAACGGGACGCAATGACATGGCGTTGCAAGCCGGGAGACACTGTCGGTGTCACGATGTCACTGTCGCCGTCACTCACGATATGAATACCACTAGGAACGGGAGATTCCCCTTCTTCACCGTCCGAAGAAACTTCATCGCCAACACCTTCGCGAGCTTGACCGCATCGAACGCATCGAAGTCGAGCTTCCCGTCCCAGCCCCCTTCCAAGACGTTCTCCCCCGGCGCTCCCTGGGCGTGGAGTTTCCTGGTCTCGTCCGCAGGGAGCAAGGGCGTCCCGATGTCGATACCGTCGATACCGATCGAGGCGGCCATGACGTGTCCGTGTCCGTGTCCGGAATCTGAGCCCTTCTCAATGTCACTCGCGGCGGAGGATATGGAGTGCTTCCTGGGCCCGAAGCCCCCGAGACCGAGACTGAGACCAAGTGGCGAGTCAATCGAGTGTCGGCGCCGCGAGGAGCGACTTCCGCTGGACAGTGGCGGGGTGGACATGTATCCCGAAGGGGACATGACGAGGTTGGTCAGATCGACCTGTGACCCGGCTCGCGAACCCCCGCTCGAACCCGAGCCCGAGCCCGAGCCGGGACTCATGTTCGATACGGGCGGTGTACCCTGCCGACTCGGTGGAGGGGAGGGGTACGGGTACGGATACGCCAATGCCGACGCCGACGCCGACGAGACGGAGAACGAATCGCGTTTGTTAAGCGAGAACGAGCCTCCGGGAGGGTTGAGAGCCGCGGGTAACTGGACGGGGGAGTATGATGGCGAAGGAGGAGGGTATGCGCCGCCTGCCCAGGCCGAGACGGCGGACGAAGAGGAGGAGAGCACAGGGTCCGCGCCGAGCACAGTGGTCACGGGCGAAGTGGAGCTGTAGCCGGTGCGGTGGTAGACGATACCAAGGCCCGCCGTATTGGAATGAGAATCGACGTTGGACATGTTGAAGAGAGAATGAGTCGTCTCTGCGGAGCGGTGATTCGGCGAGGGGGCAGAATGTGTGGGCTGTGTCGCGTCGCGTTTGAGAGTGAGTCCTTTGGGTCTGATTGATGGGATCGCGCCGATCAATCAGTCAGTGATCCTGTCAGTGGATGTCGATGTCGATGTCGATGTGGATGTGAATGTGGATGTGGATGTGGATGTGAATGGCAAGGATCAGTAAAGACGTGGTCATGCACCGTGTCAGTGATCTCGAGATGATGTACCGCCCTTCGCAAGCAAGAGGTACAGGCAAGACTAGACGCAAGCCAAGCCCACCATCTCCGCACCCCACTTCCCCACACCCATGCGCCTTCCTGCCTGCGTGAGAGCCGCATGCATGCGTGTCACCGTGTGTCCTGATTCCCGAGTCTGCATGCTTCTCTCGGAAGCGTGAGCATGAGCGTAAAAGGGCGAGGTGGGAAGCAAGCACAAAGCACAAAAGCTGCACCGATTGTGACCAAGATCATGTTTGAGGACGCCGAAATCGGATGACCAAGGACCGCCACAAACTCGTCTCTACTTCCGGTTCCGGTAAGAATCTGTTGGGCGGAACTATTTGTACGTACCCCAGCTTAAATGTCACCCCTGTTTAAGACCAACTGTGCCGAGGAAATGGAGACCGGCATTCGGTGCATAGCTTGGGTTATTGGTTTCCACCAATCTTCAACGAATTATTCTGTTTTGTTCGTCTCGCCTCTAAGCGCCCCGAGGGACTAATCTACCTCTAAGACGCCGAGGCCGGAACAGGGCGGCACGATGTACGACGATTTGTCTAACTGGACTTTGAAAAGAACTCCCACTCCTTCCTCCGTCGCCATGTTGCTTTTGGTGGGAACTCTCCTCTCCCTCTCTGGATCGTCGTCGTAATCGTCGTAATCGTCGTTGAAATGGGATCGTAAAGGAAACCTCGCCGCCAGGCTTGGTGAAAGTGTTCGTAACGCCGGAAGAAAGTAAGGGTATACACAACGGAAGTCCGAACTCCGAACCTGAATGTGCCGAGATGTCCTCGCCAGAAGAGACGAGGACAGGATCGGCCGGGGGTATCCGTCGGAGTCGCATGTTGATACAAGCTTGAGCGCGTCGCGTCTTGATGGGGTGAGGTCTTGGGGTCACTCGAGTCAATGCTGAGTTCTTGAAACGTCCGTGATTTCTAGCTGCGTCCAGCGCAAAGGTTGTTGTATGGGGTTTTGCTTGTTGATTGAGCCGGGGCAGTGAAATGCAGAGGACGTTTGGATTGAGAAGATCGAGACGAAGCGCGAGTTGCTTGCCAATGCGAATGGGAAACGTGTGGTCGAGGCCGAGATCATAACAGGGGCCGAGCCGAGGCAGGTCGAGTCTGAAAGGCGGAGCAGGTCGAACGGAAGGGAACAGGGGGACAAGCGAAAAATGAACAGCGGTCGAGTGGAGCGGTTGGTAGGTGGGATGGGGGCAGTGCTGAGGCACAATGCTTACCACCAGCTGGCGCCAGACGAGGCAGACGGCGGAGGGAAACCGCCACCGCCGGCCGAACCGTAGCCACCACCGTATCCACCGCCGCCACCGCCGTAGCCGCCACCACCGTAACCGCCACCACCACCACCGCGGGGACCGCTACCGAAGCCGCCGCCGCCGCCGCCGGAGCGGTAGTCGCGACCGCCAGTGCTGCGGCCACCGCCACCACCACCGCGACCGCGACCGCGGCCGCCGTAACCACCGCCGCCGAATGAACGCTCGGAGCAAATGTCGACGAGCCACTGGGGAACCTCCTGGTTGGCCTCCTTGAGGAGGTCGATGAGGTCACGACCGACCGACAGGTTGTTGCGGTTGAAGAAGGCGGTCGACGTACCCGTGTTACCGGCACGGCCGGTACGACCAATTCGGTGCGTGTACTCGGCAACGTCGGTGGGGAGGTCGTAGAGGATGACGTGGGTGACGTTGGGGATGTCGAGACCACGAGCGGCAACGGCCGTGGCGACGAGGATGGGGGCGCGGCCGGTACGGAAGGCGTAGAGGGCGGCCTCACGCTCGCGCTGGGTTCGGTCGCCGTGGATCGAGGTGGCCTGGTGACGCTGAGCGCAGAGGAAGTCGCAAAGGCTGTCGGCCATGCGCTTGGTCTCGACGAAGACGAGGACAAGACCGCCCGACTCCTCGGCGGTGAGGAGATCAAGAAGGAGGGAGCGCTTGTCGTGGTCGTCGACGTACTCGATGCGCTGGGTGATGTTCTCAGAGGTCGAACCGACACGACCAACAGAGAGGAAGATGTACTCCTTGAGGAACATGCGGGCGAGCATCTGGATCTCCTTGGGGAAGGTGGCCGAGAACATGAGGGTCTGGCGGTCCTCGACGCCGGGCATGTCCTCACCCTCGACGATGCGGCGGATCTGGGGCTCGAAACCCATGTCGAGCATTCGGTCGGCCTCGTCGAGCACGAGGTACTTGATGTTGGCGAGAGAGATCCTGCCACGCTCAATCAGGTCGACGAGACGACCAGGGGTGGCGGAGAGGAGGTCGCAACCACGGTCGAGCGAACGGATCTGCTGACCAATGTCGGCACCACCGTAAACCACGGCGGGGCGGACCCAGGAGCGGTAGGCAAACTTGCGGGCCTCGTCGTGGATCTGCGAGACGAGCTCACGGGTGGGGGCGAGGATGAGAGCGGTGGGGTAAGCCTTGCGCCTGCCGTAACCGTACGAGGTGTCGACGGGAGGGGCGAGGGGACCGTACGTGAACATGGCCGAGAGGATGGGGAAGAGGAAACCGGCCGTCTTTCCGGAACCGGTCTGGGCACAGGCCATGAGGTCACGGCCCTGCGAGACGATCGGGATCGAGTACTTCTGGACCGGGGTCGGGACCTTGTAACGAGCATAGTCGATGTTGACGAGCAGAGCCGGATCAATGTGCTCCTTGGTGAAGGTGGTGACGGGCTCGGGGACGCCGTTACCGGTGGCCTCGACCGGGATGTCGGAGTACTTGTCAAAGTTGATACCAGTGGATTGATGCACACCGTCGCCTTCCTCGCCGAACAGCTCCTTCTCCAAGCGCGCGTTGGGCTGACCGATAACGTGGACACCGTTCTTCCAGCTGCCGAAGCCGGGAGGAGCAGAGCCACCACCGCCACCACCGAAGCTCCTGGCCGCAGGGGCCGGAGCAGTGCGGGGGGCACCCCAACCGCCGTCCTCGCGGGGGCCAGTCTGGCCGCGGGCCGAAGGAGGGACATACGAGCCACGGATCGCCGCGGCAGGCGGGGTGGGTGCGGGGGTGGGAAGGCCAGTGGGGGCCGGGTGGTACCCGGTGGCCTCACCGTCCATGTGGGGCGGCGGGGCGTGGGCGGCGGGGACGAACGCGGGAGCAGTGGGCTCAGGACCGGCGCGGGTGCTGCCGCGCATGTGAGGAGGGACATAGGCGGGGCGAGTGGGGTTCAGAGTCATGCCACCTGCATGAGTCAGTTGAGGATCTTCGGGCGGCCGTTGAAGTGGCAAGGTTGAAGCCCAATCAAGTTGGTGAGACTTACTCATCCTCTTCTCGAGGGCAGGGAAGCCATTGGCGCCCTGGGGGGCACCGTTGGCATGAACATCGTTGATGGGGATGGGGCTCATTCTCAATCAGGAAGTGGTCTTGTGAGAGCTTTTCGACGGGTGGCGATGGAGTCGCTCGAGGTCGTGTGAGTTGAGTTGATTGGGGTGGATTAGAAAAAGTCGCGTTTGGCGTTTGATCCGTCTAGGTCTTTTCCTGTTCTATGCAGTTTTGTCTATGCGAAGAAGGAAAAGAGTGTGGTGTGTTCGGTGTCGAGACGGAACGGGACGAGCAATACGAGACGGGGATGGGTAGTTTTTAAAGGGGAAAAGTTGTTGGTTGTATAAGAGACCCGGATGGGTGTGATGGAAAGAGGAGAAAGGAGATGCCGAGGCCAGAGTGGTGAAAAAGCTTCGAGGGGGGAAGGGGTGGCGAAAATGAGCCCAGAGGGGGCGAAAAATAATGTCCCCAGCGGCTGGGCATAGGGGCGACGCAGGGGAGCCGGGGAGTCGCATCAGACTTGCCACAAGGGGAAAGAGCGGAATCAAATGCGGCTGGCAAAAGGGGGAGGCTTGTTTAAGGCGACGCGTCTGACGCGCCCAGGTCAGGTCACGGGATCAAAATCAAGTCGTCGCAACGGGGGCGCCCGCGTTTCAGGTCGAGGAGGCTGCACCGTCGCTATTCCATTCCCATTCTCACAACACTACACTGCAATTCAACCTCTCGCATCTACAGTCTCCCCGCCCTCGAGTTCACAACCCGCATTATCTCTTGGTAGACCATGGTGAGTCCTTGACCATTTTCCTCGCTGTGATGCGGTCGCCCATCCTCCTGCAACTTGAACACCGCTGACCGCTCTTCAGTCCGGGAACAACGCAGGTCGGTCGGACTAGCTAACTCTCACCGCGACCCACGGCCCTTGCCACCGACCACTCTCCGCTTCTCCGTGGCTGCTGCATGACGCTGTCTTTTCGTGCGATCCCTGTGTGTGATAACTGACTCGGCCGCAGAATACCGCGAGGCATTCGCCCTCTTTGACAAGCGGGGTACTGGCCAGGTCCCGCGCGAGTCCCTCGGAGAGCTGTTGAGGTCCCTGGGCCAGAACCCGACCCAGGCCGAGGTGTCCGAGCTGGAGAGGAGCGTCGGAACGACTTGTGAGTGATGCTGGGGTGTTCTGGGCAGCAATCAGTGGCGCTCGTCGCGCAAAGGTGCGAAGAGGGCGGGGGCGATTGCGCATTCGGCACAGGATACGGGAAGTCAGGGAGGGACCAAAGTGCTCAATATCAGCTCCTTGAATGTCGGAGGAAGGAGTGCTACGCCGGAGCACGCATAGCTGGGCTTCATGAGGGTGTCTGTCCCCTCCTGCGTGAAAAGGGGGGCGCGAGAGTGAAGAGGGGACAACTGTGGAGGGCTTGGATCTCCACAGTGTCAAGGCGGCAACGATATACAGGCCATGCACGGACGCCTAAGCCAACGCTGACGCCTCGCTAGTCGGATACGACCAGTTCCTGCAGATCCTCAACCGACCGGACGGCTGGAAGCCCGCCGGTACAGCGGGTATGTACAAACTCGGCGCCCCATCCCCCCGTTGTCCCCTCTCACCGCCTGCTCTTTCTTCCCGATCTCCCAGTCCATACCCCTGCTGACCCCCGCTCAGACGAGTTTATCAAGGGCTTCCAGGTTTTCGACAAGGCCGGTAACGGCTTCATCGGCGCTGGCGAGCTCCGATATGTCCTCACCCAGCTCGGCGAGAAGATGAGCGACGAGGAGGTCGATGAGCTGCTCAAGGGTTTCCCCGTCCAGTGAGTCGGGAGGTGCTTCTCGGATGCCAACATCGTTGGCTCGGGGCATGGGAGAACGACTGACAGGGATGTAGGGACGGCCAGATCAACTACCACTCGTTCGTCAGGTCCATCCTCGCTCAATAAGCGAATCTGCGACTCTCGCTTTCGTATGTGCTGGAAGCGTGCCTCTGGACAGCGCTGGCGGACACTTGTGCAATGTGGTTGACGTCGATGTCGATGAGCGAGGAGCGGTAGCACGGGCACGGCTCGGTAGTCTAGTGGCTTGGACATGTTGATGACCTCTTGACGATGCACGCCTAACGTCGCATGCTGTGCTTCTGTCTGCCGAGGTGATCGCCTGAGAGTCGCAAAGGACTCGCTTGGCCAGCTTTCGTTGCCGGCGGAAGTCCACAAGAATCACCACGGAGTGCTCCACCGTCATTTTCCAAGCAAACAGGGATGCGGACACGTGCCTCTCGGACGTTGGTACTGCTTGACTATATGCATGCGGCGAGTCGTCACACAATCCATGGTTCAGCGCAACGATGTTTGACGAAAGTCCCAACTCAGAGATCCGGATCACGTGACCCATGTGTGCCTGTGTGCGTTGTATTTTGCCGCCAGATCCCAGATTTTTGGACAGTCCACCTGCTGCCTCTTACCTATCTTCCCCTCCCCCAATCTCCGCGCGCAAAGCTGGACCCCGCCCGAATTCTTCAGGCATGGCGTTCGTCGAGCGACAGGCATCGTCGTCCAAGCCGCAGAATGGCCGGAGAAACGGGCAGAAAGGCGGCAGAGGCGGTAAAGGCGGCAAAGGTGGGGGTGGGGGCGACAGCAGGGACAAGGTCAAGTCGAACATCATGAAGCGGGAGCGGCTGAACGACGAGTTGCGAGAGCTGCAGGCGAGGGTGGACAACTATGTGAGCTGATTGTGCTCGTGGTGACTGAGTGTGCAATCGCTCATCTCTGCAGACTTCGCCTGGAGAAATCACGACGTTCTCCCAATTGCCTCTGTCGAGCAGGACTTTGAAAGGTCTGTGTTCAGTTGTTCAGCAACCCTCTGCTCCGCTCATTCTGGTGGTCAGCATCAGCGGGCTGACCCATTCCAGGCCTGAAGAGCAGCCACTTCCTCAACCCCACGCCTATCCAATCCCTCTCAATCCCCCCCTCTCTGCAAGGTCGCGATGTCCTCGGCTCCGCCCGAACCGGTTCTGGCAAAACCCTTGCCTTCCTGATCCCCCTGCTCGAACGGCTCTACCTCCTCAAGTGGGGACCGATGGACGGTCTCGGCGCAGTGGTCATCTCCCCGACGCGCGAGTTGGCCGTGCAGA
The DNA here is from genome assembly GCA_001600855.1 of Saitozyma sp. JCM 24511. NCBI lineage: Eukaryota > Fungi > Basidiomycota > Tremellomycetes > Tremellales > Trimorphomycetaceae > Saitozyma > Saitozyma sp. JCM 24511. Next base: position 709,371 of record BCLC01000011.1, on the reverse strand, counting down.
CTTTCACCCAATTACGGGATATCGGCAAGTACCACAACTTCTCCGCGGGATTGGTGATCGGCGGGAAACCACTCAAGGAGGAGAGGGACAGGTTGTCGAGGATGAACATCCTCATTGCTACTCCTGGGAGGTTGCTGCAACATCTGGATAGTACCGTCGGCTTCGAATCTTCAGGTGTCAAAGTGCTCGGTAAGTAACACCATCCAGGTCATACTCCGCGCCTTGATCCTGACGACGGACCAGTGCTGGACGAGGCCGACCGTCTACTCGATCTCGGTTTCCTCCCCGCCCTCCGCGCGATTGTCGGACACTTCTCACCCTCGACACTGCCCGACGGCCGACCCGACCGCCAAACCCTCCTCTTCTCCGCGACACAGTCCAAGGATCTCGCATCCCTCGCCAAGCTGTCGCTCCACGACCCGCTCTACATCAACTGCAACAAGCCAGGGGAAGAGGGCGTCGTGCCCACCAACCTGGAGCAGTTTTACTCGGTCGTCGGACTGGAACGCAAGTTGGACGCGCTGTGGGGATTCGTCAAGAGCCATTTGAAGATGAAAGGGGTGGTGTTTGTGACCAGCGGCAAACAGGTGAGAGAGTGACCCTTCCCGCGCTCCCTGTCCCTTTGGCATGTCTCCACGATCCTTCGAGATTCATGCTGACGCTCGTGCCCAGGTTCGGTTCATCTTCGAGACGTTCCGACGACTCCATCCCGGTCTGCCGCTCATGCACCTCCACGGGAAGCAAAAGCAGCCTACTCGTCTCACCATCTTCCAGCGGTTCTCCTCTTCCAAGTCGGCCTTGCTGATCTGCACCGACGTCGCTGCGCGCGGTCTCGACTTCCCCGCCGTGGACTGGGTCGTCCAGCTAGACTGCCCCGAAGACGTCGACACCTACATCCACCGTGTGGGTCGGACGGCGCGATACGAGAGCGAGGGCAAGGCCCTGCTCTTCCTCTGCCCGAGTGAGGAGGAGGGCATGCTTGCGAGGTGGAAAGAGAAGGCAATAGAGGTGAAGAAGATCAAGATCAAGGAGAGCAAAATGGGCAACCTCCGTCAGCAGATGCAGAATTTCGCGTTCAAGGAGCCAGAGATCAAGTATCTCGGTCAGAGGGTGAGTCGGGACTCGAAGTCTCTCATGGCGTCCGGCCGTGCCTCCGGGTTCGCATCATGGACGTCACGCAGTGTTGTCCTTGTCCAAGACCAAAGGTGGTGAAGTAGTGATTGCTCGCGTTTGCTGACACAACACAGGCGTTCATCTCGTATATGCGCGCCGTCCACATCCAGAAGGACAAGACCATCTTTGCGGTCTCCACCCTGCCCGCAGAGGAGTACGCGGCGAGCATGGGTCTGCCCGGTGCGCCTCAGATCAAGCTGTCAGAGCCCAAGACGGGTAAAGCCCGGGTCAGGGCGGGACAGAAGAAGGAGGAGCCGATCGAGCAGCACGAGGCCGAGGTGGCCGTTGTTGCCAGCAGCGACGAGAGCGGCGATGAGGATGATGATGAGGGCGCCGCGTCGTCGCATGAGCAGGAAAGCGAGGAAGAGAGCGAGGAGGAAAGCGAGGAGGAAAGCGAAAGCGATGGCTCAGAGGCAGAGCGACCGATCAAAGCGCCAGAGGTGCGGACGAAGTACGACCGCATGTTCGAGAGGAAAAACCAGTCGATCCTCACGCCGCACTACACCTCGCTCATCGCTCACAACGATGGCGGCGAGCAAGGCGAAGAAGACGACGTCTTCACTTTGGCGAGGCGAGACCACGCTCTGTCCGGCGACGAGGACGAAGATGCGGTTGAGAAAGGCACCCACAACGAGACTGCGACTGCCAACTCCAAGTCCGATTCCAAATCCGCGGTCATGGCGAAACCGCTCGTGTCTTCCGAGGATCTATCCAAGCGCAAGCTCAAAGCGGGTACATCCAAGAAAGCACGGGTCAAGACCGGTCCTGCGCCCGAGAAGCTCGTCTTCGACGAGCAAGGCAACCCTACCAACTTCTACGAGGAGGGTACCGCCGCGGAAAGCGGGGCGGCGGGTCAACGTGCCGAGTACGTCGAGATGGAGAGGGAGAGGATGAGGGCGGCGGACAAGGTGGATAGGGAGGTGGCGAGGGAGAAGAAGCGGGAGAAGAAGAGGAAGCGGAAGGAGCGGGAGAGAGAGGTGAGTTCGGTTGGATCGGTCCAAGTGCCGGTGTCGACTTCTCCCCCATCTTGATGAAACCTTTCGTTCTGCACACTTTCGCTGTGCGTGTGGGTTGGACTTCGAGCTCATTCGTGCTTTAGCTCATGCAAGAATCCGACGACGAGGAAGGTGGCCCAGTGGCGATGCTTGGAGGGGGCGACTATGTCGACGATCAGGACTACGGGTCGCCGAGCGAGGAGGACGAGCCGCCTGTGGTGTACAAGTCGGACAAGTCGGACCGGGGTCACAAGCGAGCTCGGCACGAGGCAGATCTCGAGGACGAAGAGGCTCTGGCTCTCAGGCTACTGCAGGGGGCTTGATTGATTCCAGCGTTCCACTGCGTAGCAGCGTGGCAGATGCGTAGCAAGTCTTGGCGCAGCTCATAGTTCATCAATGCATAGCATACGGTATCATTGACTCGCGGCTTGCACTCGTTCGTTGTTATCTGGCCGTGATTCTTGCGGCGGGCGGTCTCGTCTCGGCACGGTCACTTGAGATGCGGCGCGGCAGATCTCATCTCGTTGAGAATAAGCTTCGTGGGAACGAATCTGCGAGACCAAGAACCCCGCAAATCGTCCACCAGAACCTTGAGCCGTGAAGCCCGTCGTGAAGCCGGAGCTCGAGTCATGTGCCCTGTAGTCGATTCGCTCGTCTCCGCCTCAAACCAAGGCGATAAGGGATCCTTGCAAAGTTGGGGTGTCGGATGAGATGCCATGCCGGATACGAACTCCCCACAAGCTTTCGTACCAGCGTTGATTTGCATTCTGCATGCTTCGTCGTTCAAATGATAACTTCCTTCTACCTTTGTTTTGTCACACTCCCACGCTTATGGCTCGACAGTTGTCTATGGCTAGGGTTTGGCTGCGGACGGGCGTGTGCCTACATACTACTACACAGGGTAAGGGAGTACAGACAAAGAGGTATGAATGGGTCAGACGATGCGGAACACAAGGTGAAGGCGGTCGTACAGTCATAATGCGAGATGGGTCGTGAAGCTACATCGAGCTGGGAACGGATAGGGAGAACAAGCATGTGATAAATGGGCAAAGATAAAACGAATGTTTGCTATGCAGCGGAAACGTGAACGAGACAGAGAAATGGGACAGACGCTGCGATGAGGCGATGAATGGAATGCAGTGGGGAGATAGATGAGCGAGGAAGTGCGTGTGGGAGCGGTTTACGCGACTTGCAAGTCGCTCACGCCGTCCATGATCTCGTCGACGTGATCGACGTCTTGCTCCTCCGAGCCGTCCTTGTCGACCTGCTCCTCCTCAATGGGGTTCCCGTACAAGGTTGTTCCCGGTGTCCTTGGGCCGGAGGTGTAGGACGACGACCGGGAAGAGTTGCTGTAGGAGTGGTTGCGCATGACGGCGAGTGATGGGCGGGGCGGTGTTCCGGACGGGTGGATCAGAATGGTTGGTACGTCGACGAGAGGCGATGGCAAGGGGGAGACCTGCTACGATAACGATGACCACAGTCAGCATTGGAGCTACGGGTCGGGAGATGAGGACTACAGCGGACTTACGTCTCCAAGCGGGACTCCCTTTTGATAAGGCGAGGAAGATGGAGGTAGGGGAGACAGCCCGGGCGTCGTAGGAGGCGAGAGCGGCGAGAGGGATGAAGACGGAACGGGCCTCGACATCTGCTGCGAGAATGGGGAGAAGTTCCCGCTCGATCCGATCGAGGACAGTGTCCGCTCAAGCGGGGGAGCGACGAGGTGCTTCTTGTCCGAGGAGAGGTGCGAGCAAGACGATGCCGACGCGAGCGCATAGGTCGTAGCCGCGCCGTTACCGCAGAACGAGTGGGACCTCCTCGGTGCGCCTGGCCGTTTCGGCGGTCCACCGCCTCCCAGTACGCCGCCGCCGCCCATCCCGGGCGACGAGAGAGGTGATGAGGAGATCGGGTACGGATGGGGTCGCGAAGAAGGCTGTTGGAGTGACAAGAGACGTTTCGGCGCCGGACGCTCCATCTTGGGTGGAGCGAGGTAGACTGACGTGGATGTCATGGATGTCATCCTGATTGGCGGCGCGTCCAGTCGACAAGGTCTTAGGGGATGGCGAGGACAGACGAGGTCAAGGCGCGACAGAGGGTCACGAGGTGTCTCACTCGTCGAAGAGGGACGATCGATCCTGGGCGAGATTGAGATGAGCGTCGGATGCGTGACCGAGAGCAGATTGCTCCTGGAAAGGGACGAGGGCAAGGGGGAAGTAAGGGGCAAGGAGAAGCACAAGAAGGAGCGTGCAGCGACGTTCCAGGTCGGTTACACGGAGTTATGGCTGTGACAGGGAGATGGAACAAGCCGGTTGACTCGCGATGTTGCGAGACAATATCTGACTTTTACTTGTATCTATCGCTCGAGTCAAGCCGTTCTGCGTGCTGGTCTGCTGGTGCTGGTGCTGGTGCCGGTGCTGCGTATTGGTGGGTGACTTTATATCCCTTCCGGTCGTGTCGATGACTAGCGTCGGAGCGGACTCGTGGACTTGAAGTCTCGTCTCGTGGTGTCCGTCCGTCTGGATGGAACAATAAACGTCGGGGCTAGGCAGGTTGGGCCGAGAATGTTGTGTGCGCAGTGCAGTGCGAGTACTCGTACGCCGTCGCGACCGTATTCCTTGCAGAACTTTGTATCCAGCCGAATGAATGGGCAATGCGATGCGATGCGATGCGACGATGAAACCTGGGGAGAACTGGTTGTGCAGCGTGATTGTCTGTAGTATAAGGCGAACACGCACGAACACACGAGCACGAGGAGGTTTTGTTTCGGTAGGGCAGACGTACGAGTACATTTGCATACTGTAGTACCTCATGCACACGGCATATCACCGCACTGCGACTGAGCTACTACGATGAATTTCGGATTCGACCCGTGGTGTGGTTTGCTCTACACCTCGCGCCTTGCTCGTTGACGTTAGAGCGCCCTGGCCGGTCGCCCTGGCTGTTTCATGGGTTGGAATCTCGTAAAAAGAGGGGCATCGGCGTGATGGTTTTACGGTACAGCAAAATGAAGCGAGCGGGCGAGCAAACGTCAGCAGCGAGGAGCGACGAGCGACGAGCGACGACGAGGAGGACGACGCGCAATCCGTAGATCAGGGCTGAGACAAGGGCCCGTCGCCGTAGCGTGAGCTAAGTCTGCGCCAAATTCACGGGTCGACTTGACACCACTGCAACGCCATAATCACCTCCATAGCACCACCACCACCACCGCCGCCGGGTGTTCCTACTCCGACCACCGAATTGTGACCCCTTCTTTATTCCCAGGATTCCCAGGAAGCGAGCGAACCCCTCGACCACCCGTCATTCCGTTTCGGCGATCTCGATCTTCGTCGAGCAGATGACATCGGGTCGCGGCGCAAGGAGCAATGGACAGGAAGGGTACGCCCCGATCGGACAATTTCCGCGCTTCGAAACAGGGAACGGAACAGGGACGCCGAAACGATTGGTCCGAACGACCGACGACTTCCCTCTGGTCAGCCGACCGCCGTCGTCTGGTCACCATCACGCTGCTGCGTCAGACTCGGACTCGGCTCCTACTCGTAATCCTGCTCGAAACGCCCAAACGCCAAACCGCCTATTGGCACACGCCATGGATGCCTCGACCGCATGGAGGACCAGAATCACCTGGCGCGGCGCCTTCCGGCAGGCGCCTCGTTGCTGTATCTCCTGTCGGAGCACTAGAAAACCAGGGGGATCCGCGTCGACTAGTCTGGGCGGCGTTCCCGGGCCCTTTCCTGCTATTAGTCATGCTAATTGGTGTGTATCACGATATCGCGGGTGACCTTCCGAGCGAATGAGGGCGGGCGTCGGGTGTGGTACCGCACATGGACCCTGGGTCATTCAATTCGCTCAAATTCCGTACTACTATACTTCTCCGTGCAGCTCCCAAGCTTCTACCTTATCACACGGAATTACCTTGCAGACGCATGCTTGGCAGGCCCACTCATGACACTGTACTTGTACTGTACCAGTACGGCGTGCAGTACAGACTCAAAGTCTGAGACCGAAATGAGGAATCGAATGAGGGCCGCAGAATGCAAAGTTCAAGTTCAACTCTGCCTAGTCGTTCTCTTCAGATTCACGCGCCGGTCGGGCACGCACCGTTACCACGGATCTTGCGCGGCTCGCCAGAAGACACCAGGGACGAGGGGCCAGGGGCGGAGCCGACGCCGACGCCGACGACGACTCGTTACTGCGGCTCAAGAGATCTACGAGTACTGTACCATTTGCCATTCATTAGCGCATTCCAGGATTCTGGTCGGCGCCGGCTTACGCCCCACAATCCAGGTGTCCAGGGCACATCCTGCGATTTCGGTTGCATCCAGACGCCCCAGACGCCCCTTCGCTGCCTATGTGAAAGCCACTCGCATCCATCGCGGGGTGACAGCATGAGACAGGCGAGTCGCGCGCTCAGCGGCTTGCGGATCCAAAGTCTGTACGTCTGTACCCTGCACCACCCGCGGGTGCAGCCCGCGAAAATCTCCCCGCGCGCCGCCGACGCGCCGTCGCCCAATATATTCGACTTGCTCGACTCGCTCAACTCGCCCATTCGTCACGAACAGAGTCTTCTTCGGGTTCCTGAAGTTGAGAAAAATCGACGTCAACGGCATCACCAGTGACACCAAGACCCATCGTCAGGGCTGGAATTCGGGGACGTCGGGACGAGGGGCGAGGGGCGAGGGGCGAGGGGCGAGGGGCGAGGGGCGAGGGGCGAGAGGGACGAGGGACACCAAATGCTCCTATAATCGCCGTCAATGACAGCATTGGCTCCCACGGCCCCCCCACACGCTCAATTAAAGCGGCGTTGACATCCACAAGCACGGGGTCGCACAGACGGTACAGTACGAGTATATCGCGACATCCGTCGTCTGCCCAAATCACCGAGATCGTCGGGATGCACTTGCGCGACTCGTGGTGTGGGGGGGGGGGGGGGGGGGGGGGGGGGGGGCTCGGGCCGCGGTGAGCAGAGCGCCGCACGGCGCAATCGGGATCCTTCTCAAGATCGACGCCAACCTCTTCCTGCCTCCGAGTCTGACGGAACGCGTCGCGATTACGACTTCGTCGCGTCGAGCACTTCCTTACACTTGGCGCGGCCCGCGGTGAAGTAGTGATCCTTATCCTTGTCATTCCGAGGTCACCCTCATATTTGGTAAAGACTGACAGCTGATACACTGCGCTCGAGATTTCGATACTCGCCTACAGCGGACCAGCGTCTGCACGATGGTGAATACATACATGTGTGCGCGCCTTGAATCGTTCGCGATTGCAAAAGACCTGACAGCAGCTAATCAGGGTGGAGTGAGACTCGAGTGGTTGTTTCCTGGACATGTTCATGATTGACGGTCATCTCCGTGACCTAGCATGCGAAATTAGGGGGGCTAAGACTTCCAAGGTCACTTCTGAGGCCGTTTCGAAAGCGCATTTCACTGGACGCGTGGTGACTCAGACCGAAGTCCATGTCATTTTCCCTCGGCCTCGCAATGGCTAGGAAGTGACGATGCCGTCAATTGCGACGGGTTGATCAATGGCTCCGTTGTGGGTTTTGGGACTGGATATGTACAACGGGTGTACAACGGGTCAAGTTCTAGGCTACATGTCCGGATCTGTCCCTTCGCCTCTCATCCGAGTCGGTCCGACACTCGACAACCTGTATTCACCGGACAATCTACCTACATTCTTACGCATCAACGTCGATGACCCTCAGGACCTCGCCCATCTTGGTCTGCAGCTCCATGTGACCCCTCAGAACCGACGACACGTCCACATCCTGCACGCCCGGCTGGTTGACCTGACCGAGTCCGGCGACCCTGATGCCGTTTGAAAGGGTCGTCGCGCGGGAAACGACCTCGTGGAGTCTGAGCGAGTGACATGTCAGCGTGGGCCTATCTTCAAGGGAGAGGACGAGGAGGGTGGATGTAGTGGTCTCAGCACGACCCGCCGATTTGGCCGAGACAAACCGCGACCTTGTCCAGTGGAGTGTGGGATCGTGGGCATGAGGCGTGTTACTCACCTGACCACACCGGCGAGCACCAGGTCGGCATCGCTCCACGCGTTGACAACCCTTCGCGAGACGACGCTGCGGACTTTCGCCCACTCGTCCGGTGTAGGCGCCGAGGGCAGGGAGATGAAGTACGCCGACTCGACATATGCTGGCACAGCCGATGTCGCCCCTTCAGGCGGAGTCAACGAGGCGAGGTAGAGCAGCGCTTTGAGAATGGTCAAAGCGCCCAAGGAAGAGCCGATCTGGACCGGGTTTAGCTGGAGGTGGATGACAGAGCTCTTCATGAGCCTGAAAGTGAGAAGTGACGCACCAGCACCACGGGACGCTCTCCCTGCACTCGTTTCTCAAGGACTTCGCCGAGGATCCGTCCGGCTTTCGCCGCCCTGTCCTGCGCTTGCATCCACGTGTTGTCGAGCGCCAACCCCGCCATGGAGTACACCGACCTGGCTCGTCAGCGAGATGGTCCCGACACATCGCCGACGAGGGATGAGGGACGAGGGCGAGAATACATCACGCACATGGGGAGGCTGACTGCGGCAAAGTACGCATTGAGGACGGTCCGCTTGATGATCTGTCCCTTGATCTTGCCCTTGAGCTTGGTCCCAACTGTTGCGCATCAGCATTCGACACGAGCGGGCCAGAGTTGAGGTTCAGATGGTCGGGCACAACCCGACTCACCCCAATGATCGATGTCGCGGCCCGTTTTGAGCATCGTGGTGCTCTCGAAACGGAGGAGGTACACGTCTCTGCCGTCCTTGAGACCGAGGCTGCCCGGTCCGCCTTTCAGGTCCTTGTCGTCGCCTGCTGTCCCGTTCGCTCCGATCTCGGCGCCGTCCGAGGCCTTCCGATCGGCCTTGCGTGCCTCGTAGTTGAGTGTAGTCGCGCCGTTGGAGAGGGGTACATTGTCGGAGCACAACCCACGCCAAGCTGTGATTGCCTCGGTGCGAGAGACGGTCATCAAACCTGGAACAACGATGGTGGCCTGTGAGAGCGCTCAGCGCTCCCCTACCATATGTACCATCGGCGCAGCGAGAGAGCGAGTCCTACTCACCGTCAGACTGGGCGGCTTCCTGGCGTCAGAGAGGGCCTTCTCGTCCTTTCCCTGGTCCAGAGATGGACGAGGGCTGTCGAGCGAGGTTCGTGGCGAGCCTGTCTCGGATGATACACTGGTACGGGTGCCGGTCTGGATGGATAGGTTGAGAAGCTTCTCCTCGAGTTTTGCGCGATCATGCTCCACAAGCTCTTCGTTGTCTGCCTCGTTCTGGTCGTCCTCGCCACTCTCCTCGAGGTTCACTTTGCCGAGTTCATCCGCGGTTCCTGACGGGTCGATGAGCTCATTATCCTCCTTGATGGCTTGGTTCGGCTTCGCCTCCCCGGTCTGTTCCACGCCCAGAGTGTCTCTTGCTGGATCATTTCCCTCCCCGTCTGTGACCTTCATTTCTCTCGCTTGATACCTCTCCCTAGCCGCCCGCAGCTCCTCCACTTCCTCCTTCGTCGCCTTCGTCCCGCTCCCGACCTCGATGAAGCTGAACTCCTCGACGCCCCTCCATCGCTCCCTCACTCGTCGCCCCGCAAGGCCGCCGCCACCTACGCCAAAGAGCGTGCCGAGGACGACAGGCGCGGCACCGGCTGTGAGGATACTGCCGATCCCCAGGGGAGCCAGGACCGCGGCGATGGCTGGAGCGGCGAGTCCGCCTGTGACACCGATGAGGACTCCACCGGCGATGACGCCGGCTCCGGTAGCTACACCGCATCAGATTGGCGCGTGGCAAACGAGCGAGGGCTGTGTGTGCGTGTGGGGGTCGAAGGCCACTCAGAAGCCGACATAAAAGAGGCACCGTACCCACCGAGATGTCGCCCGAGAGCTCCTCCCCAGCCCTGAGAGTGAGCCGCTCTGGTCGACTCGACCTTTGTCTCGGCCTCTGCCTGACTGGCCTGAAGCGCCTTGAATAGTGTCGCGCTCAGATTCTTCTCCGCGTCCGGCAACAGCTCTTTTGCCGGCAACCCCAGCAACTCGAGTGTACGGTGCGACAAAGCCCGGGCGATGGGCGTGTATCGCAATGCCTCCTCCTTCTTTTCTTTGCTCTTACCGGCCTCATTCGCCAAACTCGCCTCGACGAGCACCCCGGCCATTCGGAGCCTCTCGTCGTCGGTCCACTCCTCGCGTTGATCCTCTGACGAGGTCTGTACAGCCGACGGCTCGATTGCAGGCGGCAGCTGGGCGGTGTCTATCGAGACGAGCTTGCACACCGCGTGGAGCCAGGTGGTGCTGGCCGACCGATACCATGCTGCGGCCCATTGGACCGGCGGGTCCTGGGTCGCACATAATGCTGAGAGCGCGAGGAGCAGGCGGATAGTCTGGGCAAGCGGAGCAGGAGGAGGCGGAAGGTCCTTCGAATCGGTCATGCTTGAAGTGTGCGATTTCCATGTATGTTTGACATGTATCCCACAGCGTTCTCTCTTGATTCCAGCTGCCGATATAAGGATCAGTTGGCCCAAGTTCCTTGCTCCACCAGTCTGCACAAGCGTCGATCTTTGGCTTGACGTCATGATCGTCGTCGGCTTATCTCCCGAGTCAAATAAGTCTAATCAGGTATATCGTGGCGGGAATACTGTAAGCAAGTGAGGCCCTCCATGGGCGTGCATTCATTCACCTTCAATGGGCGGATCATGATGTAATGCATTTCTAGATGTTCTATATTGCTGGTGGAGGGGTGATGATGGTTTTGTCGCGACAGGCAAGCAAGCAGGATGCGACCTGCTGTGGCGCACGCGCCTAGACGACGTTGGCCGCATCGACCTCGGCGCTGGTCCTCGCGCTGGTCTGCTGGCTGCTCTTGCCCTCGCTGTCGGGGCCCTCGCGGTGCATCGAGCGAGAGTAATGCTTCTCGTGTGACTTGATCGCGGCTTCTTCCTGGGCCTTTTTGAATGCGCTCGAGCGCCAGGCGGGGTAGCCGGAGAGGTACATCGCGTCGACTCTGACATCGTAGTTAGCCTCACCTTCACACTTGACTTGAATGACCGTTCCGTGTCACTCACTCTTCGATGCTCATGCCCTTGGTTTCTGGGATACAAAAGAAGGCAAAGGCGAATGAGAGAGCGAGGCATCCGGCCCAGACAAAGGTGATTCCCGTGCCGATACGGGCCTGGATCTGGGGGGCGGCGAAGGCGATGATGAGGTTGAAGAGCCAGTTGGCGCCCGTGCCGAGCGTGACACAGAGGTTACTCAGACGGATGGGGAACGTCTCGCCACACACGACCCAAGCGACTGGACCCCATGACGAGGCGAACGACGCGATGAAGAGACAGGTAAACGCGATGAGGACGTCGCCTGCGATTGCATTGTTGGGGTACGCTTTGGAGACGGCGCCGACGACGATCTGGCCGGTGAACATGAGGGCCGCACCGACCAGGAGGACCGGACGGCGGCCAGAGCGATCCACGGCGAGGATACCGGGGAAGGACATGGCGACGTTGACAGAGGCAAGGATGATCTGGAAGATGTCTGTGGAGATGTCAGCGGCCGCACAAGTGCTGCTTCACTCTACCAGAGTTGAGGACGCACAGGTGTTGGAGAGGCCGGCAGTCTGGGCGAACTGAACACCGTAACTGAAAAAGAAGTTGATACCCGTGACTTGCTGGCCGATCTGGACGAGGACACCGATCATCGTTCGCCAGAGGATGCGGTCCTTGGGCGAGAAACACTCGGCATAGCTGGCCTGACCGCGCTCCTTGTCCTTGGCGGCAGCGGCGCGCACCTCGTCCATCTCAACCTGAACGAGTCAGCAAGATGATGACGAAGTCAAAACACACGACTCACGTCGATGTCGGCGTGGTCGACAGGAAGACCGCGGAGGTTGGCGAGAGAGCGACGACATTCTGCCCAGCGCTCCCTCTTGGCGAGGAAACGGGGCGACTCGGGAGAAAGCACGAAACCGACAAAGAGGAGAGCGGCCCAAACCATCTGCAGGCCGACGGGGATGCGCCAGCTGCGGAATTGTCAGCACCAGGCGCATCGCATCGTCCAAGTCGCAATGATCGCTCACCTCACGTCACCCGAGTACGAGCTCATACCCCAGTTTTGTTAGAAGGCGCACGGGGATTGGCACACCGTGCACCGCACGGGGATTGGCACACCGTGCACCGCACGGGGATTGGGACACCGTGCACCGCACGGGGAGTGGGACACCGTGCACCGCACGGGAAAGAGCTGTACGCTGTGCATAGTACATAAACTGGCTGGTTAGCGCTTCTTGCCCATGCAACTGCCTCCCGGATATCACTTACAAGTTTGTCATCGAGACACCCCAAATACCCATAGTCACGCAAAGCTGGAACGAGCCGGTGACGAGGCCGCGGAACCTGGGAGGAGACGCCTCGGCCTGGAAGACCGGGACGAGACCCGACGTGGCACCGACGCCGAGACCGGTGAGGAGGCGAGCGACGCAGATTTGTCCATACGTGTTGACAGAGGATGTCTGGCGGACAGTCAGAACCCCATCTATTCCCACTGATACGCGTGTGTCACTCACCTCGATGGCGGCGCCGATGAGGTAGATGAAGATGAACGTCAGGCAGGTCAATCGCAGGCCGAATCGGTCGGCGACTGAGCCCGAGCCAACCGCACCGATCACAGCACCAACGGACAGCAGACCAGTGATGGCGGATTGGCGGGTAGTGCTGAGCGAGCAGACCCCAGCGGCATCGCATGATCCGAAGCGACGCTGGTAAGCGTCCATGTTGAACTGTATCTGTCAGCGATCGAGCTGGTTCTGACCGTCAACACCGGAGACGGGGCGACGACGTACGAGACCGGATCCCTCAGAGTTGCTCCATCCGAAGATGACACCGGCCAGACTCTGGAAGAGGCATAGCGTCAAGGCCTTCTTGCTGCTTCGCGTGTGTGCCGACATGTCGAGATCCGAGTGGCGAGTGGCGAGGCGGTGGTTGTAAATGAGATAGATGCAGAAGAGATGTCTGGAGGGGATCGCAGACTTAAAGCGAAGCTGCTGCTCACTGCACACGTCTGCGCGAGGGTGGGCCCTCTGCTTTACTCTTTTCACACTCGTGTCCCCCAGACATCGAGCGCGAAGCGCATCCACTCTCGATCTCTCGGGCAAGCCCGCAGCCTCGGCCCTCCGCTACTGTACCTCCCCCATAGTTCCCGTCACTACAACCGACACTACTCCCGGTATGCCTCGCCCTTCCACTGCATCGCCATGACCAAGCGAGCCTCACGTCAGGACATACAAGCGGCTCACAAGCGGTTTCACATGACCCCTCCACCACTCCCCTCCTCGTCGTGAGAATCTTCACAACAAAGTGCTCATTCTGGCGGTCAAAACCTGTTCTAGCGAGCAGGTGGCCAGGGTTCTGCCGCGGCAATGGATGGGTTTAGAACGCCTCGTCAGGGCACAGACATGCCATTGCCGCCGGCATCTCTACAGGGATCGGGAACTGGTGACACTTGTCTGATGCGCATAGTGACCCAGTTGAGGCGAGGGCACAGTAGAGCAGCTGGCACCAAAGCGAGTTCGAAAAATGCGGACGGATGCGACGGCCGAAACACTGAACAGGGATCGGGTACAGGGATTTCGACTTCGGGTGGGAGCGAGGTCAGGACTTTCTCTGTTGGTTCCTGCGGCCAAGTCGTCATGACGAAGGGCAACGTAGGCCTGTCGCACGGTCACGGTCTCTTGAAGATTTGCAACTCGGTCTCTCACAACGTGAAAGGTGAGCGAGTGTAGGTGGCGAGTGGAGACCACATCCGAGATGCAAGTCAAGGAGAATCCTATTTACTGCCAATGCTCATCATTTGTGCCTTCGAGGAGCTGGCCTCCGGTTCAGACCCAGCCTCCGGCCCTGGAGATGATAGTCTCGACGTGCACGACCGCTGCTATTTGTCCCGCGCAACGCGACAGACAACGACACTCGCAACGAATGCCACCACCAGGACGGTTAAGAGCAAAAAGGAAAAGCTGCTGGACGAAGGCGGTCCCATGCCCTAAACGCCACGTCATTACCCGCCTCTCCTTTCGATTTGATCCCGCTATGACGGAATCCACCCACCGTCTGTCCGGCTCGACCCGGTTTCGCCGACACGACACGACACGGCAGCTCTCTCGCTCTCTCTCACACCTTCATTCCGCTCTCTCCACTCCCTTAGCACCTCTCACTCCATCCTCCAATCCAACACCACACCCAGCTCCCCACAATGCTCACCGCCCGTGCCGCTCGCTCCGTCACCTCCGCCCGTGTCGCGCTTAGGGCCCCTGTCGTGAGTCCGTCTGAAGCGCTTGCCGCGGTGCCCGGGACCGGGCTTCGCGGGGTTTAGCTTTGCTTCCTGCCTTCTCTTTTGAGGTTCAAGCGCAGCCTTGTTCGAGATTTCAGAGCATCTAGTCTCGCGAGCAGCTGTGGTTGGGGTGGCGGATAACTTCCTCATCCCTGGTTACCGGCACTGAAACTGATGCGCTTTGTGACATCCGCTTTGCAACCATCCATACCGACGTTTCCTCGTCCCATCACTGCCTAGCCTGCCTCGGTGCCAGAGCTGACCCACCCCAGATGTTCACGCGCAACTACTCCCCTCCCGACGTCAAGCAGGAGGGCGCCACCGCCTCCTCCAAGGGCTTCTCGTGAGTCCATCGTGGCTTGCCGAGTAGGCTGCAGCCCGTCCCTCCATCAGCAGCTAGGCTGCTGTATGGGTGCATCGTCACTGACACTGGTGATCACAGGCAACGCGAGCAGGCCGAGGAGGGTCAGTACATCAAGAAGCGGGAGGTCGAGAAGCTCAAGGAGGCCAAGGCGAGGCTCGCGCAGGCCCAGGCTGAAGTCGTACGTGATCTCTTAGGTCGCGTATACGAACCCGTTCCACACTGTCAGGACGGGGCATGACCGCCGATTCGAACATCGCCTACCGAGAATGATCCACGCTGGGCTCGATTCTGACGGGTCGCAGGAAGCTCAGCAGAAGAAGGTCGACCAGCACAAGTAGGCAGGCGTCGGGAGTGGCCGATTGGGCTGCGGCGAGGAGACTAAGGGCGTTAAGTAAGGTCGTTGAATGAAGTTCTCAAGACGTATCTGCATGCATAGCATGGATCAGCCGCTTCCTGCCTCACGATCTGCTTTTGAGCGAGTACATACCACGAATGCTGTGGACTGGGTTGAAGCAGTGTGAGCATGGAGTATGGGAGGTGCGGATGTGATGGGCGGGTGGTGGTGGCTGTGGCGCCGGGACGGGGACGGGGGGGATGTTTGATGACGCACTAAACTTCCCGAAACCAAGCCAAACCAAAACCAACCAAGTCAAGAGCGGTGACAGACTCCATTTCTTCCTCGCTTTCCCATCGCAAACATACCAAACAATCCCAGCGGCCAACGACAATCCGCAAGGATCAGGCTGGGACGGAAGCCATTGCAGTACTGCATGTCCCTCTGTGGCGAGCCAGACTGGTTGACCGGATGTGTGGAGCCAACAGGACCCAGCGCCAAGTCGAATCCCACTCAGTGCCGGTGTCGGTGTGAGCCGGTGACTCCCCTTCCGCGGGTCTGCGCGTTGAGAAGCGATGAGCGGTGCGAGAGGAGGACAGGGAGGAGATGCAGGACCGTCAAGAGGAGCTGTGAGTGATGGATCGGCACCCATCACTGCCTAGGTCGTACGCCCGAGACGCAAGCTGACCTATTGGTTTCCTACGCAGAACACCGGGGCCGGTGAGCTCTCATACCATCCCCCATCGTCCCATTCCCGCTGCGCTTGCCTCGTATCCCTCGGCACTCGTGACATGGCGGACTGACTACGGCGCAGTACGAAAACCGCGAAAGAAGCCAAAGACGCCTCAACCCGTCACCCCCCGCACTCACGGCCCAATACCACAACCATACCTCGCCGTCGCCCCCGCTCCGGTCTCCACCATCTCCCGCTCGGCGCTCAACGAGCTCACCTCGGCTTCCCAGACCCAGCTCATCCTACCTTCGTCGTACACCCGCTCGCGCCATGCACGCGCGTCCGCACCCGACGGCGACGCTTCGGCCGCGGCTTTGGCTTCGACCTCGACCTCACCGCCTCCGTTACAGGCGCCGGCGCCAAGGCGCGGGTACGCCGCTGGCCTACTCGCTCCTCCGTCGATCATGCCAGGCGGATCATCGGCGGTACCCCGGATACAGGGAGATGGTCCTACCCCTCAGATACCTAGACGTAGATCAGCGGAGAGAGTGGGTGTGGGTGGCGCAGGGACCGGTGGGGAACGGAGGCGAAGAGGCGAAGAGAGACTGAGAGATGTCGGGGCGGTAAACGCAAGTGTCACATCGTTAGGACAATTGGGTCAGATACTCGAGAGCGACCCGACCGATCCATCCTCCAATCAGAATCAGGCAGGGGCGGGAGGAGCCGCAGGACCGGCGCAGCGGAGGAGGCAGAGGATCGTTCGTGGAGAGACTGGCGGTGGACTGTCGAGAAGACTTACCGTCTCGTCGCGCGAGGAAGGAAGGGCCATGGGCCTCGCGAGGGGAGCGAGCATGCGCAGGCTGAATGTGTGGGATGGTGAGTAGCCGTGTCTCTCACCATGCTCTCCTTTGGTTTGTCGTTGGTTGATTGTTGATTGCTCGCAGATCTGCCTGAAATGGCCGACCCGCCCCCGGCTTTCCCCTTCCCAACAGCCTCGACCAGCCGCCTACCTCCAGACTTCGCAGTCGCCTCTACCAATTCTCGCCCAACACCTGCTGAGCCAAATCCAGATGACCCCTCTATCCCTCAACCCCACTCGTCTGCTCAGCAAACCCTGGGGCCACCCGAACCACCGCGATCCCCGCCCCCGACTTTCGAGCAAGCCATCGGACTCGCTCCTTCTCCTGCTCCACCCACACCCACTCCCGGAACAGCTTCCGCCCACCCGGTCGATGGCACGAACTATCCGCCAGAGCGAACGGCAGAGGGACATCACCCCGCGCAGTCGCTCTCTCTCTCGATACCCACAGCGGTAGTCTCGCAACAGACGTCAAGCACCTCCTCGCCCACCTCTGAACAATTCGCTTCGGCGCCCACATCACCCGTCGCGACGATCGCCAGCGTGGACGACGATCTAGGTTTGACGGATGATGAACGCGCAGACCGGAGGATGTGGAACGCGGATCTGCTCGCCGGGTATAGCTTGGAGGAGAGGGTTTCGAGGGAGATAGCGCGCAGGAGTGCAAGAGAGGAAACGGAGACACATCCGGTCGATCAACAAATCGTCGACGACCGGGCATCGACACCACCTCGGGCCGGTCCAATCCTTGTGGAGGAGATCACATCACCCTCGGCGATATCGTCGACATCGACCGAACGACCGCCGGCAGCGCATCAAGACCAGCTGGAACAGGGCCGTCCTTCAACAGAGGGCATAAGCCCCACCCCACCAACCCCCTCGGGACTTGTTGCGAAACATGATCCTCGTCCGATCCAAGCTAGCGACGAGGTCCTACGCGAGGCAGAAACGCCAACTCCTACGACTACGAGGTCGCCCCGCGGAGCGTCGAGCAGCCTGCACCAAGCTTCTCCTCTTCCCGAACTGACGTCGGAGCAATCAACCGCGACACCGCGAGGAGCCTCAGCCGATCTCGATCATGTGGACGAGCCGCTCGCGGCTGAAGCATTGAAATCGGCATCAAAGGCGTCGCCGCGCGTTCCAGGGTCAACTCTCGAGGTGGTCCACGATCCTGCCATCCATAAAGGTCCAGCGGAGGCCTCCAGTGCACTACTGATAGAGCACGAGCCTTCGTCGCCGCTTCCTCTCAGAGATTCTGCAACGCGTTCCCAGCCGTCAGTGGCCGATGCCAAGACCGATGGCGGTTCGACCGCCAGTACCGAGGCTCCGGACCGCAAGCTCACCCGTGGCAAAGCGATCCGGCGCTCTTCGTCTGGTCTCACCCAATCACCGTCCCCCCCAATCCAGACGCGGCGGAGATCGGCAGACGCTTTCAAGCCTCTGTTCTCATCGCCCGGGTTTGGCCAAGGGGCACTGTCGACATCTCCCGACGATCGATCAGGTATTCCCTTCCAGACAGCTTCACAACCCCCTATGGAAGTGCAACCGCAGGTCACGCAAGCCGCTATGGCACATCGTCTGTCGGCGCCCACGATATCGATCTCACAGGAGCCTTCAGTTGTGCGCTCACTACCGATCAGACAATCGGCAGACCAAACGGCGAAAGAGGCGTCCCCAAGGCCTCAGAAGATGGGGAGGTCCACTTCGGAGCTGCCGGTGTCCAGAGACCGAACCCCACTGCATTCAGACGCAAAGGCAGCGGCGCTCCCCCCGCACCGCGAGGCAGCACTCAAGCGGCGTGAGCTAGCAGTTGCGAGATCGG
Organism: Saitozyma sp. JCM 24511; assembly: GCA_001600855.1. Taxonomy (NCBI): domain Eukaryota; kingdom Fungi; phylum Basidiomycota; class Tremellomycetes; order Tremellales; family Trimorphomycetaceae; genus Saitozyma; species Saitozyma sp. JCM 24511. The sequence goes on along the minus strand of BCLC01000011.1, from coordinate 690,864 downwards.
CTTTGGAGCCGAACGAGCCTGTTCATCAGCTGCGGCCAGCCTCGACCTCGCCGCGCTCCTCTTCCGGTCTTTTGATCGATTTCAGTGATCCGCTGGGTCAACCGCGCTGGGAGGACACCTCGCCGAGACTCAGCCTGACCACGACCGAGCTACTTCAGCTGCTGGATGCCGAGACGTCTCCGTCAACGCCCGGTGAGCCGGTGGCAGAGTCGTCGGCGCAGGCTGCGGCTAGGGCGGCACAGATAGCGGAATTGCAGGAGCTTGTGGCGGAGAGCTCACCTTCCGATATACCGGCGACCACGGGCCCGGCGGCAAAGAAAAGACCCCCACCTCCACCTCCGCCCCTAAGGACGAAGCAGTCGCAGGCACCAACTTCCAACTCGGGGTCCAGCACGCTCACGCCAAAGAGGTCGATCATCGCATCGGCAACGTCTCCCATCACGCCTCAACCTCTGCCTTCCAACAGCGGCGATACACCTCCCATGAGCAGATCCCGTCCGCCTACCCAGCCCACGCGACGACCACCTCCTCCTCCACCGCCCAGCTCCGTCCCCCGTCGGCCCGCCCGACTTCGACATGACTCGGCGTTGTCCAATTCGGATACGGCCTCGTCGATCTCGGACCAGCCCTCGCACCTGAGTCGAGTACTTCCACTCCCACCCGCTTGGTCGCCTCGTGCCCAAGGTTTCACCAGGGGTCTCACCAAACCTCGTGGACCAAGACCGCCGCCGCCGCCCCCCCGGCCGTGGGCGAAAGTCGTGGCCGACTCGCTTGAGACGGAATTGCCGTCACCGCCATCACAACGGCCAGTGGGCGAGAGGACACATTCTGATAACCCACCTTCGTCACGGGAGGCTGGGACGCCTCGGTCGCCAATCCGATCGAACTCGATGGCTGATCTCCGGACGCCGGGGAGTCCGATCAGGGTTCCCGTCGAGTATACCGATCTGGACGTCCTGGTCTCCCGCCTGGAAGGGTCGGGGAGGGAGTACGAGGTGAGTGGTGCTGCCGCCCGATCTGGGTGCTGGCGCGATTTGTCGATCGGATGCGTCGCTGACACTGTGACATCAGGGTTTCTCCCAAATAGCACGTTTCCTCGGTCCCGCAAAATCGCCCGCTGCGAAACCCGAGGCAATCGCCACCCTTCTTCCGGGTTTGATCAACGTCGACTCCCGGAGGACCACCGCGCAGGGCAAAGTCAAGCTCAAGCTGTCCCTCCTCGGCGTGCGGGTCACCAAGTGTCCGATCTGTCTCGCGCAGTACAGGAAGGACGAGAGGGCGGTGATCCTGCCCGAATGTGGGCACTCGGCGCACGAGGAATGCGCGAGGAAGTGGTTCAGAGAGGACGATCGGTGTTTCGTCTGTCGGGTGCCGTTGCAGAGAGAGAGGGAGGGTGTGGTGTGATGTGGGATAATGTGCCAAGCGTGAGCAAGGCAGTACCTCGACTCGTGGGAATGTTGTTTTGAGCGGCACGGGTCGCTAAAGAGGGCTATGGAGTGGTTATGGGGTGAATGTGGTGTGGACTCCAGCCGGAGAGAAGGCTGTTCGACGGATGGATCAACGGCAGCACCATGTTCAAGATTGATTGTTCACTCGTTCGCCAGGACAATTCACGCGGACGCAATTGCGAATCAACTGTATCAAGATATTACAAGACGTGTAGCACCCGTAGCACCGAGACCGATAGCACGTTACGTTTCACCCGTTACCCGTTGCCTGCTTAACAGCGCATGCATGCAGTATATGACACGCATACAACTCGTACGACACATGCTCGTACTCGACCTGGACCTGTACTCCGTTCTCCGTGTGCCGGTCGTACATGACACCAAACGACTTGAACACCAAACGCCACGCCCCAAACGGCTGCGGGCGTGACACGGAGTCGCTCGGGATCCTTTGATACCTCTCCGTGCGCAAAGGAGGTGAACGCGGTGTTCAAGAGGGTGCATGCGAGGGCGTCCCTGGATGGACAGTCAGTCAGTCGAAGAAATCCTTCTCGTTTGCATGTTGTTGATACCAATACCACATCTCATCGTGTTGCGAATCCTCTATTCCTTCCTCATCTTTTCCGCCCACGCCACAACCGCGAGCCAAAACCAACTTCTACAGGACCACAGCCCGTATACGACGAGTCAGGACCAGAACGAGTCAGACTCAGTTGTCAGTGATCTCGGCGTATCGAGACCCGCCGCTGCCGCCGCCACCGCCACTGCCACCGCCGTCAGCGTCGTCGACGTCTTTGTTGAGCCTCCCGCGCCCAACGCGCTCGACCTGCTCGACGCGGAACACTCAACTTCCGGGTCAGACACTATCGTCATACACACAGTTTCTCTGACAGCCCCGTCGGGAATTCTGGAACCTCTATACGAGTACACACCAGCGATTCTCGGCCCTGTCCCAGAGACGACTGTCTACGTGCCCGTGCCCGTGTCGTTGACCTACCACTCACCACCGACCTTGTCCTCCTCGCCGAATCCTCTTTTCCTACCCCTGTCTGTCCTCATCCTCGCCCTCGCTCTCGTCGGCTTCGTCTCGACCTCCACGACCCTCCCTTTCTCTCTCTCGCCAGCCATGTCTTCGTCCAAACCTTCCTCTTCATCCTCCTCATCCTCTTCCTCCTCCGCTCCGAAGCCCTCCTCCTCTTCATCCTCATCCGGTGCCAAGCCCTCTTCATCCTCCTCATCCTCAGCTGCCAAACCCTCTTCTTCCAGTTCCTCTTCCTCGAAACCACCCTCCTCCTCCTCCCCCGCGCCTGCTCCGATCGGCGCCCCGCCCCCGAACCCCACGCCATACATCTCCCCAAACGCTTGGATGTCATTCTTCCTCTTCTGCTGCCTCGTGCTCATCATCCTCCAAGGTCCCTTGGGTCTCTCGGGCACGGGCACCGGAGTGGGCGGTTGGGGCACCAGTCTGATCTCCAGTCCAGTGGGATGGGCAAGTGTCGGCGGTATGCCCGGTTGCGCGGGGTTCGTGGCTACTGCCATGCCGTGGTGTCAGCCGATGGTCGCTCCTGCACCTGTGGCGCCGGTTTCAGTCTCGATGCCGATGGGTGTACCGGTGCCAGTGTCGGTGCCAGTGTCGGTGCCAGTGTCGGTGCCAGTGTCGGTGCCAGTGTCGGTGCCGGTGGTACAGCACTATGCGCAGGCCCCGCCAGCCGTGTTTGTTGAAGCTCCCTCCCCGCCGCCGCCGCCGCCGCAGATGGGAGGACAAGGCGGGTACGCCACTCCAGGCGGCGGCGGCGGATGGAGCTGGTATGCCAATACCAACGCCCAGCCACCTCCAGCGCCGCCGGGCGAGTAAGGATCCGCCTCAGAACCGATCCCTCCCCCTTACCCCCTCCCCCCTCCCCCAATCTTCCCCGTTCTCGAGTCGCGACCTGCCATCGAGCGGCTATCCAGCTCGAGTTCGAACCTCGCAACCTCGCATCGCGCTGACTGTCCCTCTCAGGGTACCACCAATACCACGCCGCCGCTCCACCGCGATACCGCTCAGTCCAGTATCAGCGTCCGGGCCTCCAAGTCCAAGTCTCCTCATCGCAAGGTAACGTCGTCTCTACCTCTCTCGTCGATGTACGCTCATCCCGATGGCGTCCGCCTACGCGTATGCGTTTTCCAGGTCCACCACCTACTCCTCCTCCTCCGCAGACTCCGGTATACGCCCAACCACAGCCCGTTGTAGCTGGTATGTCCATCTTCTCTCCTTCTCTACATCCACCTTCGCCCCGCTGACATGGATAATGTAGCTCCAGCAGTGGCCGTTGGACCCGCCCCCGCGCTCCAGGGACTCGCGAACCTAGAGAACGCTTTCTACCCCCTGTTGGTCGGTGCGATCGCGTTGCTGGTTATCTTCGATTACGCATCGTAGCGGAGTCAGGGTCAGCGGACAGGTGTTCAGCTGTCAGCAATGTCACTGCGAGTCGGGTGCATTGTCGAGTGCTTGAGGGCGTTCTCCTTGTCAACTTGTCACCGAGTTCCAAGCGACCTATGCACAGCAGCGGCTTGATAGATGATCCCTCGATGTCACTGATCCGGAACATAAGTAGTAGTAGACCCACGAAGGGCCCCGTGGAAGTCTATGATGATCGCATATGTCTGTGTATCAGAGTATACCGCCTGCAAAGCAGCCGTTTTACGCTTTCTCCCTCAAAGGCCGATATGATCCGATCCGATCCGATACCGGAAGTCAAAGCAAATATGTCGAGAGGCCAACCATCCGTACGATCCATTACTGTGCTTGTGCGATGATGTCGATGACTGCGGTTCACGGCGACGAGACGAGTCGAGCGCATTTACTCTCGGGAGACGTCACTATGCCGATGTCAGCTTGTACTCCAGGTCCAAGGTCCAAGTCCCTATGCTGATGTCGTCGACGGTTCAGAGGATCGGGATGAATCGATGTATCGGCTAGCACTCACCGGCCGAAGATCTTGACCTTGATCCAGTCAAAGGCGACGAGCGTCCTGTTCCTGACCGAATAGAGGTTGGACTGAGGCCGGCGTCAGCAGGGAGTCGTTCCGGCGAGAGCAGAGGGACACTCACGAGGTAGGCAGATCGCCAGAAGAGGTAGGCGGCACCACCGCCCGAGGCGAGGTTACCACTGAAGATGGGCAGGTCGGCAATGGCCTTCTCCGAACCAATGTACGCGAGCGAACCCTGATCCGTATCAGTACAGAGTTAATCCACAGGGTGTGGCGAGCTTTTGGGGCATTGCCTGTACACCTAGAATCTGAACGTACCTGGTGGGAGTAGTGGAAAGGCGAGAGCTTGGAGACCCGGTTGAGCTTCTTGAGAGTCGCCTCGATCTGCTCGGCCTTGGTGGGCGCGTCGGGCGAAGCCCTGAGCTGGGCGAGCTCCTTCTCGAGCTTGGCCTTGTTTCCGAGCTTGTTGAAAGTCTGGGCGAGGTAGATACCCTGCTGACTGGCGGCCTGGGCGGTCGGGGCGTACTGCGTAGCCGTGCAGTCACCGAGGGCGTACACGCCGTCCGCGCCGAGCATCGACATGTAGTCGTCGACGAGGAGACCTCGGCGCTGGGTCTGAGCCTGCGGGAGCTTGGCCATGAGGTTGCGCGTGATGGTGCGCGAGGTGTTTCCCGTCGCCCACACGAGGAGACCGTAAGGAATCTCCTTGATCTCCTTGTTGGCGTCCTGGACGACAACCGACTTCTCCTTGACGTCCTTGACCATCGTGCGGGTGAGGACATCAATCTTGTTCTCCTTGAAGGTGGACTCGGTGTACTGGATGAGCTGCTTGGAGAACGCGGGGAGCACGTTGGGCAGGGCCTCGATCAGGGTGATCTTCAGTCGGTCGGCGATTTCGGGGTACCACTTCTTCAAGTCGTCCTAAACAGTACGCGTGAGCCGGGTTTTGCATGGCCGCCATCTGCCTCGGATGCATGCCAGGAAGCCCCCACTCACGATCAGGAAGTCGTGCAGCTCGCCGGCGTACTCGACACCGGTCGGACCACCGCCGACAACAACCATGTGCATAAGTCGGTCGATCTCCGACTCGGGCTGGTCCTTGAACGAGGCGGTTTCGATACCTGAGGTGTCAGGCGGAACCTCCCAGACCGAGTCCATGAGAGACTCGTGTTGTGGGAGAGCTCGGACTCACAGTCGAGCAGCTTGGTGCGGATCTTGTCCGCGTCGCTGAGCTCCTTGAGGAAGCACGCGTATTCTGGCACACCCTTGATGCCGAATGTCTGGTTCTCGCACCCGACGGCGTAGACGAGGTAGTCGTAAGGGATGGTGACCGATCCAGCCTCGCCTTGTATGTCCGAGAGGTCTGCTCACGAGTCAGAGGCGATTCACCACATTTCGCAATACTGGGCCGGCACCGTGGCCCGCTTGATCCGTAATGGCAAGTGCACGACGTCGGCTCACCCTGGAAAGTCACCGTCTTCTTGACGGGGTCCACGTCCTGCGCCTCGGCCTCGTACACCGCGACCTTCCTCTTCTTGTGTCGCGAGATGAATCGCGTGGGCTGGATGATCGAGCGGGGCTCGAGCGTCCCGACCGTCACAGAGGGGAGCAGCGGGGTGAAGAGGAAGTAGTTGCGGGGGGAAACAACAACGACGTTGTACTCCTCCGTGTCGAGGTTCTTGAGGAACGAGGTGGCACCCCAGCCGGAACCAAGCACGACGAGCGTCGGCTTCGTCGAGTCGGCCTCGAGCTGGTCGGGCGGGTGCGAGGCCGCCTGCGTCACTGAGGGTGGTCAGACCAGAGTCGAGCCGAGCCAACGAAACGAGAATGGGGTGAATGTCACAGCACTCTATCACGCCTGACACGTATGAAAGCGAGGCAACGGGGCGATGGGAGTGTTGCGGGTCGTGCAGAGTGCAGACCGAAGCGTCTCACTCACCATACAAGAACGCGCCGGTCGCAGTGAGGATGACAAACAGCGTGAAACGGCCGAACGTTTGCCTCCAGCGCCTGAACCTGGTGAGGACGTAGGGCTGAAATGGGGCGGTCAGCTGCGAAGTCCGTCTGAGAGCGCCTTTGGAACGCCCTCTCACCTTGGGGACCATTACACGCTCCTCGCCGTGCGCCGCATGTTCAGCGACATGCGACTTGGGGAGCACGGGGGGCTCGATGCTCCGTCGGAACGAGGTCGAGAATGGCTTCGAGGGCGTCTGGAGGGGGGAAGCGCGAGCGAGACCGAGGGTGAGGGAGACGGTCGTTGGTCGAACGAGGGGAGTGCGGGTCGCGTACAAAGGCGCGCGAGCTACGAGGAGGAGGAGGTGAGTTCGAGCTGGTTCCACGCGCCGAAACTGGGGCAAAGGGGGGTAACGAGGTGAGGAGAGGCAGAAAAGTAGGGGGGTCGCTTGGGACTCACCGAGTTGTCGGAACGCCATGGCTCGACGATGGAGGTGCTCGCGGAGGATGAGCGGTCAGAGAGAAGGGGAGAGGGTATCTGCGAGGAGCAGAGAGGGTTAGCAGAGGATGAGAAGGATGTGAGAGGGTCGCTCGTGACGAAAGTCAAAAAGCGAGTCAGGTGGACCGACACACGACGTCCCCACCCCACCACGGCGATAAGGCGGGATCAAATTGGATTGTCTTTTGGGCTACACTCACAGCGCGGGGCGGTTCTTCACGACGCGTCCCTCGGTTTGTGGTATGTTTCGAGTCGCACCGAGTGGAAAGACGTGCACAGAGAGATCCTGTAAGATGTCTTTGACGATGCTATTGTCCCTTCCCCAGATTTGGCCCGTTGTCCCCTGCTCTGCTCTGCTCTACGCGAGTGAGGCGAGCTGCTGGCTGTATGAAATCTCCGTTCAGCCTGTTTGTGCAGGGAAGGGAAAAACAGCCCCTTTCGGAACTATTTTCTCTCAATTGGTCCCGCGGCTCCTACCGCCGGCTTGAAAAGTCGTCCCGGAGGTTTGGCGAGGGCAAACTCCGCTATCGGACCTATCAAACCGGAGTCCGGTCCGTACATCAAGCAGTCACAGCAGGCCGGGTCGATGGGATCCCGGTATAGAAAGCCGGGCCGGGAGGGGGTCGCAGATGTAGATCCCGGAGACATGGACAAGACTCCAAGGTAACTCAAGGGGCACTCGTCGAGTGCAGCGCTGCACTGCGCCTGGGCGCGGGCGGATGCCGCCCCGCTCGAATCCCGGACCCAGTTTGCGACCGTCCCACGTCAAGTCGACAGTCTGACACACCAAACGTTACGCGGCACTGCTGAAACCCTGAGGTCCGCCAAAGGCTGCATCACATAACGGTATTCCAACAGTACTCATGGACAACTGCGCGGCGTTCACTGATCACAAGCTCACCGTGACTTCTATCGTCACCTTCTATCGTCACCTCTTCCCCAGTTGAGCAGGTACAACGGCCTCCACGACGTCACCCTTCTCACTGCCAAGCGGCGTCTCCTCAGGCTGGACTGCCTCAACATCATGGACACCCATGTCCGGGAAGACGCCGTCGAGCTCGAACACTGCCTCATCGACGACTACCAGCGTCAGATCACCGGGACGTCAGGTGATCAGTACAGCGGCCAGAGCCGTAGGACAATGAGCAGGCTCAGCCTGAGTCTGGCAGCACAAAATGATCTGTACATGATACATGTCTATCAACCGGCGTGTCGGTGTCGGTCGATACGTCCTCCTAAACTACTCTCTCCTCATTCCACTACCACACCGTCTCATGCAGTCTCTGCCACTTCTGAGCTGGTCCCCGCCGCTACCGTCCCGGCCGCTCCTTCAGCGCTCGATCCCGCCTTGCCCTTCTTAGGACGTGACCTGCCCCAGACCACCTTTGCGCGCTTGCCCTGCACCTCGATCCCGTTCTGCGCTGATAATGCCTCGGCGGCCCGTTCTGCCGTCGGTCGGTTAACAAAGTTGACGAAAGCACAGTCTGTCATCGCGTCAGCGGGAGTCCTCACCTTACGTGCAGACAGATACTGTACGAGTCGCGACTCACGGCTGGCCTCGACGATGGTGATGTTCCGGATGTCGATGGGCTTGAGGAAAGGGCACGTGAAGACCGTTGAGGTGCGGACGTCTTGTTCCGAGCACTGCGGCAATCCAAGGAAGAGCAGTGTGGTCTGCGACGATGAGCTGTACGTCTCGACAGCGGCGGCCGACTACACCCGAACCCGGTCAACGATTCACTCACCACTGTCTGATCCTCTGGCGCCTTCATCCCCTTGGCCTCTGCTGTCTGTCGAAGGATCTTCTTCGCCACGGGGTCATTCCGGCCATAGTATCGATCCACGAGATTCTGCTTCTGCAACCCGTTCTCTTCTGGTAGTTCGTGTCTGACGCCACGAGTCAGCAACGGAGCGAGGAAGGTTTGATGTACAGGCTCTACTCGACTCACCGGAACGGACACTCCCCTCCTCGCTTGCACTCCCCCTTGACGAAGAAAGAGCAGATGTGCGGTCTATTCCGCTTGTAGTGCGGGTCCGTCCTCGCTAGCGTCTTGAGCATCTCGCGACCCGCTCGGTTGGCCACCTCGGAATCGTACGCCATCCCATCGGGCGATTCCTCCATCTGCGCGATCTCATCAGCTGCATCCAATACAGAATGGGAGTTCCTACGCACTTGTGCTTCCAGGTTCTGGATGTAGAATTCTATTCATGACGGGTCAGCGAGTCCTCCGGGGTGGATGTAGACGAGGCGCAGACGTACGCTTGTTGATGTCCGATGTGGGCGCCGCGTTCTTCCGTCCCAGCGCCGCATCTCGCACCTGAACAGGCAGGCCAAACTCCCTACAACGGATCAGCGCCGCCTCGCAAAACCCAACTCCTGACGCCGAGAGAGCGTAAATCCCACGTACAGGTCAAGCAAGCACGTTTGGCAGACCCCCTTGATCTTCGCGCAGGTCGTGCACACCTCGGTCTTCTTGTATCGCGCACCTTGTCCGGGGTTCCATCGGAACACAGTGAATGGCCGATTGCAGATCTGGCGCCAGGTCAGCAGATGGTCTCAAGCGGCTCGCGCAGGCCAAGGTGTCGGTCGCTAACATGCGCGCAGAGATAGGGTGAACGACATCGTATGGTTGGGCTGAATACCCACCTTGCACTCGTGCCCGAACTCTTGCTTCGTCATCCGCAGATAAGGATTCCCCCCGAGACCTGGATCAGAGAGTCAGTATCCAAGCATCTCATGGCAGTCGCTTCCCCTCGCCTCGACTTACATGTTTCGCACCTGAGGAAGGGGTTACATCAGTATTTGCAGAAGGCAAAGCGCTTGGTCTCACTCACAGGATAGGGAAGTCGGACGACTCGACACCGACTTTCTGCGGACTGGTCAGCAACGTCCTCTCAAGGCCAGAGCCGACACTCACGTTGATATCGTGCTTCGCAGGCATCCTGATATATCGTGCTCGACGCAGAAATTACTTTTGAAGCGTAAGTGGGGGAGATGCAAGCGGATGACCAAGACAGAAGCAGACGATGTTATGTTGAGCGCAATATCCAGAGAAAGACGGGCGGCGAGGCCCAGGTGGGGACTGACGTGGCGAAATCTCCAACACGCTGGCAAGCTCAGTTGATACATTTAATTCCGTTCGCCCTTCCCCGCCGGAGGCCACCATTCTGGCCACTCGAGCGCTGCTAATCTATACGAGCTCTCGAACATGCTGTCTAATTGACGGCGTTCGCGCGTCGCGGGGTCTGTGTCGGCCCACAGCGCGACGGGACGTTGTGTCCACCATCTCGCATTGAGGTTGGAAACAACACGCCCGTTATGGTTAGGTTCGGGCTTTGCTTGACGGATTGGCGGCTCCTTTGTGGCGGCGATGTGCCACGAACCCAAGGTTGTCCGCTCTGTCCTTTAATATACCGCACGGGCGACCGAACCAACCCCCGTCCCCGTTTCGTGTGTTTCAAACGACATCCCTCCCTCATCACGGCGACGACGGCGACGGCGACGACGGGGGCAAAGCACCGAACAAGCCGCATGGCGCGCCGCGCACGGTGCAGCGAGGCTGACACACAGAGGGGTCTGGCCACTCATACGGTGTTTGGGGCTCAGTTTGGCGAGGCGATCCACGAGCAAACCATGGGCCGATGAGCGATGGCCAGCCCGGAGACATGAGCTCATCCTAACTCTACTGACGATGTTCCCCGGGAGACTTTCCAATTACATGCGACATCCGCGTGTCATGGGTGTGTGTGAGATCCCCACCCGCGCTCACTCGGGCCCTGCTCGGTCGAAAGGTCCTTTGCGGTGCAGATGATGTTGATGGTGACGATGGCGGCGCGGATGTAACGTGTAACGTGTAACATGGAGAGGGTGAGGGGAGGTCACCATCAACACCCTCGACACGTCCCTACCTCCCCCTCTCCTTTTCCTATCATCGCCCCGTCTCCCTCTCCCTCTTATTCCCACGTCCTCGCCTCCCGAGACCCCCTTCCACTCTTAAATCCGCAATCCGCAATCCGCATTCATTCTTTTCCCCCCCTCATCATCTCTTGGCATCGACCACTTCACCTCCATCATCCTCTTACCCATCTACTCACTCTCCTTTGTCCGGACCATCTCGCTTCTCTCATAGTTTCCAGACCAGTAGACATCTGTTCACCCCGTTGACATACCGACGGCTAACGACCGAATCGAATCGGATCCATCACAACGCCTTCTTTAGCCCGTCACATCCGCGGTCCCGTACGTGATCCCCTCTCCCCTCTTTTTCCATCAGACTTGACTGGATCCTCTTTGAGCCCCGAAGCCAGACTCGCTGGCATACAGTCTTCCCCGCTCACGCTCTCAGCCCCACCATGCTCTTCCACCGCTCCACCACCCTCGCCGTCTTCCTCTCCCTCGTCAAGGTCGTCAGCGGCAACGGCCTCTCCATGGCTATCGGCGCCACCTCTAACTGGGGCTGTTCCTCTTCCCAGCGCTCGTCGACTCCCTCGTCCACCCGCAGCCAGTGCTCCGGCTCGGGCGACTTCCTTTGCGGTTTCGGTTCGAGCTCGCTCTGTTCAAGCCCCCAGACAAGGACTACGTGAGTGTTCCGACAGACTGGTCTGAATACCCTAACCCGAGGCTCACGAGAACAAGTCCTTCGGGCGATTGCACCTGCCCACTCAGTGGATGGGACATGCACAAGACTGCCAAAGTGTGAGTGGATCAAACACCGAAACGGGCCAGGCAGGCTACGAAGTGACGATCGTCCGTCGGTCGGCTGACGAGATACTTAGATGCATCCCCACCACCGAAGTCAGCCAGTGTGACTGTGGCGAGGGCTACAGCTTCTCCCAGTCGAGCTTGAAGTGCTCTCAGAACACAGGCTCGTGCTCGTCCAGCCAGTGGTACGTTCGCAACCTAACGTGACGTCCCCACCCGTCACCTACCGGTTGGGAGTCACTTCATTCACGCCCGCTGACATGCTCAGGTGGCACGAACGATCCAGCTCGTGCTGCGACAACAACTGGCAGCCCGACCAAGGTACCTGCCCGTCCGGCTCGGGCTGCCCCACCGGTATGTCCGAGTCATGAAACACGACACACCGAAGCGTCACCACTTGACACCTTCCTCTCGAGCTTCTTCGCCCTTACCCCCTTTGCCCCTCCGGGCCATCCTTCGTCGCATCCAATTCCTTTGAGTGCATTTCGCATAGACCGGTCTTAGTTCTGATCGATCGCTTCACTCCTTTGCCGCGCTGATTTTGCCTCGTAGACTGGTACTGGCACAAGACCTACCAGCAGTGCCGTCCCCAGACCCCTCGTTCGCCCGAGCCCGACTGCAGCAACTGGAACTCGAACAAGAGTACGCCGGTCCCCACCGGGATCCTCTTTCACTCGATGTGCATCCGCTCACGTGTCCACAGTGTGCTGTGGCGGCACCACGACCCCGTCTCAGGGCTCTGGCAGCGGTTCCGGTGGTTCCGGCGGCAGCGGTTACGGCGGTGGTAGTGGTTACGGTGGTGGCAGCGGCTGGGGCGGTGGAAGTGGCAACGGCCGCTGGGCTAAGCGTGATGTCGACCTCCGTCGCAAGTCTCAGCTTCTCTTCCCCCAGACCGACCTTGACAAGATGTACTGCCCCGGGAACCTCCACGCGTGGTGAGTGTGTCGGATGGTCTTGTACACGGTCCGGACACTACTAACGCCGTCAGCTCCATCCTCACCTCGTCGAACTCTGACGAATGGGCGTGAGTCTCCTTTGCCCGCCTCATTCTCGTTATCAGCAAGACCACCGCTCACCCCGATCAGATACGAGTGCATCGACTTTGCCACAGAGCTCGAGTCGTGTGGCGGTTGCGCCTCGACTGGCGAGGGCGCCGACTGCACGTCGATCCCGAATGCCATGTTGGTTGGCTGCGAGTCTGGTGTCTGCGCGGGTGAGTGGTGCATTGGGCACGGCACGCTGGGCCGTCGCAACCAACCGTACTCTACGGTACGAGTACTGATGATCGCTCAGTCTACACCTGCCAAACCGGCTTCACTGCCAACGGCACGTCGTGCGTCGCTGCATGACCCAGTCCCCGCACCTTCAAGGCCGTCCCATCCCATACATCTCAAGCGCCGCGATAGAGTCGAATCGGATCACATCCCTGCCCCATCCCATCACTACCCATCCCTATCCCGCTCATCTGTCCTCTGTTTCGTGTCGCACAAACCACTCCGCCCCGCCTGGTACCGTCTACCAATTTCAAGGACTTTGACTCTCGTATATAAACAAACCACGGGCAGTGTCCGGACTGTGCTGCCCGTATCAACGCTCGTTTAGCTGTCTTGCCCGGGGTCAGAGTCGGCCTATGGACCTTTTCTCTGACTGTGAAGATGAAGTACGTGGATGCATTGCACTTAGATTGGCTCGTACTCGAACTCGGCATGATTTGACGTGCGGCGATTCCACGTTGGGTTCCCTTTCGCCTCGAAAAAACCGCCGCCTCAGATCGGAGCGGATACCTCGCAGTAAACACATCCTCCGACGTGCGCGACGTGGCTCCTACAGAAGGGCTAAACCCAAGTCTGCCGGAATGAAAGTACGGGAGAAGACCTCTCGCACGTCGTATGCCGTGCGGCAACGAAGACCAACGCGACGAATGTTCGACATTAGAAGCCGGATCGACGAGGCGGGTGGGGGAAGGTGGGGGAGTGACGTATCCATTGGCGGAAATGAAGGCCGGCATGCCATCGACGCGAAGAGATATGTTTCGTCGCCTCTCTTCTGCTTAGCAACACCACACCCGCTCTCTCAGCGATATAAAGAGACTCTCTCGCCACCGGCCGCGCCTGACAGCTCATATCCCGCCAACAACGGGAGCTCACACCGTGATACGTTTTGGTCACCTCGACGATCCGACTGACACAACCCTGCCACACGACTCGGCGACATGGTACCCACCGCGCACAATGAGACGGCGGTGTATCTCGGCGACAAGATCATCGCGCAGGCGATGAATGAGGACCTGGAGAAGGTCGAGGACAGGTGAGCGGAGCGTCACGTCAGCTTGGCTGGGTCCGGCATGGCTCTCACCCAATGCGGAGGACGCTCTGTCAATGATCACTCCGACCAGATTCCTGGCTTTATGAAACTTGCCGCGGCTTGTCTGCTCGTTTCTGCCAGGGAGAGCACCGAGCACCTCGGGGAGAATATGGTTGATATACAATGCGTTGAAGTAGACTCCCGCTGACGCAATGCTCCAGGTGGTACTTCCCCGAGACGGCGCTTGTGGACCGTCACCGCTTCACCTTGTCCGAAACCCACACCACTTGCCCTTTCAAAGGTAAGTGATCCGACCGGAATGACTCACTCCACTGTTCAGCCAAGCTAGGCGTCAGTCGTCGTCCTCCTCCATCTGGACCCCTTCTAACTCCTCCCCCCCCCCCCCCCCCCCCCCCCCCCCCCCCCCCCCCCCCCCCCCCCCCCCCCCCCCCCCCCCCCCCCGCGGGGCGCGAGCCGCGCAGAGGCACAGACACCGCCCCAGCCAAGCGTGGAGTGAGGAACTGCACGAGATTGAAGTGCACCGTGGCGGAGGAGCGTGTACCAATTATTGTACGAGCACTTTGCTGACCATGTAGGCGAGGCAAGCTACTACAACTACGAGACCGAGGACGGCAAGATCATCGAGGATGTCGCATGGTGCGTGAACCGCGACTCTACGCGCTTTGTCTGCTCCTGTCTCCGCACCTGTTCACACCCCGTATCAACTCTTCCCGGAGTCTTCCGCCTGTACCACCTCGCATGTCGTCCTCGGCATATCCGCTGATTCTTGCCCCCCCCCTCCCCCCTTTCTTCTGCGTTCGCCTGTCGACGAACGCCAGCTGAGCTGAGCAGGTTCTACCCCAGCCCCAAGCCCGGCGCCGAGGCCGTCCTCAACCGCGTGTCATTCTACATTGGCAGGATCCCCGGAATGCGTCTCGCCGAGCCGCCGGTGGCCTAGGCATCGCCCAATGAGTCCGGTGGGGAGTTCCGCAGGGTCGGAGGGCGCCGGGGATGCAGGAAATCGAGTGTGAGGGCATGTGACGAAGGCCATACGTCGTGCGAAGGGAGCGATGATGAGAATGCAGCGCTATGTGTCGTTCCTCGGCGCGGTGATGTCCTTGCGGCGCCTGGTTCCGACGCTTCACAGCAGGCGCGCTGAGAACGGCCACAGCGTCCGTCGAAGGCATTTGAGTGTGGTGGCCTTGTTATTTCAGTGTCGGACCAAACACTCTTCTGCTGTCAGGGACGGCATGGATCGCAGTGGCTAACACCTTGGCAACCAGTAAGTTTGTAAAGAACAGAACAACTCGACGCGGGCATGCACGGCAGCTTGAGATCTGCGTGCATCCGACAACGCTCCAGTCCGGAGGAGGACTCTGAACCGCTCGGCACGATCGGTTGTCACCGATGATAAACAAATTCAAGACATAGTGTTGTCTTTCATTCTTCCTTACACCTACCTATCTCAGTCTCTCCGATTCAGCTCGTCCGGCTGTGTGTTTCGACCGCTCTCGAACATTGCGACGGCATGGAGACCAGCCTGTGTGCATACGACCCCTCCTCAGCGATATTATAACCCTCGTGTAACCCCAATCGCCTCGGCAGGATGCCTGCCGCTCCACAAGACCCGAGCTCGCCTTCTGCACCTCGCTCCCCGCCGTCCTCATCTGGAGCCAACCCTCCAGAGCCTCCTCTCACACTCCTCCACCCTACAACCTCACCTCAATCTCACTCCACCACGTTCCCCACCGACTCCTCCACCTCGCGTCCCCGCAGGAGGGCTTCTTCGGCATCACATCATTCCCCCCCTGAAGGTTTCCGCGCCTTACCACGCCATGCGAACCCTGTGAACCCCCCCGAACCACCGCTCACGTTGCTCCATCCCGCGACGTCTCGCTTATCCCCCACACGCGAGAGCCACGACCGCCGTGACCAAGAACTATCACATGGCGGTGCCGGCCAGCTCGAACACGCCAACGCGAACACGAGGCGTCGATCGTGGTACGCATCGTTGGTCGCGGGGGTAGGAAGCGGGATGTGGAACGACATCAAAGGCAGGGCGCCGTGGTATCTCAGTGATTGGACGGATGCCTGGAACTACCGGGTGATACCTTCGACATGGGTAGGTCCTGGACCCTCTTGTCCATGGCTCAGCGCCATGCGGACGTTGAAGTCTGAGAGGGTTGAGAGGACGGAGCACACCCGCTGATGCGCGCAGTTCATCTTCTTCGCGAATGTGTTTCCGGGAATAGCCTTCTCGCTGGATCTGATTGTGCGTGGTCTCCATTCCGTCGCGTCCGCAGCGAGTCCGAGTCGCGGCAGCGAGTTCTGTCACTAAGCCGAGTAGGAGACGACAGGGCAGTATGGCGTGCAAGAGGTTCTTCTCGCCTCGGTACGTCGTCTCATCCATGCCTCTTCTCCCGTTCCAATACCCGCGCTCAGTCTCACCATCGCCCTTATCTTCGTCCCTCGTGGCTCGTGGCTCGTGACTCGTGCGACGTGACACGACCTGAACCCCACGCTCAGTTCATGGCCGCCTTCGTCGCCTCTTTCCTCGGCGGCCAGCCCCTCCTCATCTCCGGCGTCACTGGCCCCATCACCGTCTTCAACAAGACCATCTACGACATCTTCAACAGCTCCTCATCGGGATCCGACGCCCCGAACTACCTGCATTTCATGGGTTGGACGTACCTCTGGGCCGCGATCTTCCATTGGATCGCGGCGATGTTCAATGGTACGTCGAGGAGAGCCTCTCACGGGGTCATAAGGATACAGCACCCATGGGTTGTTCATTCGAGCTCGAAAGGGGACGTGAGCACGTGCGAAAGGTTAAGAGTCGCTGATGATCGCTCGCAGCTGTGAGAGGACTCAAATACGTCACCCGCTTCTCGTGCGATACGTTTGGGTTCTACGTCGCGGCAGTCTACGTCCAGTACGGTATCCAGGTCGTCACGAGGCAGTTCTCGCAATCCTCAACCGCAGCCGGCTTTCTCGGAATCATGTGAGTGATCTGACGATTCACACTCGCACCCGTACCCGGTACCAGGTACGGCACCCCGCGAAGTGGGCGCTGGCGCTGGGGCCGGCGCGTACGAGAAGCAGGACTTGACTTGACCGTGCTCACTCCTCTCAGCCTCGCTCTGGTCACTCTTGTCGTGCCACACTACTTCAACGCTCTCGCCAAGTCGGGATACGTCAACAACCAGTTCCGGAGATTCTGTGCCGACTACGGGATGCCGATCACTATGATCGCAGCGACCGGACTGGCATATTGGGGCCGCTTTGACTCGTCAGTCGTGCGCTCACGCTTTGGACGGATAACTCTGACAGTCGGTTGTCGGTCCACTGGCTGAGGCTGATACCGTACCGCAGATACGTCCTCGAGGCGAACATGACCCTGCCTGTCACGAGTGCTTCGTTCCAGGCGGCCAACGACCGGCCTTGGCTCGTCCGCTTTTGGCAGCTCGAAGGCAAATGGGTCGGGATCTCCCTTCCTTTCGGACTGGTCCTTTTCATTCTCTTCTACTTTGACGCCAACGTCTCGGTGAGTTGATCAACCTACCTCATCGTCGACGGAACGACGAACTATCCTCGAGCGGAGCCGTGCTGTGCCGAGCTCACATGCATAGTCCCTCATTGCGCAAGGGTCCGAGTTCCCGCTACGCAAGCCGCCGGGATTTCACTGGGACTTCTTCCTCCTCGGGGTCACGACGTTCATCGCGGGTCTACTGGGCATACCCGCCCCCAACGGACTCATACCACAAGCACCATTGCACACCGCCTCGCTCGTGGTGATGGGCTACGAAGATGACGATGTAACTGCTACCAACACCCCGCGGTCTTCTCCGCCGTCCGCGAGAGCAAACCCCAAGCGAGAAGATGGAGGGGAGGACGACAACGCCATACAACTGTCGGATATGGAGGACGGACGAGCCGGGTCGGCGAAGAGACTTACCAAATCGGTCTCCCAGCCGGTCGGAACAACCGAGCGTGACGATGGCAGTTTGGGGCTGGGTTTGAGACGGAGATTGAGCAGGAGCCCAGAGGACCGGAAGCGGAGAGCGAGCATGAGGGAGCAGAGGGATAAGAGGCGGGAAGTGCCGGTAGCGGTGGTCGAGCAGCGTGTGTCGAACCTTGCTCAGGGGTGTCTTTGTGAGTATAGCGACTGCCTCGCTGAGCTAGACGTGGCATGACAAAACGCGTGTCGTGTGACGGGCGACGCTTGCTGATTCGCCTCGACAGGCCTCATCCTCATGACCAAGCCTTTCGAGCATGTCCTCGGCCTCATACCCAAAGGTGTTCTCGCAGGTCTTTTCGTAAGTCTCCGGGATCGGCATGGACTGCACTCCACTCTGTCTGCGCGTGCTCCGTGCTGAGTTGTCCCGCAGTGGTATATGGGCTCCGATGCCCTCTTGTCTTCCGGAGTGACCGAGAAGATGCTCTACCTCATTCGAGACCGGAGAGCTATTTCCCCTTCCGACCCGCTCAATAAAGTCAGGAAGTCGAGGATCGTGCTGTTCACGGCCGTCGAGCTGGTCGGGTTCGGAGCGACGTTTGCGATCACGCAGGTGAGCGACTCGGGCGTTTGGTTCCTGGTGCGACTCTGGCGATGCTACAGTGCGAAACAAACCCGCGACCTAGGATCAGGGGAAGATAGATGATAGTGGTCTAATGGAGGGCTGAGGAGCTCGCTGACGATGCTTGAACAGACCATCGCGGCGATCGGGTTCCCGATCATCATCATGCTGCTTGTACCGCTCCGGGTGTTCGTGGTGCCCAGACTGGGCTTCTCGAAGGAGGAACTGGACATACTCGACGGTCCTGTAGCTAGTCCATTCGTGAGTGACCGGACGCATCTCACTTCCGCTATAGTGGAGGCGGTACTCCCAGGGCCTATGCGATCCACCCGATCCTCGCTGATGTCGCGATATAGACGATGGAGTCAGTTGGGGGTTCACTATAGCGTAGAATTTGAGAGAGGTTTGCTTCGCCGCGACGCCGCGTTACGGCGTATGACTTGGGCGATCTATAGTCGAGTCAGTCGAGTCAGTCGAGTCAGTCGACTCAGTCGAGTCAGTCGAGTCAGTCGAGTCAGTCGAGTCAGTCGAGTCAGTCGAGTCAGTCGAGCCATTTGAGTCAGTCGAGCCATTCCAGTCAGTCGTTCATGCATGCTCGTCTGACCTCTGAGCCCTAGTTTCAGTTCCAATGCATGATCGGCAGTGACTAACCAGTCTGTCGATGTTACAATAGTCTCGGTCAAAGTGCCACAAAAGGGATGGTCGCACTGTCGCGTTGGCTCGAGTTTTCCCTGAGACACAGCCAGTCGCGAACACCCACCCAACTCTTCTTCCTCTTGCTCACTTCACTCTTTCATGATCCTACTCAGGCAGTCGTTCACTCATTGAGTCCCTCTCACCCTCCCGCTTCGCCGGGCATCGCACCTCCTCGCCGAACCTCTCCTCTCGGTCCGGCTCACCTTCCCTCCGATTGCTCCACTGCGTTGACGGTGCCTATCTACCGTCTCCTCCCTCGGTCGGGAATACGAAGAACATTAACCCCCTCCCTCCCTCCGCTTCGTTTTCTGTGCAGCACAGGCGCACCCCAAACCCTCCCTTCTACGAGTGCGACTGTCAGTGCATCTGCACCGGCATCCGCGTCGATCCCGCCGTATCGGATCTACCGACTAGACAAGACAGACTCCACCACCACCTCTTCGATTTCGGCAAAGAGGAGCTACCGCGGGTAGCTCCCGTACTCTGGCCAAGATTCCCCCTTCTTGTAAGTGTGGTTGTGCGGGCGCTGGACTCTTCATTTCTCGCATACTTGATCACTTGCATCTCTCAAATTCTGCGTCGCGGTCGACTCCACGTCTGACATCCTGGCGTATCCCATTGCGCACACGCCTTGCTCTTCGTCAAACGCTGACTCTCCCGCTCAGCCCCTCCCGTCCACCCGAACTCGGGGTTCTCCCAATCCCGACGCCGTCTACGGCCCGTCTCCCCCTCGCCCAACACGTCCATGATGAACCCCGCGCCGTCATCCTCCTCCCGGATCTCGTTCACCCCATCGACCCAACGCCTCGCCATCCGGGGTGCTCTCGCTTTCCTCGTCATCCTCCTTCTCCGCGCCGTGTTCTTCTCCGGTTCCCCACCCGCGGAGGAGATCCAGTCCCACGGCGTCCTCGAGCGCGTACTTATCAATGACAAGTACCTGGATGTGTCCAAATACCCTTTCCTCCAATCACGACTGGGTCGGGACGAGCGCCCCGACCTGTTCGACCAAGAGATCAGTGATGGGATCTGGGACTTTTGGTCTAGGTTCCAAAAACCTTTCATCACGGGCAAGGACACGGCGCACCTCGACACTCAGGTCATGAGATCGGTTATCGACGATCTCCTCCAGTTCAACGGTTGGGTCGCGGCGGCATGTCCTACCCTGATCAGGCCGTTTGGAGCGAATAATCGCGACGATCACTACGAGGATCTCGCAAGCAAGGATCACCTCTACTACATCGCCATCACCATCCACTCTGCCGACCACTTCCTCGTCGACCAACTCGCCATCATTGTCCAGCTCGCCCGTCGGTTGGGTACCCGCAACCTCTTTGTCTCAATGGTCGACATGGCCTCCACCGACTCGACTCCGACCCTCGCAGACCTGTGCGAATCAGTCATGATCATCCTCGGGATTGCTTTCCGGATCCGACGCGTCCCGCCCATGACCGTCGACCCTGCTGCGACGTACTACCCCCTCGAGGAAGCCGAGTCGCGGAACCTCGCCCTCGAGCCGCTCCACGAGCTCTGGAAACGCAGGAAGATCAAGTTCCACAGAGTCGTATGGCTCAAGGGTTTCACCTGCCCCAACGACGTGCTCGAGAGTCTCAGAGTCAGCGAGACCAACAGCGCGGCACTCGTCTGCGGCATGGACTGGGCCGAGCACAACGGGTTCTTCATTTTCTCGGACAGGTGAGTGGCGAGTGGCGAGCGACCAGTAGCGAGTAGCCGGGTAACAGCATCCGGCCACACCCTGGCGCTATGGCTGGTTTGTTGGCTTCGCTCACTTGCTGACTTTGGGAACAGATGGCGCACGCGAGACATCGAGGGCAACCTTTTCCGACAGGCCAAGTCCAACTCCAAGCCCGAAGCCGGCCCACCCCGAGACCGAATGGGCACCGAGCGATACAAAGGCCACCTGCCGTTCCAAGTCTTCTGCTGCGAATCCGGCACACACGTCGTCGACCCCGAGCAGTCGTACTACCGCGACATCCACTACCGCGCAAGCCCCCTCGCACACAACATCTCGACCACGCAGGAGCAGCCCGATTGGGACCCCGAGACGCAGTGCATGGACTCTACGCAGATGTGGTTCTGCCGAGACCTGTGGACCGACGCGGCCCGCGGCGGTCTCAAGGAGGGGAGGAGAGGGGGCCACAAACAGTTATCGGGCAACGTGCACAAGCGGAGTGAGATCGTGGCGGAGAGGGAGTTTGTCATGCCCGAGCGCGAGAAGCGGGACGCTTCGCCCGCTGAGGATCATGCGGGCAACAAGAAGCGACAGCTTGAAGAGGTGGATCAGGACGAGGAGGACAAGCGGGACATGGTGAAACATGGGAGAGATGACCTCGACTCCGAATCCGACTTCGAATCCGACTCTGACTTTGACGTGGAGAGACGACAGCTGCCTGGAGGTCAACAAGGCAACGAGCCCGTCCCAGAGGACGAACAAGGTACCGATGTCGATGCGATCGACGAAGACCCTTCGGACCCGGCACCCGAGCCGTTCTCACCCGCCGACCTACCCGCTTCGGCCTTCCTCATCCCCAACTCGGCCTTCACGCCCGCGAGGATCCTCGTCAACCCCCGATGCGTCACCACGTACGGAGGCGTCTCGCATACGCAGCTCGCACTGGACCTGTTTGGCGGCACCGACGAGGAACCTCAGCCGTCCACAGGAGGGAACTATGTGCTCGATGATTGGGCCGGCCCGCCCGACAGCTTTGTCTGTCAGGAAATGAGGACCACGGGCGGTAGGACCGCACCAAAGAGTCAGAGGCGTGTCGGCTTCCTCTTGCAAAATGAGGTGAGTGGGTTTGTCGCTCTGTCGCGCAGTCTCGCAGTCTCCCCGTCGCTCTCCGGTAAAGGCGTCTCCACCTTGTCAACCCGTTCCCTAATCGAACAAGCCCGGCTCCATCCAGGGCGGTCAGGACTCGGACCAGTCTGCTGACAGTCTCAATAGGTCGGCATTTAGATGAAGGACAAGGACTTTCATTGCCTGGCGGGGACATTGGGAGCCCGTAGCATGGTGGCGTGGCCGGTCTTGTTTGATGGTGGATATATCAGATGGGGTTTGCGCACCCAAGCCTGAATGCATTCTATGATACTATTCGATCTGATCCGAACACTATCCGGATACTGTGCTACGAGTGGGAGGAGAGAGCAAGACAGACGCAGAGGCAAAAGAGATTGAGAGATAGGGGAGGCGAGACCGTACTGATCATGCTAACCTTACTAACCGTACTACAACAAACCGTCCCGACGACCACTCGCCTAAGTGCGATGACATCCAGCACGGAAAGATTGTCCACTGACAGACACTAAGCTCGCTACATCTTGGAGAAGGACGATGCCACGACCGATGACAGAGAAGAGACAAGAGAAAGGACCGGGGCAGGACCGGAAGTACAAGCAGAGAGCAGACACGATCACCGCCGCGACGCGATCGTCGTTAGAGACCGGGTGGCGGGGGCTGTGCATCGGGATGCGGAGGCGGAGGCGGAGGCGGTGGTACAGTGCCCGTAGCTGTGCCCGTGCCCAAGCCCGTGCCCGTTGCCGTGCCGGTCGCATTGTCGGTATCGGTGCCGACGGTATCGACCGTCCTTTGCAAGGTCCCTTCCGCCTCTCTCTCGGCGTCCCAATCCAGCTCCTCGTACCTCGGTGGAAGTTCGAGGACCCTCGGTGCCTGTCCTCCCTGCTGTGTCGCATCCACTCTCCCCGCATCGCGATGGACGACATACTCCATCTCCCTGTCATCGGTCCGTCTCCTCCTTCCCTGTCCTCCTGCACCGCCTCCGCCGCCACCCTGTCGATTTTGCATCGGGATCGCCTCTCCCTCCGCCCCCGCCCCTGCCCCAGCACCCCGAGACGAACCGGAATGCTGTCCCTGACCCAGATACGCTAGCGTTTCGCGTTTCAAGTCCGCCAGGTCCTCTGGTTCTTCGTTCTCCTCGTCGGGCAACCCCAGTGTTCGGTCGTGGAGCATCAAAGGCCGATGCGTCGATATGGATGGCAGCGAAGGGAACGTGCCCGTGCCTCCTCCGTTATACGCGTCGAGAGGTGACGAGATGGTCGATCCATGTCGGAGTAACGCCTCCTGGGACTCGTGACGACCCATCGCGGTACTGCGGAGGATCTCGTCGCGATGTCGTCCCCGAATGGGGGATATCGGTGACGATTGCATCGTGTCGTCCAGTGTCCCCGTTCGGCTCGAGAGGAGAGTCCGACTGGGAGTTTCGTCCCCAAATGGATCCGAGCTCGATGTGGGAGAAGTAGCGCTGCGTTGTCCAGCAGCGCCAGCTCCGGATGGCAGGGAAGTGTTGATGGGCGCCAGCGACCTTGAACCATCGCGAGACGCGATGAGGTCCAGTGGGGTATCCGATGGCGACATCTCATTTCCAGACGCGCCTTTCCCGCTGTTGATCGGGAACGGAGCCGCGAGAGCCGCCGCTCGCCGCCGTCGTCGCACCCGGCAGAAGAAGAAACCCACGCCGACGACCACCAGCGTGACCACCACCGAAAGAGCACAAGCGATCGCGGTCTTGGCGCTTCCTGATATTCCACCGGGTACTGGTTGGGTGCCGCTACCGTCATCGGGCACAACTGTTGCCGTGGACGTGCTACGGTGGTGTCAGCTGCGCATCTCTGAGAATGTATGTGGAGCGTATCGACCGAAAGGTCTGGCAGCGACAAAGTGAAACCGTGAAGTGTGGAGGTCCCGTCGACGTACGAAGATCCCGTGATGGATGGCGCCGGATCACCTCCCGTTTGCTCGCTGCCCACGCAACCTGTCGAGCCTTGTCCCACCGTGAGCATCGTGCTCGAACCTCCGCTCGCCCACTGCTGCTCGCTCCCGATACCAGCGACAAGGATGAACCTCGTGCCTTTCGCGAGGTCTATTGTCCAGTTGAGATGCGACACGCCTTGACTTGCCCACGTTGTCGGTGTGTCCGACAGACTCGACGCGGGTAGTTTTGAGGCGATCTTGGAGTTGTTCCCGTACGTGATTGGGATACTGAACGAGTTGCCCAGCGGGATGATACCGAACAGCGTCGGTGGAGCGGTTGTGTTACCCGAGGTGTGATCCGAGGACGACGTGTCGAGCTGGTTGATCTGGATATCCAGCGCCGAGACCGCATCCGACTTGAAGATGCTGTCCACCGCCGACCCCACATCGGGAACGGGAGACGAAGACGAAGACCGCTTGGTGACGGTTCCGGTGACGTTGGACTCGAGAGATGTGGGCCACGTCATTGAGAGATTGGAGCATTGCGGGGGGTATCCGCCGGACGTGTCCGAGATGTTGAATGAGAAGGTGTAGAGATTTAGGATCTGCGTGTCGTTCAAGAAGCACGTCGTGTTCAACGAGTCGCCGACGGCTGAACGGGGTCAGCACAATTCTCGACGCGGCCTCCCGGTCCCCCCATGCGTGTCTCAATTCCAGCAAGTGTCCAAAACGCCAGAACGCGCGCACGCTGCACACTGCACGACGCAGCGATCGCGAGATCGTCAGAGTGAGGCGAGCACTCACTTTGCACGTCTGTCGTCCCGGCATACTCGATACCGCTTGCACCCCACACCGTGACGAGATACGACAACCCCGCAGGCTGGTTGATCGGGATCGTGATGTTGTTCGAGGCGTTGTCAATCTCGGGTATCCACAGCTTTAGCCAAGCCGTCAGTAAACGATACCTCTTCGCCGCAGCTGCACGGGGAGAGAGCGCGGGGCAAACGTGGTTCGCTTGGACGCTGCACTCACGTTGTAGCCGTGCGACGCGAAAGAGGTCTGGATCCACGTCAGCCGTGCAAACCTGACATGGGGAGAAACGCCGGGAAGGGGAATGGGGGGACGTACGGGTGTCAATAGCAGATGGTATGGTCCAGAATCACCCGTCCACCTGGAACCGACGTCAATTCTGCTCACTCCGTCCGAGGCCGTCTCCAACAAGGCGAATCGATGGGGCAATCGAAGCCAGGTTGCACTCGCACTCACTGTACCAAACCCGCTCCGCATTGGACGGTCCTACGCAGCACGTCAGCGCCGTTAGTCTCCTCTCTTCCGACACCTGCAGGTTGGTCACGCAACTCACTGATTGATTGAGACCGTCATGTATCCCGCCGATGCTTCTTTCGCGGCGAAGCCGAGCGCCATCGCCAACACCACGGGCCATGACCATCGCGAGCCGCTGCCGCTGCCACTGCCGCTGCCGCAAGGCCTCATCGCGTCTCCCCCCAAGCGTGGTCCCCCGGCAGATCCAAGACGCGCGGGAAGGCGCGGGAATTGTCTGTCGTTGCGTCGTCCTGTCCTTCGTGCGCGGCGATCGCGACGGCGAGGTGAGTGCCACCCTCTATCTAAGGGGTCGAACGATACGGTGGAGGTGGGATCGAGTCGTTCCAAGTGATGTTGCCTTCGCGACGACTGCGGTCCGCGTCTGTATGGTGGTAACTCGTCGTCGGTAACAACCGTAATCCGCTCAATCGAACCTTGCCCCGTCTCGAGCTCGTCCGATGGGATGGGAGGGGATACGTCGAAAATCGTCCTGGTGCGATGTGTAGTGATCTATGCGTCCGGCAGACCCGCCGCTGGACGTTATGTACAGGATAGGGGGACCGAGAAGGGAGTCCCACGAGTATGACAATGATGAAGAGAAACAAGGAAGGGAGTAGAAGTGGATGAGACTGGAGGAAGGAAGAGAGTCAAACCCGTCGCACCATCGGCACACACGCTTCGCCTTTGCCTGCTCAGGGATAAATCCCTCGGCGTCGGTGCAAAAACCGAGATTGGTTCCGCCGTCACGTACAGACACGTACTCGAGCATCATTGCTTCACTTCGTGCCATGGTTCTATCCACATCACCAACGACCTGCCTTGGACACACTGCATGCATTAATGGACGGTGGTGATCATGAAATGCTTGAGAATCGTTCTGTTCTTGAGAATCGTTCTCTTCCCGTTCTCCCCGCAACAACAATGAGTAATGATTGATCGCCGAGGCTCTACTCGCGCATCGCGCATCTCTCCCCCTCACGCGCCACGTTCTCTCTCATCAACGTAATATCCAAGATCCCTTTGGTTTTTGAGTTCGTCGGACCGCGCGCAGCACCAATGCCAAGCAGATCGCTCCACAAGGGAGGCATGCAACTGCAACAACACCATTGAGAAAGCCGTCTTTCGTCTCCTTGTGCCACACCGCTTCATCCACCCAACGCGGCCCAGTCGATCCCCCCGTCGGGACCGTATCGTTCTCGCAGCCACTCATTCGCCTTCTGGAAGTGGCCGTTGCCAAAGAA
Organism: Saitozyma sp. JCM 24511; assembly: GCA_001600855.1. Taxonomy (NCBI): domain Eukaryota; kingdom Fungi; phylum Basidiomycota; class Tremellomycetes; order Tremellales; family Trimorphomycetaceae; genus Saitozyma; species Saitozyma sp. JCM 24511. The sequence continues at coordinate 664,423 of BCLC01000011.1, read as the reverse complement.
ACCCCTGTGCGCGGCGAGTGGACTCGGGTGGGCAGACTTGAGCACGAGGTGTTTTTTCTGCAGCGAGTGATCAGCCCTCGGTACGGTTTCGGCTTCAAATATATCACCGTTCTGCGCTCTGATCGATGGCCGGGAGACCGTGTCTGGGGTATTTCTACGAGATCGAAAAACTCACCACATCAACCCCAGCACACATCTTCTGTGCGTGGGCCCCCCAAGCCATGAAGCACACGCCGTTCGCACCGGGCACGTGTTCGTCTCCCACCGGCGCCAGTCGCGACGTCACGACGCGCAGGACTGCTGCCGTGAACTGCTCCCAACCCTTGTTGGAGTGCGATGCTGCCTATCGGATCGTCAGCCCGGCGCTCGAACCGCACGGCAAACCGCAGTCGGGCTGAACCTACCTCGTGTGCTCGGACGGTCAGTGAGGTGTTGAGTAACAGAACGCCGTGCTTCGCCCATTCCGATAAATCGCTAAGAGGATAATATCAGAGACTACCATCGTAACGGTGCAGCAACGAGGGCCCACTCACCCATGAGCGGGGATCTTGAAACCGGGAATATCATCCGCCATCTGCTTGTAGATATTACGCAACGAGGGCGGTATCCGCACGCCTCGACGGACAGAGAAAGCGAGTCCCTGAGGCCCGTATCAGCACGGTATGAGCTCTCTCAGTCTATCACACCGGGCGGCATCGCTCACGTGGGCTTGTCCATCGTCCTGATGAGGAGTCAGCGTCGGCCTACGCCTGTGTGAGGGAGAACGGGGTCGGAACACTGACGTGGTATGGATCTTGGCCGACGATGACCACCCGGATGTCCTTCAAGGGGCACAGCCTCGACCACGAATACACGTCGGCGACTCAAGAGACTGTCAGACACAGATCACAACCCGCAATCGTCATCAGTCATCGAGAACCTACTCGGTGGGAACACCTTCTTCCGTTCTTGTTCGCCGGTCACGAACTCTTTCAGCTACTTCTTCAGCTCGAATCCCAACGTACCAACATCGTCTCTTCCCTTGATAGATCCGCTACCAAAGCCACGCAGTACTCACGGACAGGAAGTAGGGTTTGGTCAGTTCGTCCTGTAACGCAACGAGCCAATCCTCTCCAAGTGTGTCCAGCTCCATGTTGAGCAACCGTGCTGTATGTGGATGTTCCGCCAAAGCCGCCCTGAGTTCCTCGCGTGAAGAGCCCCGGGGCAGGGAGAGCGCTCTACGATCTGCTGGCTTCACAACTTTCGTAAAGACCTCTGCAACTTCTATGGTTCCATCAGCATCCCTCGTTCACATCGAAGTTCGTTCGCTTCGACCTACTCGTGCCATTGGGACCTTCGATCCTGGCTTTCTTCACGGGTGATTCTGCAGCTTCGATGATAGCCTGTCTCGCCCGATCTGAGAGGAGTCGCTTCTGAGTGGAAGGCGCAGAAGATTGGGAGGATCCGGGACCGGGAGGCGAGGAGCTGATGGATGCCCTGTAGGTCACATTGGTGATTGTGGAGCTCGTCGTCAGGATGGTGCCGTTGGGTGAGGTCGCGGCGGTCCGGGACTTTGTGGTTGAACTGGAGCTTGCCGCAACGGATACGGACGCGGCGGCTGGCTTTGTGAAGTAGGATGATATGGAGCGGGCGGGTTGTGGAGGCATCGTGCTCGAGTGGTTGGCAAGAGGACAAGTCACACATCAATGTCATAGATACAGTATTGTTTTTGTGCTTGATCGGGATCGACGCGTCGGAGATGACGGTCACGTGACTGTGACTCGAGCAGCAAGTAACAAGAGAAGGAAGCGACGCAGGCTGGGTTATTTGTGGTTTTTGTGGTTCGCCAACCACTTCAACACACCTTGCGCCCATCTCGCCGGACTGGGAGTGGTCCTCTCGAATCCTCCTGCGGCGACGTCCTTGGCCAGTCGGGGCTGGACCCATACTTGAGCCTGCCACGATGCCTGCAATCTGGGTTCAGAGGCTGCGAGCCCTCGTCGTACCGCTAATATCGGCATTCCTGTGCTTTGTGTTCGTGGTGATAAGACCCCTCGGCCAGCTGGGAGGAGAGTGAGTCGGACCCCGTCACATATCGCGTACTCAGTAGTGGATACTGATCCCTACCTCAGCTACTCGTTCTTGTGCTATACTTCACTTCTGCTCTTCTTCTTCCCGAGCGGAAGAATCAGCGCCCAGATCGAAGCGACCGGTACGCTGCCTCTCAGCACTTGCGTTATGACTGCTAGCTAACGCTACGCCTACGCTCAGCGCTAGGGATCCTCGGTGCAGCTCTGGGGCTTGCTTGGTCGATGGTCGCGTTGGCAATTGCGGCGTACTGCGGTAGGACTTACGGCGCGGATAGCAGTCAGTCGCGTGCTATCTTGGGGACGTCGCTCGGTCTCATGTCGTTCGTCGGTACGTGCTGCTCTCCAACGTACCACTTCAATTGCATGTATCTCCGTGAAGGCGCTGATCACCTGTCATTGTCCAGGTGGTTTCGTCAGGAGTTACTCGCCCCGACTCACTGCCGCGTCGAGAATATTCTTGTTCTACCCTATCTTCCTCTTGACCAGCGCACAGTCAATCACATATGTAAGCCACATAAGTCACATGACCCACTGAATGTGAACGTCCAGTCGCTGACGCTCGTTGGTAGGTCAAAGGCTCCTACTTCACCGACGAGTTTCTCGTTGCGGTGTTTGCAGCCGCGTTCGCCCTCGTTCCCACGCTTCTTCTCTCGCACAGCTCGTCTGGCCCTCAGCTCGGCCGGCTCATCGTCGGCAGCTTACACACGACGTGCGACCTTCTCCCGCTCTCGCTGTCCGAGGTCCTCCAGCTCAAATCCGACAGCTCCGCCCCTCCCGAGCACGTCGGCGCGGACGACATCGAAGCCGCGAACGAGGCGAGCGATGACAACGGTGTAGGACCGGATGAGAAGCGGACGCACGCGGAGCAAACCAAACTGAGCAAGAACCTCAGACAGAGCATCTCACAGATGCGCGTCACGTACGATCTGTACAAAGACAGGGTGACCCGGAGCAAGGTGTATCCCACTCAGTTGAGCGGGGTGGTCAGCGCATTACGGCGAGTCGCGCGGAATCCCTTGTTGGCCCCCACCAGCCATATTCCCGGCGAGCGGATCCGGGCAGCACTGGAACGAGCAAGACAACATGCGCCGTATCATCCCTCGAGCATGCACTCGGCTCAGAGGACGCCGCGTTCGCTCAGCCGTTTGAGCACCCGACTCGAGTTACTCTCGCCCACACCAAGACGGGCGGCATCTAGCGTCCGACTAAGTGTCGATCCTCGTCTGCAAATAAGGTTGTTCCCCGGCACGCCTTCTCCGACACGTCAGCTTCATCGTCGTGCCCGGTCCCGCGCCTCACTTGCTCAAGCTGGAGTCGAAGTCGCGTGCGATCACCTCGTCTCCGTCGTGACTGACGGACTGCGGAGGGCTGCCATGGACCTAGCGACCGTGTGCGGCTGGGCGCGTCGCGACTCGAACTCTGTGTCTTCCGATTCCAAACGGAATCTCGAGCAACTCAAATCGGAGCTCGAGGAAGCCCTCGCAGATTTCCAAGGCAAGCTCGCAGGTCTACTCGATTCGGGTATCACCCTGCCAGCTTCAAGGAACGAGAGCGGCGAATCTACCCCCGTATCACCGGATTATGCCTCGGCGTTGGAAATGCGCGATACCCCTCTCCACGGCACGGTGGATAAGGATCACTTTCGATTGGCATTTTACATGACCGCCCTTCTCGATCTGGGGAAGGACGTGGACCGATTCCTCGCAGCTGTCATCCTTGTGACGAAAAGTGCTGGAACTTCGAGACGTTGGAGGTTCCCATCCCTTCGAACCTGGTTTGGCTCCGACGAACTGGAGAACAGCATGCCAGGCGATCCAGGTTCGTCGCCCGTCGCCCGTCGCTCCGGGCGAAGTAAATGGTGAATGACTTGAAGTGAATCGCTGATGCACCCTTGCAGTCGGTCAGACCGACCCCTCGGATCGCGTCGTTGCGGCGACGGAGAATGAGAACGAGGGCGATGTCTCCGAAGAGGGGAACCTCGACTTCATACAGGCTTCGACGAAAACCGCGAAACGGGCACCGGTCGCCTCCCGAGGAGTGACTGACAGTCTCGAGCTCGCCTGGAGAAGGGTGTGGGACAATCGCGGGGTCATACGCGGTGAGCTTGCTTTACTCGCCGTCACATCTTCCTACCGGTGGTCCGGTGCTCGTGTTCTGACTGACGATCAGGCCGCATCGCCCTGTCACACCTGATTCATCTGTCGCGTCACTCACGACACGTCCTTTACGCCCTCAAGCTCGCGGCGGGGATATCGCTACTTGCTCTTCCCGCTTTTCTGCCCCCCGGACAGGCGGGCCGCAAGTGGTTCGAAGACTTTCGAGGAGCGTGGACGGTTCTCAGTTACATGTATGTGCTGGAGGTGCACACCGGCGCGACTCTCCGAGTGGGGTTCTTCCGCATGATAGGCACGTTCGTCGGAGCGGTAGCAGCGTTTGTGGTACGTGATTCAGTTCCACTCACCTCTTTCACGACCGTCGAATGCGCTCACACGGTCGTAGTGCACGTTGATCGCGCACGACAACCCCTATGCGCTGGTGACACTCGCCACGGCATGTTCCATCCCGATATCATACACCATCCTTTTCACAACATTCCCGGGCGTGGGCATCGTTGCGTAAGTGGCCGGCTGATCGTTGGTGCGCGAGTCTTCGTTTGCTACTGCTCACGTCGTTTGTTTGTAGGGGTATCACTCTTCCGCCTCTGCTGTTCTTGAACTACCTCGGCCTGGCCAATGGCCAGTCCGCTTTCACCCTCGCTTGGCACCGCTTTGTGGATATTGAAATAGGGATAGTCGCGGCTGTTCTCGTTGGCACGCTCATCTGGCCGAACCACGCCAGAGTGCGATACTTCCACGCGGTGTCTTCGACGCTGGACCGACTGACCGAGTACTGTGAGTCCGGTCTTCATTCCGAAGTCGGGATCTCTGCTGACGCCGAGCAGACCTACGGATGAGTCGGTACGTGTGAAGAGTCACTGCGTGCTGCTGCGACTGACATACACAGGGATAATCTCCGGTCATCACTGGTGTATCAGAACGACAAGAAGCAATACAGCGCTCTCGAATCGGAGATCCGCGTGAGTGGTCGTTCCATCGTATATGTATAACGGGTGTGGTGCGGGACTGACACGCGCAGAGCGGTGTCGTCGTCAGTCGTAGCCTGATCAAGATCCAGCGTGACGAGTTCTCCCTCCTGCCCCGACCCATCAAGCTCTACACCGAGATCATCGACTCAATCGAGCGACTCATCGACGCATGCGACGAGGTCCGCACCCTCCGCTTCTCCGTGCCCCGAAAGGCCACCGTACTCGACATGCTGCCCATCCGGCGCGAGCTGGTATCCGCTGTACTCATCAATCTGTGGGCGGTTGCTCAGGCATTCCGGAGCCGCGCGCCGCTCCCGCAATTCCTACCCGAGGCGAGGGTGCCGCTTGAGGAACTCATGGAAGCTATTGATGAGCAGGCCATGAGGATGAGAAGAGAGAGAAAGGACAAAGACAGGGAGCGGGGTAGGAAGGCCGGGCGGGACGAGGTACCGACGCCGGCGCCAACGGGGATGACGCTCGAAAACGAGTCGGGCAGGGACGAGCTGGCTATACTGTATGCCATGGCGGAGAACGAGGCGTTGGGAGAGGTGTGCAATAATCTCGACGAGGTGAGCGGGGCCGCAACTTGTCGAGCCTTCACACGACCAGGTCTAGGGTGCAAGCGACTGACAGGCTTGCTCGGTTGCAGCTCGTCGCCGCCGCCAGAACGCTCTTTGGGACGCAGTCGTTCCTCGATGCCAGGGAGTCGAGGGTGTATCCGAGTTCGGCGACGGAGCCGGCGTCGCCAGAGTGATGCGAGGGAGCGGGTAGTACGCATATCTTGGAAAGCATAGATACCTTGCATAGATACCCTGCACAGCTATAACAATTCATTGGACTCGGAATGCATGCGGCATAGGACCAAAACATTGCAATGTGAGTACTGGTACCTCTGGCTGGCTGGTTGGCGCCACACACCGGGCAAGCGGAGCCGGTAGGCCTGACGAGCCTGCCCCCCCAGTCCATCATTGTTCATCTCGCCTATCATACCTTCCAAAGCCATTCTAAACATCCCCAGACACTTCTCGTATAGTGATCTGCACACCCGGCCCATTCTCTCATCCCGCCATCTCTCACGTTCGAATGCAACGAGTCCCTTCGAACGGGACCAACAACCTTCCGTCCCCCGCCAGCTCGTCCTCGCACAAACGTGCCCTCTCAACACTCAATCGGCCATCACCGACCACCGGCACTGGCACAGGAGGGATGTCGCCCGCCTCCATCTCGGCGATAGCGGCCGAGTCGCCTGAGAGGGCGTCCAAGCGCGCGAGATTCGATGCGAGCGCTGCTGCCGCCACCGGTGCGAGTGGGAATGCGAATGGGGGCAGTCACAGTCAAAGTGCGGGAAATGGGTCGGCAGTCAAGTTGGAGAATAAGGGAAGAGGGGATACGGCCAAGGAAGGCGGTGGAGAAGGGGTCCGATGGGTGCTGGAAAGGGTCAAGATCATGGAGAAGCAGTACAAGGCGAGTTGTCGATTGCGACTTGTTTCATTGTCATTTTCAGTGATCGACGGTCGGCAGACAGCACTCCCACTCCCCAACCAGTCTTCCCTGGACAAAGGTCACCGTGCCAATGCGGAGAGCTTCTCCGCGCCGCGAACCGCAGACTGCATGTGAATAGGACGCCGAATCTGACATCTCGTAGGACGCAGTCTTGGCAGCGGCGTTGGTGATGCAGCATCGCGCCTACTCTCGCAAAGTGTGAGCGGTCCGATTTCATTCTTCCTACCATGTCTCTTCACCCATCACATGCTCCTCTTGCCGCGTCGCGTAGCGTCACTGGCTGTGCCGATGTCGTGGTCCGGTGTTCTCTGCGTGTACGCGTGCGCGCTGACCCCCACAGCGGGATACGAAGCAAGAAGGTACCGCTGCATCTCACCCAGCGGCTCGAGCATGCTTGGGCATCTTACGAGGCTACTCGACGGCACATCGGCGCGTACATGGTGGGTCTCCGAGCCCTCCCACGCTCACAAGACTCGCACCTCCCTACCTCCCGATCCGCATCCGTGGGGGGTCTCCCTCGCCCGCGACAGTGCCCTGTACGATAGCTAAATAATCATTCCTCTCGTGCTTTGCAGCTCGCTTGCGCTCAACACGCCGTGACTCCCTCCCGCCCAATGCCATCCACTCTCCCTCCTCCTCCGGTCATCGCCTCTGGGCCCTCTGGCCTGACCCCCGCCCCACTCGCAGGGGCCTCACCCGTCGGACTCGGCACGTCATCTCTCCTCGCTTTCGAATCCGACGCCGAAAAGCTCGCCTCGTCACTCGCCAGCACCAAACCCCCCGATCTCGCGGGTTTGGAAGCCCTCGTATTCCCCAACGGGACCGAAACGGCGATCGGGAACGGAACCGGAACCGGGACCATGCCGACGCAGGACAACGCGCTTGCAGCGCTGGGAGGACTGGGCGGGGTGGATCTCTCGAGTTTGGGAATGGCAGAGTTGACGGCGATCATCAATGGCGAGAACTTTGATTTCGCCGCAGCGGCGAACCCGAACCCCGTGACAGGCGAAATGACGACAACTGGGAATGGGAATGGGAACGGTGGTTCGAGTGCAGCAGACATCGGAGCGATGCTCGCCAGCGCCAGCGCCAACGCTGCAGGTGGAGCTGGAGCTGGATTCGTAGGCCAGATCGGGGGAGTGAGCAACACCCAAGCAGAGACGGAGCGGCTGTTGGCCCAGCTCGGAGGGCTGCCTATACCGGATACGATTGATAACCCGAACCTCAATGCGTCGAATCTGGGCAGTCAGTCCTCCGTACCACCGAGTATGGGCCAAGGCCAGACCAACATTGGAATAGGAGTCGGAGCCGGGTCCGGAGCTGGTCCGAGCACGGCAACACAGCAGGGCTCACAACAACAGCCGGCGCAACCGTCGGTGTCGGACCAGCTCGGAGGCGAGCTAAACGTCGATGACATGTTGGCAAGTCTCGGTGGGGCCGATGGCGGATTCGATTTCGATTTCGGAGGCGGGATGGAAGGGCTCGGAGATCTTGATTTGGGGAACTTGTCAGAGTTGGCGGGGCTGTTCGAGGTAACGGGAGATGGGGCATCGGGGGAGCAGGCGGGTGGACTCATGGAGCTGGGGCAAGGGAACCAGGGGCAGGGGCAGGGTCAAGGAGAGGCGGCGGGGCAACAGCAACAACAACCACAGCAGCAACAACCGCAGCAGCAACAACCGCAGCAGCAACAACAACCGCAGCAGCAACAACCACAACCACAACAACAAACCACACAATCACAACAGGAGCAGCAACAGACACAGCAACAGCAGCGACCACAACAGCAGCAGCACGGGATCGGGGTGGGCCGTGGATCCCAGTCTGCGGCCGCTGGGGAACAGTCCCAACCCGCGTCTACCCAGACTCAACAGCCCTCTTCGGCTGCTCAGCCGACTCAGCCCGGGTCCCAATCTCAACAACCCCCACTGGCCACTCAACCCCCGCCCCAGGAGACTTCATCTCAATCGGCCCCACCTCCTGCGGCTCCAGTCATCCCTGCCCAAGCATCAGCGTCAGCCCCGGGTCTCGAAGGGATCATACCCAGCTTACCCGACACGACTAACCAACTTGTCAATCCCTCAGCCCAAACCGCCCAGACTGGCGAGATCGACCTCACGGCCGACTTTGGTATGCAGAACATGGGAGGCTACGGCCTAGGCGGTATCGACATGGACGATTTCGACTTTGGGGACGGCGCGATGCCCGTCGTCAATGAGGATGACTTCGAGAGTCTTTTTGCGGAATTCGACTAGGCGCGACGGTACGGAGCGGGGTGAGGTACGGAGCGGGGTGAGGAAGGGCGTCACGGGTACAATACGTTATCATGCCATGATTGTAGTTGAACGACAATCGGATGGCTGTCCAGTGTGGCGCTATGCCAACCCTGTCTCTGAGTTCCAAAGGTCCGTGATGGGCGAGAACAAGGCCAGACCTAGCAGAGATCAGAGCCGGAACAATGGGCTCGGGTGTACGCGTCCAGCTCAAAGCTGTCCAGCCACAAGCTGTCCAGCCCAAAGTGGCCGTTCTGCGCTTACAACACATGCATTATGAGGTCGTGAATAAGGCAACTTGTCTGATATGAACGTGATCTCCCCTCCGTCAACGCCTTCGCCTTCGTTCGAGTCACGAGTGGCAAGGGGCTCGCTCTGCCTCATGCGTCCGACCCATTCGCCTCGATCAGCGCCGCGTCCCACGCCGCCACGCTCTGATCCTTCTCGCCTTTTGCGTCGTAGCGAAGCTCCTTGTTCTTCCTGCACAGTCTTGTGGTCACGATCAGCACAGCGCACAGTGAAGGATACTCTATCGATTTCCTCCCGCAAGATGAGTCGCTGCGGAGAAATGGGAGACTGGACTCGGGCTCACCCGCATTTCCGGTCGAGAGTCGATTTCTGAGCAAACTCGGAAAAGTGCAGTTGTGATTCGCGAATATTATATTGCAGCATTCCGACCTCTGCAAGAATTATGATCAGCAAGTTGCGCCGTCGGATCGACCCCAAGCCGAGAAGCCGGGAAGATGGGCCAAGTGGAGGGCGAAGGGATGCGTGAAATGATTTGACGGCGCGCGCTCGCTCGCTCGCTCACCCATAATAGGATCCACCGAGACGACGAGGATGAACGTGTTTTTCGTGAGTGGTTCGAGAACGACTTTGCACTCGTCGAAAGTGCTCTCGAAGCCGACCCACTGCTCGCCGTTGCGTCTGAGGAAGGTCAGCGTGAAGCTCGCCGCGTACACTTCTCTGCTTGACGTGTAGGATGGAAGTAGACTCGTTCCTCTACTATTCGAGGCAAACCCCATGCCACCGTGTTCTCGGAACGCCTTCCCCTGCTCCATCGTCTTGTCCCTTCCACCGGCGGACGACTCACACCAGCTTCGCGACCCTCAGAAAAGTCCTGTCAACTCACTGGCAAGTCTTTCTGAACCCCTTGACGATCTCCGAGATCTTCTCAAACCTCTGTCGGTCCAGGACCTTAGCATTCCCCGCGACTTCCCTCTCGTCCAATGTCGACGAGTCGCCATCAAGCGGCGAACCCGACTTGGCAATGACCAGGAACGTGTCGGTCTCGAAGACGACGGCTTCGACGGCGAGGCAGAGGTCGCGCAGGAAGGTGAGGTGGGAGGTGATGAGGCCGATGTTGGGGATGAGGGTGTGGACGACGGAGGACCATGCCTGGGATTCGGGTCAGTACGGCGTCCAAAGTGCTTGCTCGCGGGCACGAAGAGCGCAGGGTGCAGAGCAGAGCAGGATCGGTACAGCGTCAAGTGCCCCTGCGAGAAAGCCAATGACGAGCAAGCCATTGGCTCAAACATGGGCTCTACCGAGAATCGGGCCGGGCGGGCCCGGGCTGAAACAAGCCGGACGGACTCACTTTGTACAAAGACTCATCCCATATGCTCGTAGGGAAACATCTCAGCTCTCCCTTCCCCTTCCCCACCCTCTCATCAACGCCCACGATATCCGCTTTCCTCGCCTCGTACTTTGTCCTCTTCGGATCCTCCTTGTCCGCCAAATCCATCTTGTTGATCAGGACCCACACTCTTGCATCCCCGCTATTCTCCCGGAGCGCGGTCACGATCTCCTCAAAGTACTTGAGGTCGACGTCCCATTCGGTGGAGGTTATGTCGAAAACGTAGATCAGCACGGCGACGTTGGCGAAGATGGTGTCCTTTTGAGCGGTTAGGTAGTTGTCCACAAAGGCGTTTTGGCCGCCGCAGTCCCATAGATTCTGGAGGGAGACGGTGTCAGCGGTGAATCCAATCAAAGGTGCGGTCGTTGGTCGTTCACAGCAGTGTCGCCCGGCCTCTCGTCAGACTCACGAGCACGAGTGAACCCAGGAACCGCACAGCAGACTGCTCGACATCGATGGTAGCGCCTAACCTCTTGGTGTCCTTTGCGCTGTAGTTGGAGCTGAGACTCGTCAGACGAGCACACGGAGCACAACCAATCACGCAGAGCAGGTATAGCGCGTATGATACACCTGGAGAGCCAATGCGCGTCGGTGTCACTTACAAGATCACGGAACGCATCGAGGTCTTGCCGCTACCTAGGGAGTGTGAGCTGGGTCAAGGCAACTCCGCCATGGCTCCTAATCGCTGATGATGGAGAATTGTTGCCGCTTACCTGACTTGCCCATCAGGAGCAGCTGGGATCAAATCAGTGACATACCGACCCGCTCAGACAGCGTGACACGTACCTTTCTTCGCGCGGTCGACATCTTGGATGATAGGTTGGGCGGTCTGTCGCTGGGGCCGACCAGGGAGGGGTTGATATGACCCACAGGCTAAGCGCGGGAGTCGGATCTGCGTGCGTCCTAGGGATATATGCTCAGGGCGAGTGGTCGACAGTCGGGGTGTAGACGATTCAGATGCGAGTGGGCAGAGTTGTGCAGCGAAGGTCGGAGGAGGATTCAGATGAGAGATGCATTGCTACTGGTATTGCTTGAGCTGTCCATCTCAAGACAGGATGGGGGCCAAGCCGTGCCTGGAATCTGAATTCACCGTGGGAGAATTGGGACAGAGGTGTCACCGTCGCTTCACGCGTCGATCGGGTCATGTTCATATTCAAGCCCACTTTCAATCTCTGCATTTTGCACTCCCACCTTGCGTTCCCAGATCGGTTCTTCACGTCGCGCCCGCCATGGCCCGTCCCACACGAGCTACGTCTTCGAAATCCTCTCCTGCCTCACGCACCTCCACCCCGCGCCGGCCGCGCCAGTCCTCCTCCGTCAAATCCGAGACGCCCATCGCGCGGACATCCACAAGAGGGCAGGGACGAAGCAATGGAAAGAACGAGAGTCAGAGTCGGGGCCAGGGCAAGACGTCGCCTTACTTCAGCAAGGTCGCGACATCATCGCCTCTCGCCAAGAAACCGGTGACAGCTTCGCGCTCGGCAAAGGGCGCAACCGCGAGTAGGACAAGCAAGCCTATCGTCAAGGGTAGAAGTCGGGGAAAGGCTCGAGCTGCGAGGGGCGACGATGAGGACGATGGGGATGAGCACGAAGCGACGGGAATGACGGAGACGGAGCCATCGTCGGACGATTCGAGCGATAGTGGCGGGTCAGAAGACGACTTTGCGCCCTCCGACGAGGACGGGCAGGAAGAGGAAGAAGAGCTTGACAGCGATAATCTCGATGACAATGACAATGGGCACGATGACGACGATGATGACGACGACGACGATTTCGGTGCGACCGGGTCCAAGCGGAAGGCAAAGCGAAAATCCGTTGGATCGGGTGGTGGTGCGGCGAAGAAGAAGGTAAAGGTCAAGCCTCGAGATAGTATGAATGGGGTCAGAGGGAGGGGCAAGGTAGTGAGGCTCGGCAGCGAGGAGGATGACGAGGATGAGGTGGAGCTGGAGGAAGGGCAGGAGATCAAGGGGAGGATATACCCGGCGCCGAAGAAGGGCCAAGGTGAGTGCAACGAGCACGTCGCAAGGGAGCAGGATGAGGAGCGGTTTCACGCGTAGTTCACGCCTCGTTTTGTTCTGGAGCAGATGGGGAAAGGAGGATCGAAGCCTCGTGGACGCTTGTTCGACGTTGGCGTGGACCTGGGAGTGGTAGTGCAGAATGCGAACTCTCTGGAGACTGACTACCCGCCCTGTCAGTGCCACCCGGGATGATATCCCAAAACACATTCGACTTCCTCGTCAACCTCCAAGTGCCCGAACGGAACGATCGGGAGTGGTTCCGCTCGCACGAGCCGGCGTTCAGGCAGGCGGAGAAGGTACGGGAGCGAATCTTTATCCTGCAAGGCTCCAGTTGCGCTGACGTGGGTTCGGTGTAGGAATGGCAAGCGTTTGTGGGGCTTGTGCAGCTCAAGATACACGAAGCGGACGACGAGGTACCGGTGTTGCCTCCGAAGGACCTCATCGTGGGTCTACTTCGTGACTTCGCAAACCTGCGCTCTGGTAGAAATCTCGCGGTCGCGTCCTCGAGACTTTTGTCTTCAGGCGGCATCGAGTGATCTTCGGTGCTGAGCATTGCTGAACATCCTCCCCTTTAGCACCGAATCTACCGCGACATCCGCTTCTCATCGGACAAGACGCCTTACAAGAAGTCCTTCTCCCTCTCCACGTCCCGAGGAGGCCGCAAAGGCATTTGGGCGGGATATCACCTCGCCATCTCTCCCAACGGCAATTCCATCCTCGCCTCGGGTATCTGGATGCCAGGGAAGAACGAGGTCGCCTCGATACGACGACAGATCCTCACCGATCCAACTCGATTCCGGGAGACGATATCCTATCCTGATTTCGTCAGGCTGTTTGGGCCTCCCAAGCCCCATCCCAAGGGCAAGAGACAGAATGTTTTTGGACATGAAGACGCTTTGAAGGTCGCGCCAAAAGGGGTGGATAAGGAACATAAAGATATCGATTTGCTCAAGCTCAGAAGCGTGGCGGTCGTGCACAGGTGAGTGCGCTGTTGGCGCTGCGCTGCGCGGTTTGGCGTGGTCATCCGCAACAGTGAGGCTGCGAAGCTGACTCCCACCCTTTGTGGTAGATTCACCGACGAGCAGGTCCTGGCCGAAGACTTCATGGACAAGGTCGGAGAGGTGGCAGCGGTGTTGAGACCTTTTGTGCGGATGTGAGCGACGGATCGTGGATATGGCGGGTTTAGACCACTGACGCCCGGCACAGGCTCAACGATTACATGACGATCCCGCCAGACGCCGACGACGATGACAATGGCGATGAGGTCTGAGGGGGTGACTGTCGGTAAAGTTGTGCGAGCGAGGCAGCGAGGGAGCTAAGCAGCGAGAGGCAGACTTGCTGTTGCGTCCGCACAACGGATGGAAAAGTGCCAATGCGACTACGAGTGCAGCTCGGAGTGTTCCTAGACCAGCATCTATCCAAACCAAATACATTGTGAGACTACCCGTCAACAAGGCATGAAAAGTCTTGTGCTGCTGCGACGCCAGTGCATCATGCAGCTCTGACTGGTCGATGTCTAGGCGTCCACGGACCGAGCGACGCGTCCTATCGTCCTCATCAGTCCCACACCAAACCACTGAGCCGCCTTTGTCCCCACTCACCGCGTAAAAGTCCATCGGGTAGTCCCCCTCGCCTTTGATGCCCTCCACCTCGACCCCCGCCCAGCCCTTGACCCGACCAACAACCACGCTCGCCTCATACGGACTCAACAAGGGGCGGTCGAAGGCGTATCCCCAATCTATCGATAGTCTGGGACACGAAGTCTGCACGAAGGTCGAGAGTTGGGGTAGGAGCGCGAGCTTGGCCGGAGATAGTTCGGAGAGAAGGAGGAGAAGAGGGGGCTCGGAGCCGGTGGGTAGGGAGGATTGTATTGTCTGCGAAAGCCTTGTCAGTACGGCATTGCCATGGAAACAACAGCTGCGCGAAGGGCTCTACTAAGATCTGTTGGAAGAATTGTGTAAGAACGGACGGCGGATGGCGAAGTACGCTCCGATCCCGAGAGGACCGTGCCACTGAATGGCATGACATGCTCGTGCCACGACCCACCCACCTTGAGCACCGCCAAACTCCCTTGCCTCCCCAGCGTCCCCAACACGACCGCCCAACTCCCACTCCCGCTCTCGACCAACGTCTTCCTCGCCTTCCTCACGGCATCGGCCCTGACACCCCGCATCTCCTCGTGCTCGTACAGCTCCCGGGTGAATTTCTTCGAGTAAGGGTCGTACCGGAACGCCGGGACCGAGGGGTTGGCGATCATGATGGATTCGAGATGGAAGCGGCCGTCGCCGACGTAGCTGCGATGCGGAGTCAGCGGACCACCAGGTTTTCAGATAGAGTCTTGCCCCTTTCTGGTCCAAGATGGTCAAGGTACAAGATGGTCAAGGTACAGGCGAGAGAACAGGTGGGAAGGACAGCTAGAGGCGAGGCGAGGCGAGTACGGAGATTCGAAGCAGACTCCAAGCCATATTGCAGCGTATGCGCTTCCACTCACATGAGCGCATCGACGTCCTTGAGCTTTGGCGCGGTACATCCCAGCACCTCGCCGGGCGACAACGGCCGACTCTGCGGCACCGTGACCTCATACTTCCCTCTCCACACGCCAACATCTCTCCTATCTACTTTCCTCACCGCGCCGTCCACCTCTCCTTCCCTCTCCCCGTCCTCCTTCGGGAGCGGGGCGAGCTCCGATGAGAGATCCTCTCGCAGGCTCTGAACGGCAGCTACGAACTGGATCGTCGAGACCAACGCGAGTCGCGTGGGTCCTGACCCTTTCGTTTCTCCTGTGGTAGTTTCCAGCCTAATGTCCGTTTGGCCGACATCGCCGGTTGCGTCCCTCGTGACGGACGTGGATGCAGCCACGGTATCCCGCAACACTTCGTCCTCCGCATCGAGCGATATCGGGACCTTCGCGCCAGGAGCTGAAGGTCCCGCACCAAGGACGACCCGCTCGAATGCAGAGCGGGTGGAAGGGAAGTTGCGTCGGACCGAAAGAGCCAGGTGGGGCGTGTCGATCACGATCTCGACGAAGACG
Source organism: Saitozyma sp. JCM 24511 (assembly GCA_001600855.1). Classification (NCBI taxonomy): domain Eukaryota; kingdom Fungi; phylum Basidiomycota; class Tremellomycetes; order Tremellales; family Trimorphomycetaceae; genus Saitozyma; species Saitozyma sp. JCM 24511. The sequence goes on along the minus strand of BCLC01000011.1, from coordinate 648,811 downwards.
TAGAGTGTTTTGAGGGAGGTTTGGGATACGGGGACTAATGATGATCAGCACGGGAGCGGGACGGGGATGTTAGGTTGTAAAGCCATGGTCAGAGGAGTTGGGATACGGGGATGGATCCTGCACACTGGGCAAGAAGCTGGATGTAGCGGCGTGTTGGTCGATGGTGGGAGACAGGGTCGGGGCACGAGAGCTGTCGGATAAACGGAAACGCTCCACCCACTGAGACACGAATGCCCGTAGTGCACGATCATCTCTGCTCCCATCTCGCGCGCGGTGTAATCGTCGATACAACAAGCGCCGTAGGTCACATCGGCCAGCAACAGCGGGAGCGCCCCGGTAAACCTGACCCATATGTCAGCATCAGCATCAGCATGCAGATCTGCGTTTCGTCTGCATGGTAAAGCAACATCTCGGCGAGACAAGACGTCACAGTCTGGACAGTGACCCACCGCTCGACTATGTCCGCGATGGCGCAGCCGTAGACCATGAGCCCCTCGGGCATCTGGAGAGCGACGGTCTGGACCCCATCCCGACGGATGTGGTGTATTGTCTTGTGGATCTCAAAGTTGTAGTTCCCCGGGAGCGCTACGAGCGGGACGTCAGCGACGTCGGTCGTTACTTGCCAATCCTTAATCCGCAATCCGGTCCGCAATGTTCCACTCGAGACAGCACAACCTGTGCGATACTCGCACTCAGACGTGAGGAAGCGGACGAAAGGACGAGAATAGCGAGTGGAAGTCGGAATCGACTGGACCCGTTCACTCACCCGCGATCGCAGCGTTCAGCTCGGGGTCATGTAGGATATCGTCCGGGATGAGGTTGGCCACCCTCCGCACTGGCGTCTTGGACGAGCTTCCCCCTGACCCAGCCTTGGACGTGCTGGTCCCGACGAACCGTCTCCGCGGTTTGGACGGGAGCGGCTTGGCGGGTGTTTCGACGCCTTCGGTGGGCTCCATGGTGTTGTGGTGCTGTGCTCTTGAGCGCTGTGAAGGGTTGGAATGGACGCAAAAGGGGAGAAGAGACGTCGAAAACATCGCAACGAACTGTCAGCTCAGGCTGATGACTATGACTTTTGGTGGCAACTTTCCCACGGTCATCAAGACGACGACGACAGCCACTGAAAGGTCCCGAAGAGATGTTAAGGCTGGCTACTACTATTCCTTCCTTCGTTCCTTCTTGTTCATCCACGATTTCTTCTCCAAAAACCGTCCCTCTTCGGCACAATGGAGACCAACCTCGCGGCGACCACTGCCGCCCGGAAAGAACGACTCATTGCCCTGCGGAAGCGGAAAGAGGCAGTCGAACAAGGGGAAGGTACCAACGGCGAACCGTGAGTCCGAAATCGAATACAGTCTTGTCCGACACCACCTTACTCCTTTCCATCCAAGCCCAATTCTATTTCTATCCACGCCGCTTTAGCTGTGCCGCTTGGCCATCTACGTACGACACGTACGGCCTCTCCGGATGCTACAGGCCTGTCGATTGCTCATTGCTCATTGCCGTTTGCTGACGTTGCGCCTCTGCCCGCGCCTCAGATCACACTTCACGTTCAAACAACGCAATTTCGATCCCGAGACGAGACAGCTCCGGAAGCGGGAGAACGGCGAGGCGGGGGACGACACGGTTGAGAAGGCGGTGGAAGGGCTTGCGGAGGCGATTATCAAGGAGGACGAGGAGAAGCGGAAGGAGGAGCTGGTGAGTGAAGTGGGACTGGATCTGGGTGTTGTTGAGCCGGAATCGATGGGGTAAGGGTCGGCGCAGGCAGGCAAGGGCCCGAGAGGCGGGATGGCGTTTTAATCGAAATGGAAAGAGCGGGCCGAGTTGCGGCGCGAGAGAATGCAAGGGGACGAGGAGGCAAGGAAGCGAGGGGTCGAGCAGACGAGTTGACAGAGCCGCTGGATGCGTCGCGAGGAAAAGGAAATGATGAGGGTTTGAGTGCTTGTTGGAGGACGGGATAGGCTCTGTGGAAGTCCACCGCGGAAGGACGCGAGATTGGGAGAACGGCAGATGGGGTTCGACGAGGACGAGCGATGGCGAGGACGAGGGACGGCGAGGACGAGGGACGGCGAGCACAGCGCGGGGAACACCTTGAGAGAGGACATCGCCCGTTGCTCAGTGTGGAACGTCTACTCCCGGACCGCTCTGCGAAACCGTCGGACCCAGCTCACCCCACAGGATCTGTTCAACATCCAACCCAAACGGGCCAACTGGGATCTCAAGCGGGATATGACCAACCGCATGGCCAAGCTCGAGCGGAGGACCAACGAGGCCATCGCGACGATTTTCCGTGAGTGGGGTTCATCCCTATACAGGCAGACGGACACGTCCTGGTCCCTCCATCGAACTTTGTCCTCGGGCGGGCTCTGACCCGCCTGATCCTCGATCCTCGATCCTCGATCCTCGATTCTCGTTTGGAGCTTTCGGCGAATCCAGGATCGTGCTGATTCCGACACAGGACAACGACTCCAGGCAATGAAGAAGGATACGGGTGACGCGCAGGTGGACCTCATGGCTGGGATCAATGCGGCGGAGCACGAGCGGGACGACGCCGCGGCGAGGGAAGAGAGCGACGAGGAATAGGCCGGGCCAAGAGACAAGAGAAAAGGGATTCGGGAAGGCAGTGGTATTCGGAGTAGAGATATCAGACCTGGACCTGGCGAGGAGGGCTGAAGGTCTGAACCCGCTAAAAGCGTCCTTGTCCCGAGTAGAAGATGAGGATGGGTCCAGGCGCGGCGAGCGTGTGCAGAGTACTACTTCTGAAGTCGTGTGGCCGTGACGCCGTACCGGCGTACACGCGCTCGCCTACGAGAACTTGGGCATTGTGTGTACCATTTACGATGCGATGCATAGCATGAGTTGGATCCTGATGCAAGGTGGCTTGGCTTGGGTTGGGTCGAGTTCGGTTGAGTTTGGATTTGGCCTCGCAGAAAGCTCGGGTCTTCGGCCGGTTCTAGGATGGGTTGGATTAGGGTGGGTCGAGTACAGGATACTGTGTGTTGGGAGGTGTATGTAAGAAGGTATAGAGGCTGATGATGAAGGGGTATAATCATGCGGGAATAGTAAATGGATTTTGGCCGTGGTTGTACAACGTTGAAGCCATACAACCGTGCTAGATGGGGAACGACTTGGCAAGGAGCCGAAATGAAACAAGAATATAATGGCGGGTGCCGGACGGAGGGAAGGGGAGGGAGGGGGGGGGGGGGGGAGGGAACTGATAAAGCGGATGTCGCTTTCTTTGGAGTCAAGGTCGAGGAAGAGCACAGGAGGGGGATGAGAATCGAGGGACCCAGGGTCACTGCGGAGACGGCCTAAGCCTCCTTCTCCTCGAGGAGGAAACGCCATAGCGCGCCCGTGTCCTTGTAGTCGTGGTGAATCAAGCTGACAAGCCACCAGTCACTTGCGATACCCTCTAGGAGTTGCCGGGCGGGCGAGCCGCGAGGGTAGAGCAACGACCACTCGGACCAAATATCAAAGGCTTCCTCCTGCGCGGTGTCAGCGGGCTCCGGGCTCCCCTACGCCTAGTACATATAGCCGATAGCTGAGCCAATCGCTTTTGCTACGGCATCACAAATGGCTTTGACGAAGCTGCTGGTGCCGAGACATGTCACGCGAGATGCCACACCCACCTTCCACGCGAGGAACGACGTCTCCTCGATGATTGTCGACTGAACAATCTCCTGGCCGGGGAACACACCCCACGTCACGGCGTTGACCGCGTCTTTGGGCGTGTTGGTCCTGAAGTCGCCCTGCGGGTGTATAAGCTACCGCGACCCAACTCACACCGGCAACGATCATCTCTCGAATCGGCAACGTAGCCATGACGCCATGGAGGACTTGAGCCGGTGACGCGGAGGTGGAATGACTTATCCACACGAATCACTCACCTCCTTGTTCGCCGCGTACATGCTGATCTGCTCGTTGTTGGTCCTCTTCAACCTCTCTTCGAGCCGTTCGACCTCTTGCGCGGGCACGAAGAACTCCACAAACGCCTTTTGGAAGACATAACCCCCCGTTGGACCCCATCCGTGCACTGCGTCGTCTGAGCGCGCGCTGTCCACGGCGGGCTGAGATCCAACGGTCCAGTGCTGCATGACCGCCGAATTGAGCGCGAGGAGGTGCGGGAGGATCGTGGTCGATTCGGGGGATAGAGGGAGGTCGCAGAACGGTGTGGTCGGCGTGGATGGAAGAGCCCTCAGGTAGGCAGTGAACAGGTTTGAGAGATCGGCGGGAGTGGTGGGCGTGCCCCATTCTTTGAGAGCTTGTGCGGCCTGCAGAGTACTGGTAAGCTAGGAGTCGCATAGCCCATGTCTCGTAATGGAGCACGAGCACAAGGTGACTCACCGTGATCTTCAGACCGCTGCCCCAACCGTCGATTTCACCGTACGCTGGACTCCTCACATCGGTGAATCGCCCGTTGGGATACTCGTCCCAGCTATCCTCACCCTGCCCTGGCGGGCCCGAGGGTGTTCCCGTCGATTTCTTCGGAGCGGGTGGCAATGCGCTGTGCGTGAGACCCCACTCGGCCAGCTGACTCGCTTTGGCGGGCGAGATGGACATGCCCGAAAACTCCTGGGCCACCGCAGCGAGCTGGCCGTGGCTGTGCGCTCCATCGTCGTCAATGTCGATGAGCTGGTTGTGTCGAGGGAGGGGGGACGACTGGCGAGCGTTCGGCGTGGGTGACTTCCAATCGAGGTTCTCGAGGATGGTCCGGACGGATTTCTCGAGGTTGAGCGTGCAGAAGTGCACACCGGGAACAACGCCCGAGGCGAGCAGCCGCCTGACCATGTTGGTAGCGAGCTGAGCGCCGTACCGCTTGACCGCGGCGTCGTCGGACTCGGAGTACGTCAGCACTACAATCTCTGCAAACATCGAGGTCGGATTCCGATTCCCAGCCAACCCACCCTGATCGGCTCGAGGTCGGCCATGATTGAGTCGGGAACGGGCACTTTGGTCAGGTTGACTAGTCGCCGGAACGACGAAAAGCTCTGGATGGGCATGACACCGGGTATGATGGGCTGGGTGATCCCTGGAGGCGGGAGCATACTGCGTCAGTACGTGACACTGGACACGAATCGAGACGTCTGCTCCTCACCTTTCGCCCTGCAGTCCTTGACCCACTCTGCAAAGTGCGGCACGTCGTAGAACAGCTGGGTGACGATAAAGTCCGCCCCCGCATCGCACTTGACCTTGAGCCAGTGCATTTCGGTCTCGGCACTCTCCGAGTCTGGGTGGGGGGTCGGATACCCCGCGACGCCGATGCAGAAGTACGAGCCGTGCTCGGCACGGATGTACCGCACGAGGTCGTCTGCGTGAGTGAAAAAGTCGGGCTCGGGGTTGGGAGTTGTTGCGTATTCGGCTGAGCGGGGTTGGTCCCCTCGGAGAGCGAGGATGTTCTGGATGCCGAGTTCCTTGGCTTTCTGTATGGTATTCAGAACTGGGCCACAACAGGCAGCGAGGAACGAGGACGACGGAATGGATACCAAGTGCAGTGTAGTCCGTTCCCACTCAACTCACAGAAAGCGCCTGATCGACTTTTGCTTTCGGCATATTCGTACAGGTCAGATGCAGGATCACCTCCACACCCAGCTTGACGACCTCCTCGGCGAGTCCGAGCGTCCGGTCCGCCGTCCCCCCTCCGGCACCCCATGTGACGGACACGGCGAGCGGAGCGGGGAAGGGCGCGGAGCATAGTCGGCCGATACGGTCGAGGAGGTTGGCGAGACCCGCGTCTGTGCGGGGAGGGAAGAATTCGTACGTGTGGAAAGGGCCCTGGTGGGCTGCTATGAGGGAGGTGAGGTGCACCATGGTGCGGGGTTGAAGGTGTTGATGATGTCAAGGTTGCACAAGAGACCAAGTTGGGACGGACGGACTGGATGAGACGATTGAGTCGGAAGACGTTCTCGATGCTCGCTGCTCGCTGCGCTGCTCGGCCGGGCGATGAAGCACGCGGAAGCAAATTGTGTTACTGTGACCGTGGGAGAGTTGCTGTCGGCCCCTGTCGGTGTCAGTGGCGTCCCGTGCCTGGTCGGCGGGCCATCGTCCGCCAGAAGTCACCATTACAACTCGTCACACGCCCATCCCATACCGTATCTATATAGCAACCCTCGCTTCCTTCCTCTTCACTCATCGCCCTCAAGCTCATCCGCACACCACTCGTACCCCCCCTCATCGCCTCCTCCACAGACTACCACCTGCCATGCCTTCATCCCCGACCCCCGGAGCTCCGACTACCCAAGAGGAGCTCAAAGAGCTGCTTAAGGATGACACGAAGGTCAAAGTGGCCGGTGAGTCGCAGCGAGACGGTGCAACAGCGCGACGGCTCGACATTGCTCTACCAACCTCCGATCCCATCTCTGCCGTGGACACGTAGCACAGTGCTCATACCCGCTGGAAGCAATCGCTGACCCGTCACGCTCGCAGGCATCGACGTGGACGGTGTGCTCCGGGGCAAGATCATGTCCAAGGCGAAATTCCTCTCGGCGAGCAAGTCGGACGGATTCGGCTTCTGCTCTGTCGTCTTTGGCTGGGACAGTGAGTCGCTGTGACCTCTCCGTACGAACTCATCAATACCATGTACACCCCTCGTCCAATCAGAGTCACCTACCACCCATGTCTCCACTCGTCCCACCAGACAACGCCGATGTGTCACGCTATGGCTGATCCACCCAGTGCACGACCAGACCTACTCCCGCGAGCTCCTCGTCTCGAACCGCGCAAACGGGTACCGAGATCTCATAGCCCTCATCGACCTCTCGAGCTACCGCCGGCTGCCGTGGGAGAAGAACATCCCCTTCTTCTTCGTAAAGTTTGTGGTGCCCGAGACGGGGAAGCCGCTGGATGTGGACCCGAGAGGGGTGTTGGGGGAGGTCAAGGCGAGAGCAGAGGACAAGGGATGGAAGTGTCTCGCCGGAGCGGAGTTTGAGGTGGGTCACCGTTGCAGAGGTGTCAAGCTTGATGCCGCGTGAGATCGTGGAAGAGACGCCGTCGGGGGGGGGGGGGGGGGGGGGGGGGGGGGGGGGGGGGGGGGGGGGGGGGGGGGGGAGAAGGGCGGAGGGGAGGGAGTAGGGCGGAGGGGAGGGATACATGGGTTCATGGGCTTTGCGATTCGAGTCAGAGCGCTGACCGACTCGCAGTACTTCCAATTCTCGGAAACTCCCGCTTCGCTCGCCGATAAGAAGTTCATGAACCTCACTCCCCTGACCCCCGGAAGTGAGTTACTGAATCGCCTCGAGGCACTGCACTCAGACGTTTCGGCGTGCAGGCGAGCATTGAGAAGGCTGATCGTCCGCAGTGCATGGTTACTCCCTTCTCCGACCCACGCTAAACGTCGACTACTTCCACGAGCTGTACGACCAGGCCGCTGATTTTGGTATCGAGATCGAGGGGCATCGTAAGTCTGTCTTCCTTGCTTGGTCTTTCGGTGGAACCCCGTGGACCCGATGAGGGCTGAGTAGGCAGACACTGAGACCGGACCGGGCGTGTTTGAGACCGCTCTGGCGTACACCGAGGTTTCTCGGATGGCGGACAACGCCATCTTATTCAAGTTGCTCGCCAAGAGTATCGGAGTCAAGTACGGGATCATGCCGACGTTCATGGCCAAGCCATGGGGAGATGTGAGTGGCTCCGAACGCATCCGAGGGGCATCTGTTCGGCTGCTGACGCGGTGTAGCTGCCCGGATGTTCAGGGTGAGGACGCTGACACTGTCGGCGACGCGTCCGACGAAGCGAGAGCTGACTTTAGCGCTCAGACACATCCATGTGTCTCTGCAGGACAAGAACGGGAGGAACCTCTTTGCGGTCTCGGACGAGGAGGCAAAGGGAGAAGGCCGCGCCAATGCCGCGTACCCGGACACAAAGTACATCTCGCAGGAGGCCGAGTGGTTCCTCGCTGGACTCCTCGATGGGCTGCCAGACGGTGAGTCTAAGTTATGACTTTCGGACATCAGAGATCGACACGATGTTAGACGGACACCCGCTGAGACCTCGGAACCGTAGTCGTCCCGCTCCTGTGCCCCAATATCAACTCGTACAAGCGATTGCTAGGTGGCGAGGCAATGTGGGCCCCGGACACCTCGTCGTACGGATACGACTCGCGCGCCGCGTCAATACGACTCATCTCCCCGCCCGGTGTGGGCCCCGCTGCGACTCGCTTCGAGGTGCGCGTGCCGGGTGCTGACGTGAGTGACGAGTGACGAGTGTCGAGTGTCGATCCAACCTCGTCTTGCCCGTGTTGCCCGTGTTGCCGGCCTCGCTCGGATCGCAGTCGAGACATCGTCCGGACAATGCTGAATCGCTTGCTCTCAGATGAACCCCCATTTTGCCCTCTCGGCGATCTTCGCCCTCGGTCTCCGAGGGATTGAGAAGCGTCTCGCACTATCCACCGGACCGATCGGGTCGCCCGGGGTCACCCGCGCATCACTCGCCAAACTCCCGACCAGCCTCGAAGCCGCCGTGGAGACGTTCAAGCGGGAGGGCAGCCTCGCGAGAGAGGTGCTGGGCGATTACTTTGTGGACCACTTTGCGGGCACGAGGGAGCATGAGCTCGAGGTGCACCGTCGCGCGGTGACCAATTGGGAGGGTGAGTAGGCGCAGCGCAGCGAATGCGAATGGCATGGGCTGGGTTGGCTGGGAGGAGCTGGATGACGCTGACGACACAGTCGAGAGGTACTTTGAGCTGGCATAAGTTGCGCCGAGCACGGAAGGCGACTAGCGAGGTGGCTCTTGACTCGTGGTTATGATCCTGGATCGACTGGAGTATGCGACGCGGCCATGCATAGGATATAGACAAAGCCATAGATGCGTTGGGTGTCGGTTGTATCGTCGCGAGGGGCGCCTCGGGGAATTGTCGGCGGTTGCTCGGTACATCCGCTAGAAGGGATAAACTTGATAAACCCGCTGTGACGCGCGAGCGGACATCAGTGAACCGAACGAGGAGTGCAGAGTGGGGCCGACCCATACCTAAAGCTTTCTTGGCTTTGGGCATCAGCGAACCCCATCCTTTCTTCCCTCCACTGCATACCTTTCACGCACCGTCCCTTGTCTCCCTTCCCCTCCCAGACTCGCTTCTGCCCTTCTGACCCCACGAAACACGCTCCCGACGCCGCCCCAGGGAGCCCCGTTTCATTCCTTGTCCACTGCCGGCGCCGGCCCCCTCCCCCTCCCCCAAGTTTTTAGAAGCTAGACGACCTAGAAACCGCTCTTCATCTGCTTCTCACTTCTGTCTTCCGCTCACAGCATCTTGTACCAGTCGCCTACTTTCCTGCGACTGCCATCCACCTCGCTCGTCTCGCGTCACCCTCGACCTCTCAACTGGATCAAAATACTCAGTTACGCTCGTCATCATGGCAGGATTCATGGGTGCCTATACTCGGCTCCTCAAGACGAGGCCGTTCGTGGGGAACATGGTCACCTCGGCGGTGAGTGCGCTGCCTCTCCCCTGCTGTGTTTGCTGCTCCTCCTGCGGGGGCCGTTGTAGTCGAGCATGTCCGTTGACTGGGGGGTTGTCGTCGAGCATGTCCGTTGACTGGGGGTTGTTTGGGGGTTGTCGTCGAGGATCCCCGTTGACTGGCCCTCGGCTCCGAGTTGCGTCGTGGCTGACAGCAGCGCAGGTGCTCTTCGCGACGGGTGACGGTGAGCTCACGCACCATCTGCTTCGGTCATCCATGACTCACCATGATGAATTACGGAAGCAACGGTAGGAGGTGACTGACAGCTCAGTGATCGCGCAGCAGGCCATCGAGAAGAGGGGAAGCAACCACGATCTTGCGCGAACGGGGTGAGTCGGCCATGGACTCCGACTCGGACTTGGACCCGCACCTCGACTCCCCACCGCGCTTTGTGGCTCCCCAATGAGTCCTCGTGGTCCTGGTCCTCATCAACCTGCGTATGGGTCGAGGAGCAATCTCTACCTGCGACAGAGACGTATCGCGCTAACACACCCAGCCGCATCGTGTTCTGGGGCGCGGGCATCTTCGCTCCAGCCGTGACGGTGTGGTTCCGCACACTCGAGCGTCTCCCGATCCAGAACAAGACGCTCGCGACGGCTGCGAGAGTCGGGTTGGACCAGTTCGCATTCGCACCTTGTGTCCTCACCGGTACGTAGCGTCGCGGACGACCGAGCTTTCGCATGCCTGAGAGTCTGGCGCGGAATCCTTACCGCTGTACGGCTGTGTTCGGCCGCGCGGGGAGGGGGAGGGGCGTTCGGGCCGTGCTGACGGGTCAGGGTTCTTCACTGTCATGACCCTGCTTGAGGGCAAGGACATGAGCGCCGTGAAGGAGAAGTGGAGGCAGGTGAGTCGGGTCCGAACGGAGCGCACGCGTATCAACCATCGCGAGGATGATGGTGTGGGGTGGGGTCGGCACTGACGAGCCTCGCGTAGTCGTTCCTGCCCACGCTGCAGACCAACTGGATGGTCTGGATCCCCGCTCAGACAATCAACATGGCAGTGAGTCTTCGCGGCTGGTCGAGCTTCGTCGTACCTCCTTTGCGAATCTATCCCCCACGGAGAGAGTACGGACGATCGTCGTGAGCCGCCCGAGTCTAATTCGCTTTAGCTCATCCCCCTCCACCTCCGCCTGCTCTATGTCAACGCCATCAACATCCCCTGGAACACCTTCCTCTCCATCCAGGCCAACAAGGGCAAGCCGCTCGACCCGGAGAAGGCGCTCGTCGAGAAGATCAAGCACATCAAGCACACCTAGGCGAGCTACACCGGACGGTGTGCAGGGGAGAGACATCGCACAACGGCTGGTGGAGTGGGTCGAAGATATGAGGCCGGGGCGATCACAGCGATGGGAACAGGTGGGGTGTACGAAAGTGGATGTGTAGAGGTGAAGTACACTATGCATGTCATGCTGGAAGGTTGGTGCTGGTCGGCGTGTACGGTGCTACTCACACCGCGCGATACTTATCGAGGAGATAGACCGAGACAGCCAGTGCAGCCGACGAGCACAGAATTGCCTTCCCGTCCGCATGACACGACGCCGATCTGGAGCCCTTGATGCCCGAAGCGCTCCGCACAATCTTCATTCAAGGGAGTGGACTGCCAGGGAGATGCGAAAGGAGGACAAGTAAAGGAAGCGTAATGGTGAGATGGGAAATTTGCGAAGAAAGATGGACGGCGGAGTCCGACAAGAAAGGACATTGTGGACAATGAAAGGTTGGTTACAGATTGGCCAACGACAAGTCCTCGAGCCGTATTCGTCAATCGGGGCTGTTGCACCGCCCTTTACTCCGCGCTACATCTTCTATGTGAGGAGCGAAGCGAGGTTTGTCGCAGGATTCACTGACCGACCAGAGGTGGGATAGGTATATCAGGGCGACCAATCGGACTGATTTCCCCCTCGACTCAGCTCAACTCGCCCTCGCAACCACCCGACGCCTCACTGTTGCTGCAAGTCCAGCCAGTACCTTACAGATGTACAGAATGGCGAGTCGCTGTGATGTCCCTTGACCTACGTCCCAAGACCCGAGCGAATCGCACAGCTGACCTGACCTTGCATTGATTGTGTAATGTAGTCCTCCTCGGCGACCGAAACCCAGGCCAGCACCCTCCGCCCTCAGCACGGCAGTGTGCTTGGAGACTTCATCAACGCTGACCGCTCCAAGGGCAGCATGATGCGCGCCCAGCACCCGATGGTCTGGAGTTCGGACGGCGGTTTCGTTCTCGAAGTCCACACCGGCATGCTGACCGAGCAGCTCGCCACGTCCACGGTCGACGAGACGGGCAGCTAGGCTTCGGCCCCGCGCTCTGTGCGTCCGCGCAAATACAAGCACGAGCTCAGGATCTTCATGGAGACCGAGCCCGAGGACGCGTCGTCGAACGACCCCGGCGCTCTTCTGATGATGCGTCTCGGCTCGGCGTCACTGGGGGAATTACTCTCCAGCCTGGACACCCATCGACTGCTCTCTGGCCCGACTGTTGACGTGCCGGTCCACGACACGACGTACGGCCCCTATCAAACCCATTCGGGGAGGTACGACCTCCGCTCTGGCTCACTCCAGCCCTTCCCAAGCCCGGAAGAGGAGATGCACATCATGTGCACTCTCCCTGACACTATCGTGGGGCGGCACCCGGTGAGCGAGAGCTGCGCACTCAAGACAGGCAGGAATGATCCCGGGGATGACGAGTACAAGCAACGGAAAGGGTGGATTGGGCTCAAGACGATGATTCAGAAGTGAATACTGTGCAGGTTCATGTGATACTGTGTCCCGAGGCGCTGCGTCCCAAGGCCTTGACAGGTCTCGACCCCTATGCATCGATGTGAAACTAGACATTGGCTGCATAGCTCTAACACCTCGCCGTATCAGTGTTGAAGAAAGTGTCGGAGCCAACAACCCCTCACCGAGTCATCACGCGCCGAGCCTGATGATGCACAGGGTATGTCCTCGTACACTGTAAAAGTGCATAAAGGTTGTTGCTAGATGTTACTCCTCTTTTCCGGCTCCGACCACGGAGGCTCGCCGTGAAGGGAAGGTACAGTAACACTCGTGGGCGAAAGGGAGGACAGCCCGCTAGCTGTGTCCCACCTGGTACATACTACATGCTATTCTCGCGGGTTATCACCTGTCCTTCTTCCAACCGCTCGCACACACGCTGCAATCGCAATGTTCGAGAGCCAACGTCCCATCTCGTCTGGAAGCGGAACAGGCAGCACAGGCGGTGCTCCGTCAAGTACACTTACCTCGCCCACGTCCGCCTCCTTTGCGCGGTCTGCCATGTCATCACGTGGCACCCCGCTCTAGCTGTTTTACGGCTCGTTGCTGGAGGATCTGCTCCAAGACCCAGGCACCAAGGACACGATGGGATCGATGTCCCATCTCCTCTGCCTCCGTGAATCCAAGGGCCGGGCACCGCATTATGAGCTGCAAGGGAGCACGTCGTGGTTGACCGAGCCCTCTGTGTCCGATACCAAGTCGAGGACGTACAAACATCGGCTCGCGCTGACCGTGTCCTGGCCCGCACTGTCGCCCAGGCCTCGACCATTCTCGCAGATCATGTCCGTCTCAAAAACTTTTGTCGATGAGCTCTGCACCGAGAACTTTTCTGGACGCATTTACACGGGCGAGCTCGACATGTCCAATGGTAGAGCGGACGGGGTCTCGAGCTCCACAGCGTACCGCCTCGGCGATATCAAGGGGTGTGGGAAGTTCAAGCACCCGACGAGCGAGGACGTACAGACGCCCGACACGGAAGAGGCGGTCTTCTACACCCTGACGGTGGACACGGTGGTGCGCGACTGAAGCTCTGGGACGCAAGTCGAGCTCGGAGTCGAGTTCGAGGACACAAAGAGTCTTGGTATCGGTTTCCTATGGTACTGCGCTATGTGGAATTGTTGATGCAGAGGCGTGACGGTTGAGGTGCATGCACGGCTGGTACCCAGTCCGCTGATGAAGCGGATGCAGTGATGTGCGCAATGTTCTGTCATCGCGTCGGTCCCAGCCAAACATTAGGGACGACGCGTTGTGGTACGTCGCGCGACCCAGTCCGAGAAAAGCGGGGATGCGCTCCCACACGGGGTGTGCTGATACGACCCGATCGGAACCGGGCGGGACAGGGAAATCGTCGCGCCACACGCCACATCGAGCGTACGGCCAGCATTGTCGCTGTTTTTGGATTCCCACTCTTGGCAACAAAAGCGACAGGCCGTTGGCAGCCAATCAGATCACGTCGGCGTCTCGCTGCGTTGTAAAGTTTTTGGGTGGGTCGCGCAGTCTGTCGTCAGTAAGTGTGCCTGTGACGATCGTCTGAATCCAGCTAGCTGCCTGTCAGAGATGTACAGACGCCCAGCGAGCTGCTCAACAGACAAACAGACGTCTATGCATCAGGTCGTATCCCGACTAGAGCGGGTTAGGCTGGCCCAGACCAAAGTATCAGTCCAGGCCAGGCGGACCAGTCTGAAATCTCTACAATGCAAGTTCAGTCGCCCTCGCCAGACGCAAGCGAGTTGCAAAGGGTCGTTATCTCTGTCCCTGAGTGAGAGCATGCGGTCACAACGGAGAAACAGGCCACAAAGCCATTTCCGTCCGAATTGTCCCCCTCGGCTTTCATGCCCACGTCAACAACAACACGGCAAAAGGCGAAAAAAAGTTTCTGGTCCAGGCCACGCGACCTTGTCCTCGAGCAATGAGCAATGCATAGACTGGCTGCGTCGCTCGCCTACTCGGATGCCATCGCCCCGACTCTGCCCGTCCTGCGGCTCGGGCTCCTGCCCGCTCCACTCGTCTCCCTGGCCCCCGTCCCCCGTGCCCCGTCCCCCTCCGACTTGGTCGTATCACGAAAAATATACACCACGAAACCCACGACGTCCGGACCAAACGCTCAGAGATAGCGAAACTGTTCTCCACCCAACCACACACCACACCCAGATAACGAACCCACCCATATATACCTCTCCCCGCTCCACACCTTCCCCCTCTTCTTCTTTCCTTTCGGGATGCCTCACAGGTTCAGCGGCGAGATCACGCCAGAATCATCATCGGTCGCAGGGACATCGACAAATACAGCCATGGCAGAGGACAAGCAAGCATACGACGTTGAGAAGGGGGCCGCCGCGGTGCCGGACGCCTACGAGGGACCCCCCGCGGTCGACCCGGGCGTCTACATGGGCAAGCACGACGCGGGCGCGCCCGCGACCGGTGTCTGGGCGAAGTTCGACTACTACAACCGCAAGCTCGAGCACAAGATGGGCATCGAGACGGTGAGTGCGGTTCGGCATCGCATCGGAATTTTCAAGCTGACATCTCGCCCAGCGCGGTATCGAACGCGTCCCCGAGACGGAGAGGCCAGACAAGAGGCTCTGGGGGAACCTCATGGTTTGGCTCGCGGCCAACTGTGTGCTCCCGACGTTCGCCCTGGGTCTGCTCGGTCCTGTCACCTTCTACATGGGGCTCGGTGATTCCATGTGAGTGCGGTGCTTCGGCTTGGATCTGCCGATCCAACCTCGCCAGCTACGTGGACGACGATGGCTTTGCAACCGCGCTGACACCGTGTCCAGGCTCACCATCTTCTTCTTCGTCTCCGCCTCGACCATCATCCCTGCCTTCATGTCCACTTTCGGCCCCAAGCTCGGGCTCCGCCAGATGACCTCTGCGCGTTACTCGTGGGGATGGTACGGCGCCAAGCTGGTCGCCCTGCTCAACTGTATCGCCTGTGTCGGTTGGTCCACCGTCAACTCGATTGCCGGTGCCCAGACGCTCGAGGCCGTCGCCGACTACAAGATCTCGGCCGCGGCGGGTGTCGTCATCATCGCGGTGATCACCCTGCTTGTCGGCCTGTTCGGTTACAAGGTCGTGCACAAGTACGAGCAGTTCTCGTGGATCCCGACCCTGATCACCTTCTTCGTCCTCCTCGGCGTCTCGGCCAAGCACCTCGTCAACCTCGAGATGCCGGTCGGTCAGGCCGAGGCCGCGTCGGTGCTCTCCTTCGGCGGCGCCATCTTTGGCTACTGTGTCGGCTGGGCCTCGCTCTCGTCGGATTACAACGTCTACATGCCCGCCGAGGCGAGCTCGTGGAAGGTCTTCATGTGGACCTACCTCGGTATCGCTGTGCCGAACATCCTCATCCAGTGGCTCGGTGCCGCCGTCGGCTGCGCCGCCATGGTCGTCCCCGACTGGACCGACGCGTACGGGGAACACGAGCTGGGCGGTCTCCTGAGCGCCGTCATGGTTCCTCCCATGGGCAACGGCGGCAAGTTTTTCATGGTCCTCCTCGTGCTTTCCGTCGTCGCCAACAACATTGTCAACGTTTACTCGATGGGCATGTCGATCTCGGTCGTCTGGGTCTACCTCGCAGCGGTGCCCCGTCTCTTCTGGCCTTTCTTCATCTCGGCGATCTACATCCCGCTCGCCATCGTCGGCGCCGACTCGTTCTCCTCTGCTCTCGAGAACTTCCTCAACGTCCTCGGCTACTGGCTCGCCATCTACTCGACCGTCGTCATTGAGGAGCACCTCATCTTCCGCAGGCGCAACTACGACAACTACAACGCGGCCGAGACCTGGAACCGCTCCGACCTCCTCCCCTGGGGTATCGCCGCCGTCATCGCCGCCGGCTTTGGCGTCATGGGTGCCGTCCTGGGTATGGCCCAGATCTGGTACATTGGCAAGATCGGCGCTCTCGTCGGTGGTGATGCCGACCCCTTCGGCGGCGACGTCGGCTTCGAGCTCGCCCTGGCGTTCACCGCTATCACCTACCCTATCCTTAGATACGGCGAGAAGCGTTTCCTCCACCGATAGATAGACTAGGACGAGACACGGCTGCTCGAGTCATGAGTGGCTCGCCAAAAAAGTATACACCACACTTTGTGTCGCGATTACCTATTATCTTTTCCATATCTTACATTCGTTCATGTACGGCGGGGGGCTCGCCGAGATGCAACACTGTCCTCTGAGTGTCTTGTCCGATGCAACGGAGCTCTGCGCCTCGGTCAATGGTCAGCAGGTGGATGACCTCTGGTTGGACAAACGCTCGGCGGAAGCAATTTCGCCACCTCCCATTGAGCGTGAGCCGGCTAGTGCGGTCGCCTAGAAGCGTGTACTGACCTCGAGACAGGAGACACCTTTCATTCGTCAACCACTTCATTACATTGCACCACTCCAGTGTCAAATCGCTCCGGGGAAGGAGTACTCGGCCCGGCGAAGATGGGACCCATCACTTTCTCATTTGGCGGGTCGTCGCTTGCCGGCCCCTCGTCCGCGCCGTACCAAGCCCCGACGAGCTCGAACCCCCCGCCGGCTCCCGACTCTTCGAGCGTCATGCTCAATTCCCCCAACTCGTCTCACCAGCCACTTCATCAAGCGGCCGGAGGATACTTCTCGTCCGCTGTGGACGGGGACACTATCGTCGCCGCTCCCCCCGCACTGCCTCTTTCCGGACCTGGTTCTCGGGGAGGACGAGGGCGGGGACGAGGGCGCGGTCGCGGAACAGGTCTCGGGCGAGGGCGTGGGCGTGGGCGCGGCCGAGGCCGGGGTCGAGGCGGCGGCGGCGGCGGAGGCGATGGCGCGTACGGTGCGCGTGCATCGTCCCGCATCTCTTCGAGAGCGGCTGCGGCAGCTAGTAAAGTCCAGAAACTCAAATTGTCATTCAAGACCGGCGGAGCGGCCGAGGCGGCCGGAGGAAGGATGATGAGTTTCCTAGGAGAATACGACCGCGAGCTGGACGATAATCCGGATGAACCGCTGGCGTTTGAGGAACAGTTCATACTCAGAGTACCGAGGGAGGTGGCGGATGGTAGAGGAGAGGGAACGGGGACGGGGTTGAGGGAAATGATCAAGGGGAAGGGTAAAGGTCTTGAGGGCGTCGAGTTCAAGTTCCTAGGTAAGTCCGGTATCTCGACGCTGAGGAGATGAGGGAGAGTTCGGGCTGAGCTGGCAACCAGACTCGAGGAGAGCAGCGTTCAAGATCAATGGCGTCACATACTCGGCCAAACTCGTGGATCTACCCAACATCATCGAAGCCCAGAAGACGGATGACAACCGACACCTCTTCAAGATCGCCGATATCTCGCAAATGCTGGTCGTCGATCAGCCTGTGTCGAGCGAAGCGGCGATCCCTCCCGCTTCGACGAACCCAGATGACTATATCTGGCCGCATGGACTGACGCCGCCAATGCGTCACGTCCGCAAGAGGAGATTCAGGAAGAGGATGTCGAGGAGGACGATAGAGGTAGTTGAGGAGCAGGTAGAAGAGCTTCTCATGAGAGACGAAGAGGCGGACGAGATGACGTATGGTGAGTACGAGTCTGTCATCCCTCATCAATGTTGATGAACATGATCCTTCCTCCCTTATCAATGTTGTTGGAGGTGGTGTGCGCCGTTTCATGGACACAGTCGCCGGAGCCCATGCTGATCAGACAACGCAGACATGATCGACATGCACCCAGATCCGGACGTCCCGGATAGCTACTACATCGACTACGACCCGAATGCGCCATGGCAGAACGGGGGACCGGAGGAAGGCTCAGACTTCGGTGGTTCGGAGATGTACGAAGATCCCGGCAGTGTGTTGCCGCTGGGAACGGATGACTGGGGGGAGGAAGGAGGGGACTATCAGGGCGATCTGGGCGAGGAGGGCGGGGAAGGAGACGAAGAGGAAGGCGAAGAAGAAGAAGGAGAGGAAGAAGAAGGGGACGGGTTTGACGAGTGCGTCGGCGTCGTATCCTCTTTCGGGCGCGAGAGGAAGAACAAGTTGCTGATCCTCGTCCCAGGGAACTCGCCGCGGCGCTCATGGAGCAGATGGAGGCGGGCTCGGAAGATCGTTCAGGATCGGAGGACGGGTTGTCAGGAATGGAGGATGAGGGTGAGGACGAAGATGAAGAAGAGTCGGAGGACGACGAGGAGACAGTGGAGAAGAAGGCCAAGATCAGGCAGTTCACGAGCGAGATCAAGGCGCTCGAGACGGCTATTGAGAAGAAGAGAGCAGGTTTCACCGGTGGTAACCCGATCATGATGGTGAGTGCGGATTGCAAACTTCCTGCTGGGTTTGCTGTTGGCGATCTGATCGAGCTCGGGCTCTGGGCACTGATGTCGCGCAGAAACGATTCGAAGAGACCATCGCGGGCATGCAGGCCGATGTCCAGACCAAGGTCTCCGCACGTCAGGTCCTCATCGACGAGCTCGAGGCGGCCAAACCGAAACCCGCACCTCGACCTTCCGCCGAACCAGGCAAAGCCTCAGCTCCAGCCTCAGGGTTGCCGAGCAACGCCGAGACTCCTCTGCAGGACGTGGATATGGAGGATGCCGATGCAGAGGGCGAAGACGAGGGCGTTACGCCAGCTGCGGCAAGACCGGACGGGGAATCACCCGCCTTTGAGGAAGAGGATGAGGAGGACCTGTTTGGAGATGAGGGGACCGAGGATGGGACGGCTGCGGGGACGGGCGATGAGGGCGGCGATGGCGTTGATGACGGTGAGGGCGAGGAGGATGCGGAAGGGGAAGAGGAAGACGGCGGCGATGAAGGGGAGGATGCGAGCGGGGACGAGGAAGGTGGAGATGATGACGCGGACGGGGAAGGTGAAGGTGATGAGGAAGGGGCTGGGGTTGGAGCAAGGGAACAAGGAGGTGACGGAGAAGAATATGACGAGGATGGGGACGGAGTCGGGATGGGTGATGAAGAAGAGGACGAAATGGCCGCGATGCTCCGTGCGGAATTGGGCGATCTCGTCACCGACTCGTCCCCCGCTGCCATGTCCGTCGGCACCCCCGGCGCCGAGGCGCAGGCTCAAGCAGACGCGTACAATGCCCTCAACAACTTTGCGATGGCGGGCGGGATGGAGGCGTTGCCGTTTGAGCCGGCAAGTTCGCCGGCGTACAGGGAGTATTCGGGCGTGGAGGGCGGTGTGGGCATGCGAAGGCTGGCCGAGGGCGTTGAGGAGGACGATGACAGCAGTGATGAGAGCGATGACTAAAGTGGGGAATGAGAGGCAGTTTTGAAGGATCATCTTGGAGTGGCATTGACATTATGCATGGAGATCTTGCCCCACAAAAACGAGTTTATGGACACTGCGATTGACCAACATCGAAACGACTACGAGCACGATGGAACATATACCCCGCTACCACCCGCCGACGCCCAGACCGCTGCCCCCGACATCCCCTGCCGACTCCGCCTGAGGCTTGGTGAGAACCTCCCGCAGGTCCACCCCGCCCTTCGATTTGGCCCCTTGCTCCACCTTGACCTTCCCACCTTTCTCCTTCTTCGCTTTGCTCTTGTCCTTCCCTTCCTTCCCTTCCCTGCCTCCCTTGCCTGCCTTGCCTGTGCTCTCCTCCTCTGGAGCCGTGCCAACCTCGATGACCTGCAGGACGGACGACTCGTTCTTCCCCGCTCGATTCACTGGGGTAGCCACGGTATCATCGACTGTGCCCGTTGGAGCCGTCGCCGTCACTGTCGTCGACTTGGCGCGCTTGTGGTCACCATGCTTTGGTCGCTTGCTTTCGGCCCTGTCCGTTGGTCCGGGTCCGACCTCGACCGCGACGCCAACACCGGTGTCGTGACCATCCTCGCGTCGTCGCTTCTTCTTCGACTTGCCCTTGTCGCCACCCCCCGCAGCACCTCCCTTCTTCACACCACCGTCTCCTTCCCCTTGCTCTCGTCCAATTCCCTCTCCCTCTCCCTCACCTCGCCCGTCCTCCCCTTGCCCATCCCCATCCCCATCGCCTTCCCCGTCCCCGTCCCCGCCCCAACTCCGCATCTTGCCTCCCCCCATATTCGCCCCACTCGGCCTCATCGTCTTCTCCCGCTTCTCGCGCATCTTCCGATCCGCCTTACTCTCCGATACCTCGCCCTTGCGTTTCCGCTCCCTGACGCGCTTGGCATCGATGATCTGCAGATCTGGCAAGGCCGCCGAGGCCTGCAGCAGGTCGGGGTAGTTCGGGTGGGAGACGCCCAACGGGTTGGAGTGGAGAGAGAGGGATCGGAGGTGCGGCCACGTTGGGGATTTGGACTTGGTGGAAGAGGAGGAAGAGGAGGGTTGGGAGAGGGAGAAGATGGTTGAAACGGCTTCGAAAGTGAGGGAGCAGTTTCCGAGATCGAGGACCTCCAGGCCGTCCCCCTTTCTGCTACTACCCGCCAAGGAAGCCGTAGCGGCGATCTCGGCGGGACCGCCGCCTGACCGAGAAGAGGTCAACGTTGCGCCGCCGCCCTTGCCGACCAATGACAAGTCGCCCGTACCCCACGAGGATATATGCGCCGGCAGCGAGCTGAGCAGAGGCAGGTTGTTCATCTTCACGTCCCGGAGGAGCGGGAGGGCCGAGAGGTCCGGCAACCGACCGGCCGTCAGGCGGGGGCAGTGCGAGAACGTCAGCTTGGCGAGGTGGTTCCGCGTCGACAGTGCTTCGGGGAGAGACACCAAGTTGGGCGAGTGAGAGACGACTAAGAGAGTGAGCTGATTCCCACCCACATAGGTTCGGCACGTTGACAAATCACGCTCTCCCAAGTCGTGGAGTCGTGGAGTCGTGAGTCGTGAGTCGTGGAGTCGGGTCGTGACGATGCGAGATCCGATGCCCCGTGTGAAACGCCGCGCGCCACTCACTCAGCGAATTAAGCTCAGGCCAGGCGGAGACCACGTCGTCGTCGAGAGACTCCCAGTCGTTGTTCATCGCCACGAGGGCTTTGAGCTTCTTCAGACCTTTGAGGTTTTTTGGTAGCGCCTTGAGTCCGCAATTGCTGATATTGAGGACTAAGCGGAATGTGAGTCAGCGAGACGACGATTCTCGCACCTCCGGTAATAAAAGGCTAAGGTTCGGTCTCGACGCAGCACACAGCACACAGCACGCAGCACACGGCGAGTACCAGTGACCAGCTGATAAGTGGTCGACTGCGACTGCCAGGTACGACCAAAACGAGAAAGCGATTGAGATGAATGTGAAATAACACTCCGGACCCACCTGCAAGCTCCTTCAACGACGCCACGGCCTTCCACCCCTTCTCCACCGGGCACCCCACGAGGCTCAACCAAGTCACCCCCGTGTCCTGGAGGAACGAGACGTCCGTGACCCCACTTCCGGCCAGATCGACTCTGCGGACATTGGCCAGCATGTCGGGTGTGGGGGGAAGAGGGAAGGGCGACTCGGAGTAGATGAGTGCGGCGGAAGTACGGATGGCTTTGGGTTTGTATTGATTTGGGTCGGGATGGGGTTGGCGTGTGGGCGCTGATGAGCCGAGAGCGGGGGGTCGGGACGAATGGCTCTGGCTCTGGCTCTGGCTCTGGCTCTGGCTACGGTCCTTGTTCTGGTTCTGGTTCTGAGTCTGGCTCTTGCCCACGTTATTGCCCTTGCCCTTGCCCTTGATAAAGGTGCGGGAATGGGCCGGAGAACCATTCCCACCCCGAGGCTTCGAAGGCCCAGAGGAGCTCGAAGGGAGTGGTCTCGTCGGTCGGTCAGAGCCAGGTGCCGGGCGAGGTGTCGGTGTCGGGCCGCCAGCTGCACCCCGTTCCCGTTCCTGCTGCTGGGATCGTTTCTTGCTCCTCGCTGCGCCGCGGTCCATGGCGATGTATCAGTGAAATAGATTAGAGGAATAGCAACAGCGACAGCACAACAGCGATCAGAAACCACACGGACAACCGACGCCGAAATCTTGCGGAACTCTTGACCGCTGTGTGATTGTCACGTGATCCACCCTTTCGCTGCTTTGAACCGAAAGTTGATCGTCCCGTATGCTGCCTGTTCTTTCCTCGCCTGTCCCAATAATCTTCTCTCTTCACGCGACCCGGCCTACTCGCCTTGCACGCAACCGCCCGCCCCCCGTGGCCCTCAGCATGATCGGCTCGACGTCCCTCTCGGTCCTCCGACCGCTGCTCGTCCCCCGGAGTCTGGCTGCGTCGTCTTCCTTCTCCGTGCGTGGTTTGTTCTCGGCCAACTGGTTGACTATTCCGCCTTTCTCTATGGAAATGATCCTCGCGCCCAAAGCACCATTTATCGTGTGGTGACGATGGCCCCGCTGACTTGTGGTAGACTTCTGCACGGAGTTTGGTGAAGCGGGAAGTCCTCGTTGAGCTTCTGGAAGATGTGGACGGACTGGGTCTGATTCGTGAGTGCATACCAACGCCAATGCGGCCATGCGGCCATGCGACCATGCGACCATGCGACCATGCGACCATGCGACCATGCGACCATTGCCCGGACGGATATCTCCATGAGAGATAGCGACGAGCGACCGACATCCCCTATCGCGAGATAGCATCGCTCAATGGTCCTTGTAAAGCAGCGCCGATGCGCCCAGTGTGTGCTCGCTCGCACCCATCGCTAACCGCTCTCCCGCAGAGGACCGAGTTGCCGTCGCGCCCGGACGAGCGAGGAACCAGCTGCTTCCCAATCGGCAGGCGAGATATGTCCCTTGGAAGCGCAACTCGCAGAGAGAGCCGCGAAAGGTGAGTTGGGACATCGGTCCGAGTCAAGTTTTTGGTTCGTAACGTGGTATCCACACTCGACGTCGACACTGAGTCTGACTTCGAGTCCTGCAGTCCAGGGGGCCTCACCATCGCACCATGCTTTTTTTCTTGCTGTACTGCAACCCATCTGCTTTCTCATCCCCACGAACCCTTGTCTTGTCATCTTCTTCACTCGCTCCCGCATCCGCTCATCCGCTTATCCGCTCACCCCATCGCCTCACTCCCTCCTTGGCTCGCGCTTCCGTTTCATCGTCCCCCAATTCCTTCACTCCACCATCCCTCAATGGCTCGATGCCCCCAATCGGTCGTCAACTGCAATGTTCTCCTGATTCCCAGTCCGACCTACTGACCCCCATTCCCATCTCCAGGCCGAGCCCCGCGCGCCATCCCTCCTCTCCGCCTTCCCCTCCACCTCCTCCCCCGCGCCCACCGCGCCCTTGGACCTCTCCCTCCTCCTCTCGCTGCCCCCCACCCTCTCCTTCCCGCTCCGCACGACCTCGCCCTCCTCCTCCGCCCTCCACGGCTCGCTCACGCTCGGCGACGTCCAGTCCCGGCTTGCCGAGTTCGGACTGGTGCCCGGCTCGATAGAAGTCTCGTGGCGCGACCACGACGATGCGGAGCGGATGAAGGAGCTCGGAGTGTGGGCGGTGGTGGTTCGTCCAGCCGGAGCAGTCGGAGGCGAGGCAGGGGAGATTACGGAGGCTAGGGAGGTGGCCATCGACGTCGAGGTGACGAGATTGGAGCAGGTCTAGGTCGTTTGGGATCATATCGCATGCATGGGCATCGGCATGGGAAGGTCATGGCATGGCGTGTGGTTGGACCTGCTGATCTCCGAGACTCCTCATGATTACAACTGATACTATGGACATGGTGCAGGAGGTGGAGGTGGGTAGTGATTGGTGGGGGATCCCGCGTTTCACTCGTCTAGAGCTACTCCCAGGACAGATATTGTACAGATGCAACGGGCGTGTCGCTTGTCGAATTCTTTTCCTCCTCTTCTTTTGCTTGGTGCGTTGTACTCAGTGTTTGGTGGGCATGAGTCGTCCTGTCATTCAGTGCTCGGTGCTCAGTGCTTGGTGTTTCGGTTTCGTCTTTGATTTTCGGAGCGGGGGCGTGGTGTTCGGTGCGCTTTGTTTCGTGCGAGAAGCAGGGTCCAAACATGATACAGTATTTGCGCGTGGCCGTCCCTCCTCGTGATCACCGTTTATCTCCGATTCACTCAGCATCAACCTCTCCGTGTCCAAATGGGACAAATTAATGCGATCAACTCACGATGCGCCGTCATGCCCTTGAAAGTCCCCACGAGACCTTCCCATCCCTCCTTCAACCGCTCTCTCTCCTTCTCCTTGTCCTTTGCACTCTTCTTCACGCTGAGTCGTCTGCCGAGCCACCCGGCCCCGGTCCCGGACGCGGCCCCGACCTTCTTGTCGTCCTCCCCTCTCGCAGCCGGAGCCGGAGGGGCATTCTCCTTTGACCCCTCCGCCGACATCGACACCGACCGCGTCGTGTACTTTGACGTGATCGACGATGGTGCTGTCGTCGTAGTCTGCTGCTGCGACCCGCGTCCCCCGTTTGACCCGAGTGTCGGTGCTGGAGTAGACAAGGGCGCGGGTGCCGACGCCGGCGCCGGCGCTGGTCCTGGTTCTGGTGCTAGTTCCGGTGCTAGTTCTGGTCCCGGCGGTGGCCGTCTTGCGTCGCCTCCCACCGTGCGCAACACCGTCTTGGGGGAAACGCCCTCATCCCCTGCTCCCGGAGTCGCCGTTGCGTTCGGCGACATGGAGACCGAAGTCCCCGGCGGGGTCACCTCGAACAAGGACGACTCGGCGGTATTCGACTGTGCGGGGATACTCGACGCGATCGTCTCGGGCGAAGAGCAGATTCTGGATGTGGGCGGCGTGGCGGGTGAGAGGCGTGTGTCGGTCGATTGATGTGATACCGTCACTTCGAGAAGGGGGCTCATGGGCGTACCAGGCGACGGACCAGGGAGACCGCCTCCACCTCTAATCGCGTCGAACGAGAGCGACTCGGACGGCTCCATCATCTCGTAGGTGGAACTCACGCGCGAATGACCTCCCGAATCGACAACAATTGACCAAGGTCTTTCGTGCGCTCTGCCCTGGCCATTGCTCCCGCCACGAGGCGAGGGCGCGCCTTCATCAAACGACACGCTCTGTCCCCCGCGTAGACCCCCTCCCACCTGACTCGTCCGCCTACTCCCCCGCTCACTCCCCGTCCGGCGTCCCATCCCGAGATCGTCGGGACCGAGACTCGCCGTGCGTTCCGCCCACTGCCGCAGAGGCACACGAGGTGAAGGCGGGAGGGCGGAGTATGACGAGTTGCGCGAATGTGCCCTGCTCGCGGAGGGGAAGTAGTCCGAGGCGAGCTGGGATGCTAGGGAGGGTGATCGGAGCGGGAGGAGCAGGGACGAACGGACGGGCGAGTTCGGGATGGTCGGAGTCGAGGCAAAATCCCACGACGAGGCGTGACTCGCCATGGATGACATGGTTGGGACGCGGCCTGGCGAGGCACGACTCATCAGCCCTTGCAGCTTGCGAAGCCATCTTGGCTGTAGACGGGGTTGTGCAGCTCACGTATCTCCTGTCGGTGTTCCAGTGGCGGCATCTCGGCTGGGAATTTCCATCAGCAAAGCTCCACAAGCCCCGACGATCCGCGCGGCGCGCACCGCGCACACTTACACATCAGCGACTCGGCGAGGAAACTCTTCTTCTTGGCGCCCTTGAGCCAAGCGTGGCCCAACAGCTGCGCTGCACTGGGTCTGCCACGGCTTCAGCGTACATACCGACAGACAGGTCCAGCCCTGCCGACCCGGTCCACGTAGCCCGCGGCACTCACCGCTGCGCAGGATCTTTGAGCAAACACACATCCACAAACTCCTTCATCTGCTTGCTGTACCCTCCTACCTCCCTGTCGAGAGTAGGCGCAGCATTGATCGCTATTTGGGTGAGGATATCCGATGGGGTACCGCGAGAGCTCGGTGGGACGCCGTGCGCCAGCTCTGGAGAGAGAGTCAGTACGCCCCTTGATAGTTTCGAGGCGGGAAACAGACCCTACATACCGAGAATGGTGATTCCCAGGCTCCAGATGTCCGCCTTTGCATCGTACTTGTGCCCCATGATCACTTCTGGAGCCATCCAGCTCGGCTACGCGGTGTGAGCAGGTCATCATGCGCCAAGATCCACATCCATGGCTCACCGTGCCGACGAAACTCGCCCGCCTGCCGTATATCTCTGCAGCTCTCAAAGATGGCGACGGCGATGGTGAAGGAGACGGCAATCGCGCGTTCGGTGTTGGACTCAGGAGACCCGCATCCTGTTGCATGATGGTAGTCGTGGGTTGGTCAAAGCGCAGGTTGTCCGCCGTTGGGGGATGTGTTGGACCGCGGGCATTCGACGCGAGCGCTTCGTTGAGATCGCCTCCTACGCCGAGGTCCGCGAGGAGGACTGTCCCGTCGGCGGAGACGAGAATGTTGCCTGCCTTGAGATCTCTCTGGGCGAAATCAGAATAAGGCTCATCCAGGATTCGAACCGTACAAGGGATGCTGCATGTGGTGTGGTTTCGCCTCACTCACATGCAGAAACCCTCTCTCGTGGAGGTATACCAACCCCTCCAGAACCTGCTTCATCACGCCCTTGATCTCCTCCTCGTCCAGCCTCCCCAGCCCGGTCCCTGCCTCTGCGACCTCGTCCTCCGACTTTTTCCTTCCGAAGCGGAATCGGTGTCGGTGGTTCGGCACGTCCGCGAGACGGGATCGCCAGTTCAATATCCCCGAGAGAGATCCGCCGGAGACGAGCGGGGTGACAATCGCGATGCGGTGATGGTCGGGCGGTAAGGTGAATGTGGCGAGGACTCTATGGGTGCGGAACGAGCGAGTTGGGACGAGCGAGTCAGCGGGTTGGATTGAGGGGTTTCAGGACCCGCAGAACGCAGAACGCGAGATAAGTCGAAGCAGAAGGAGAGACGGAAGGAAAGAAGCACGGAGCATGCTCACCGTAGCACATTCGGATGCCTACTCAGGCCAAGCAGCCTCGCCTCTCTCCACATCTGATCCACCTCGGGATACGAGCTCGAGACTTTGATGGCGCATACTCTCTCTTGGTCTTGAGTCGCGTCCCCGGCGGTGGAAGTGACACTTCCTCGTGGCCCCTGTGGGGGGATGACAATCCGGAGGCCATCCCCACTGGCTTGTCTTTTGTCTCGTAACAGACCGGAATGGGACTGGGCCTGGACCTGGACCTGGGACTGGGACTGGGATTGGGACTGGGATGGGGTGGTCGATGATTTCGCGGAAGTCGAGGTCGAGGATGAGGGTACGAGCGAAAGTTCCGGAGCTGAGCCGGACCGAGCACGAGGAGGGGGTGGACGGAACACCGCCGAGTAGACAGTGGACGATGCGCCGAAGCCTGCGACCTGGCATCAGCGACATCAGATCGAGAACGAGGAGAACGAGATCAAGTAGAGCGAGCCAGTCACTCACCTATGGGCGGACCGAGATCGTAGTCTGCGAAATCAGATGTGAAGCCCGACCAGTGCTCGTCGTCCGTCATTGGCGCAACGGCCGCGTGGTCTGGTCGATGCCGTCCGGCCATGACGGGACGACTGTCGGCGCAACGAGCAGATGGACGCGATGGTCACGCGGCGATGAATGAGATGTGAGAGATGTGAGAGATGTGTCACACTCTACGAAGACACTCGTGATGATTGTAAGATGTGTAGGACTGTTGGACAGTTAGTCTTAGTCCAGAGCTGAAACTCGCCGAGACGTGACGTACAAGCACTCACTCGTATTTGTCACAGACACAGAGGCAGAGTCGACCACAGCATGCGGTCGATTCTCAGAGTAGGATGAGATAGGTGCGGAGCGAAGCTGGCTGGGGTGCTCTCGTCGAAGAGCACACCGGAGCACAAGCACACCACTGTTGTATATGCGAGGTGTTGGTGGTGATCGCAAGTCCCCTCGCAGTCAAGTCGAGATGTCGAGATGTCAAGATTCAAGATGAACCCCCTCGCCCCGGTGCGACTTGACCGGCGTGCCTGACGCGACCGCAACCGGCGGGTGAGGGAAGACAAGACATGGTGGCGCCCATGTCGCATCTGCCGATGGACTCTCTCCGAGCAGCTCGAGGTTGGCCAAGAACCAGATGCCGACTGTATCGGAGCAAGCACGGGGCCGACACCCCGACTATGCATATCTGCTGTTCGCTATACAATATTACTCTTCAAAACGCCACCTAATAACAACGCATAAGTCTCACGTTCATCCCATTCTCGACACACCGTCCCTTGCCCAGGCCTGCCCAAGTCTCTGGCAGACAATGGTCCCACGCCCCGATCAGTCCTCCACCATGAACCACTCCAGGCCTTTCTCCTTTGACTTCCCCTTCTTCTTCCTCACTCCCCCTTCCCCATCACTCTCCTCCTCGTCCTCCTCGTCTTCATCCTCGTCCTCGTCCTCGCTCTCCCCCTTCTTCTTTCTCACCGGTTTCTGCGGGACAGGGGGAAGAGCTTTGGCCGGCGGTCCGATCTTGGTGTGGAGTGGAGCGATCCTGAGTCGGCGGGACATACCCGAGGGCTTCGACCCGGGGAACTTGGCCAGAACACTTGAGAGGTCGTTTCGGGCTAAACGAGGTCGGTATGTCAGATAACCACGCTAGCTAGACAGGTACCCGCGCACACAGCTCGGAAAGTGGGATGCGATCAAAGTGAGACGGTTTGAAGCCTTGAATTCGAATGATCGGTGGAAGTCATCGCTCGACGCCAACTCACACGTCTTCCACTGGATGCCGCCGGGCTTGAGGGGCGTCCCATTCGCGTTGGTAGGCCCGGGCGACGCACGATGCACGGCTGGGGAGTTGACCCGCATTGCGACCTGTTTCAGAGGTGATCGTCGCGCAAGCTTCGGCGGCGACGCCGGCTTCGGGGATTCGCGAGGCTTAATATGCTGTCAGCTCCCGAATCCTACGTCCCGCGTCCAACACCTTTTGATTGTCACGCACCTGATCGTCCTCCTCGACAGCCTCAGCCTCTGCTTCCTCGGGCATGTCCTTCGCACCTGCTTCCTCTATCGCATCCTCGTTGTTTGCCTTTGAAGGCGAGACCGACGGGCCCTTTCCGTCCCGCAAGGGTCGTGCCGGGGCACTGGGAGATCGCGAGGCCTTCTTCGACGGTCCAGCCGGAATCGCCGATATCATATCCTCGCTCTCTTCTTCCGCTTCGATCTCGATCACTTTGCGCTTCTTCCCCTTCGCGGCCGTTTGGGCTTTCTTCTTGCCCTTCTGCGTGGACGTCGAGACAGGCCCCTGCTCTCGAGATTGGGCCGCTGACGTTTTTCGCGGTGCTTCGGATCTCTTCGCCATGCCATCCTCCACCTCGACCTCCTCGGCTGCCTGTTCGACCTCACTTGCCCACGGATCCGGCCCCGTGACGCCCGCAGACTTTTTCGTGGGGCTCATACTGGCCACCCTAGCCTTCTCCCTCTTCTCAGCTTTCTTCCTCTCCTCCTCCTCTTTCTTCGCCTTCTCTTCTCTCCTCTTCCTCCTCCTCTCCTCCTTCTCCCTCTCCATCTTCTCCCTATTATCTCTCACCCTCGTCGATTCCCGTCTTCCCCCAACTTCATCAGGTCGCACTGAACTCTGCGATGTCGTCGTCGTCGTGGTGGTTGTCGGAGCATGAGACGCTGCCCTCGCCCTGGAGGGGGCTTCACGGTGTGATCCCCTCGGGAGAGAGTCGAGTGGGTCGGGCGAATGAGGTTCCGCCGCTCTCCCCGGGGCTGGGCGTGCGGAAAGGACGACTTCGAGGGTGCCGCCCCTCGTGCGATTCGGTCTGGGAGTTTCAATCTCCTCTTGTACTTCCGACTCTGACATGAGTTCGTCGTGATCCGGCTTGCCAGGTCCATGAGGGATCTGATGGTCCTCAACGGGCGGGGACGAAGATAGGACGAATCGACGTCTCGAGGAAGCCTCTTGCTTCTGTGGAGAAGCGCTGCGCCGAGTACCATACGTCCGGAGCACCTTCGGAACATGGGTCGTCCCCGTCTCCGTCACGGCTGGTACACCATGATCACCCCTTGTCGAAGTCTGAGTAGGTGAGAAGATGGGGCGGGAAGATCCCGATCCCGATCCTGACCCGGATCTGGGTCCGCTGTTGGACGAGTCGTTTTTCTCCGTCCCGGCGACTCGGGACGCCGCGGGCAAGGCAGGAGAAGAGATGTGATGGTGGATAGGCGGGGGCATGGAGTTCGGGCCGGAGTGTGTCACCAAGGGATTGGCGCTGCTTGCGGGCACACCAACCACAGCGGCATGTGAAGGTGCAAACGACTCGATGGCGCTTAGCGCCTCGGCTATGAATGTCAGCTCCAGCTGTCCCGCCCAATAACCACCATGGCTTGCCACTCAGCCACGGGGTATCGAGGGTTCTATGCAGCCGAACCCACCTCTCTCTGAGGACGTTGCCTCGACCTGCTCGATCGTCTCCATTGCGCTGCTCCCCATCGAAACATCCACAGCACTCGGATTCAACACCTCTCTAAGATCCATCGGGCTCCCCCTCTCCGGCTCTCCGTGTGCGAGTGCTTGCGGTCCCAGTGTAGGAGCGCCATGTGCGTGCGCGAGGAACGGCCTCAGCTCCATGTCCCTCGAGTCGGCCGTGCCGGAATGGGAGGACGAGAGGGTGAGGGTGTTTGGCGAGAGTGCAGAGATCCCTCGAGCCTCTTGCGTGGAGAGGCGGAGCGCGAGGGCGAGATCGGCTGCTTCGCGGCGTCTACACCGCGGGGCGCATTGTCAGTATTCCACCGGATTGTTTCACGTCAGGTAGCGATATAGATCAGGAAGGTGTGCGGGAGACGCTGCACCCGCGCAGAGGGGCTCATGCGGGTTTGGTCGGAAGACGCCCGAGCCAGTACTCACCTTGACATGCGCGGCCAGTGCCTCGGCTCGGCACAGACTCTTCTCTCACTGGATCGGAATGTTGCCTGTGCCTACCTAGCGCGACACTCGACTTGTCCAAGCAATTCCTTACTTGTTGAAATCACCAGTAAGAGCGAGAGAAGGACAACAGGTGGCAAGGAAGATCAAGTGTTGTTGGACGAAAGAAATCACAACCCTCGGTTGGATCAACGCGTCGCACCACTCGGATCACGTGTCCGACTCATCGTTACATAATCAGCGAGATTTCGGCAGCCGGCCGTGAAAGCGACCTTTCCGATCTCTCTCGCTGCTCTATGTTCCCAACGCTCGACTTTGTGTCTTACTCACATCCTCGTCTTCTTTGCATCTTGCCGACTACAGTTTCGATATCGAACCACCATGGCAGGCCCGAACCGTGAGTCCCCACAAGGACTCTCGGCTGCCCCGCTGACGGTGTGACAACCCCCGCAGTTGAGGTCTTCAAGTTCGGCTTCTACATGTTCTTCCCGATCTACATCATGTTCAAGTTCGGTGACCCGCAATGGTACGTCGTCACTCTCTGTACTTTGTCGCAAGTTCTCGTCGTCACTCTCTTCACTCTATGGCACGTTCTTGTCCAGCAACATGTTTTTTATATTCCCCGCCTTCGTCTCGTGTTCTTTGTGCCTTGTCACTCGTCAGCTCACTCGGACAGGTACAATGACTATGTCCTGCCGGTATGTCCATCTGACACGAGTCCAAGGCGACAGTAGAACAGTAGAGTCCCCTTAGACCCGCGCTGATCCGCACTAGTACAAGGAGATCATCTGGCCGCCATACGAATCTACGCATGTAAGTGTACTTGGCCGCTCCCGAGTCTCTCCTCCGCTCCGTCTGAACTCTTCCCTCTCTCCCTGCCCGGCCTCTCGACTTATCTTCTTCGCTTGACCCAATACTCGGCTCACCACCTAACCCTGCGACTCAGAAACCCCCAAGATCCACGGCAGAACTACATGAGGAGCTCGCGCGTCTCAAGGCGGAACGTCTCGCCCGGCAAGCAGGACAGGCAGGACAGGCAGGGCAGGCAGGGCAGGCAGGCAGGGCAGGACAGGATGTCGGTGCGGAGTCGGGCGGAAAAGTTGCAGAGGAGTTGGCAAAGGTGCGAGCGGGGTCGAGAGCGGCCGAGCCTGCGACGGCTGGAGGGCAGAGATCGGAGGGTGTGGTGGTTGGAGAGACACCGGGGCAAAACGGGAGATGGGATTGGGCCACGGGTGCGACGAGACGATTGGTATGATCTGGTTGAGCAGGTCTGGTTGGATGCACACTTACACTCCTCCATCTTGTGATGCGTTGGTCAGCGCGGCGCAGCGCTGGACAGCGCACTTCCACCAAGAGTTCAGCTGTGGCTACGCTCAAGCCTGTGGACTGTAGATGAACATTCGACATCGACGTGCGGTTAACCAATAACGAGGCAGTGATCGTAAACGTGAACCCAATCCGACCTGGACCAATGGATTGAAACGATGCCTTCATCTCTCACAAGTCTAGATGACGAGGCAATCGCGGCCTCTATGAAAGCGGTAACCCTGCCTCCGCACAGCCGCTTTGGCCTCCGACCCCTTCGGCGGCACTTCCACGACGATGACGGACACATGGGTATACGGGGGAGAGAGCAAGTAGAGAAAAGCGGCTATGGAAGACTAGTGGAGAGGGAGGGAGGTAGACAGAGAGACCTGCTGCTGAGGGTGATGATGTGGGTGGAGGGGAACAGACCGAGACGATGTCGATAATTTTGGGTAGACGCGGGAGCGAGAATGCAAAGAAACCCATGCAATGCGCTTAGATGAGGTCGGCGACGTTAAGGGGCATCTCGTCCACTTGGGTGTTGCTGCGACGGGGTTAGCAGACATGCCGCGTTGGGTCCCGCGATCGGGGACAACCCGAGGCAACTCACTAGAAGGTCTCGATCTCCCGAAGCATCTTGACGTCTTCGGTGGTAACAAAGTTGATGGCAACACTGATCTCGTCAGTTTGGGCCTTACAAGATATGAGACGGTGGTTCGCCAACTCACCCCTTTCGGCCGAAACGACCACCACGGCCGATACGGTGGATGTAGTTCTCCTTGGAGGCGGGGAGGTCGTACTGGCATATGTCAGCCTGAGAATCGAGGAAGCGGAACAATGCACGGTGCCCTGTGTACTCACGTTGATGACGAGCGAGACCTGCTGCACGTCGATACCACGGGCGAGGAGGTCGGTGGCGATGAGGACACGGGAAGAGCCGGATCGGAACTCCTTCATGATGACCTCACGCTGGGCCTGGTCCATGTCACCGTGCATGGCCGAGACGGTGAACTCGCGCTCGTGGAGCTTCT
Source organism: Saitozyma sp. JCM 24511 (assembly GCA_001600855.1). Lineage (NCBI taxonomy): Eukaryota > Fungi > Basidiomycota > Tremellomycetes > Tremellales > Trimorphomycetaceae > Saitozyma > Saitozyma sp. JCM 24511. The sequence continues at coordinate 615,651 of BCLC01000011.1, read as the reverse complement.
GGGTGAGCCAGTCGACCTTCCTGCGGGTGGAGCAGAAGATGACGGCCTGGGTGATGGTGACGGTCTCGTACAGGTCGCAGAGGGTGTCGAGCTTCCACTCCTCCTTCTCCACGGCGATGTAGAACTGACGGATACCCTCGAGGGTGAGCTCGTCGCGCTTGACGAGGATACGGATGGGGTCACGCATGAACTTCTTGGTGACCTCGAGCACGTCGGTGGGCATGGTAGCCGAGAGGAGAACGACCTGGGTCTCGGCGGGGAGGAGCTGGAAGATGTCGTAGATGGCGTCCTTGAAACCGGTCGAGAGCATCTCGTCGGCCTCGTCGAGGCAGAACATCTTGACAGAGTCCGACTTGAGGGCGCCACGGTTGATCATGTCAAAGACACGGCCGGGGGTGCCGACGACGACGTGAGGGCCCTCGTTGAGGCGGGCCATGTCCTCGCGGACGGCGGTACCGCCGACACAGGCGTGGCAGTCGACGTTGAGGTAGTCGCCGAGGGCGATGACGACCTTCTGGATCTGCTGGGCGAGCTCACGGGTGGGGGCGAGGATGAGCGCCTGGGTCTTCTTGACCGTGGTGTCAATCTGCACGGGGTTAGAACGACACGCCCATGCCGACAGCTGACAAACGCTGGTGACACGTTTAGGGACGGATCACTCACGCGCTGGAGAATGGCGATGGAGAAGGTGGCGGTCTTGCCGGTACCCGACTGGGCCTGGGCGATGCAGTCGCGGCCAGTGATGATGGGCATGATGGCGCGCTGCTGGATAGCAGAAGGGCGCTCGAAACCGTACGCGTAGATACCGCGGAGAAGGTCGGGCTTCAGCTCCATGTTGTCGAAGCTGTCCTCGTCAGCCAACACGACACAAAAGAGATTACCAGATCTCAACCACCATCGTCGGATGGTAGCTGCTAGTACCGATGTCGATGCCGTTGCCACTCACTTGTCGACGACCTGGTCCCAGTTGGACTCGATGAGCTCCTCGTTGATCTCGAGGCCGGCCTCGCCGGAAGGGTTGTTGGTGCTGTCGCTGTGTCAGCGGCGGAACGAACAAAGGGTGATGTCGCGGGGTTTCGTTGTCGCCCCGACGCTTCACCCGAGCCGCTGCTTGTTCTTGCGAACCCCAAAGCCATCCCCATGCACCGTCTGTCTCCCACCTCAACCTCTACTAGAGCCTGAACCTCCCCTCCGCGAGTCCGTACCCGCTGATCGCCTCAAAAAGCTTCATGACCAACCAACCAACCACCCAAATCCTCATCCTCATCCTCATCGCCATGCCATCGCCACCGCGTGACCTCCCTGCTCTGCCCGTTCATCCGCCGGGACTCACTCAGCCATGATTGTTTTTCTTGGTTGTTTTTGGATGAGCGCTTCGTCTCCTAGACAAAGCGAGCTCGTGCGCGTTTTTTTGAGTGGTGAGGTGTGGTAAAGCGATTGGGGTTCCCGGAGGAGATATGGGAGAAAGAGGAGGAGGACAAGGGATTTCTTTTATGAAAATCTCCCCCCCGCCCCCGTCACAGGGCCTTGTCCCACGCGCCGCCCTCTGCACTCTGTCCTCCCTGCCTCGTGCCTCTCGCCCGGCAAAAGTTCACGGCGTTACAATTTCATTTCGCCGAATGTGGCACCGAGCACCGGAGCCTGATGCGGAAGCTTTTTTTTTGTTGACAACGTATGAGCAAACCATATTACCCGAGTAGTAGTTACTCGTACAGTATTGCGGCAGCTGCACCAACATACTCCTCAGCTCACTCTCTGCTTCTGGGAGCCAGCAATGGACGCGTAGTGAGTAGTAGCCGTCCGGTCTTGTCCAACACCGCATCGGTATCGTCGTTGACGGCTCGCCTCCTCCCAGTGGCTCCCAACGTCCTGCCCATAGCACCTCACACGGCCCACAGACCAACGGGGGTTAGGAAGCTCCACATCCAGAACCTCGTGGACTTGCTGCACGCCTGTCTCCTGCGGGGCGAACTCGACCGAGCGAGGAGGGCCTGGGCGATTCTGGTGAGCAGGCATATGAAGGATCAAGCTGCCGGCGAGCGCTGACCCGACCCGACCAGATACGATGCCGTGAGGTCGACTGGAAGGAGCGGTGGTATTGGGGTCTCGCCCTGTTCTCGTCCACCGAGCCAAACGACTCGGATCCCGCGCAGATTCAGAGTCAGTCAATCTCGCAGGACTTGACGTATAGGGCCGCAAACGATGAGGGCAGAGATGCCGAGCGGTGGCTCCGCACGCTCAGGGTATCCGCCAAAGAAGCCGACGTGAGTGTTACGGAGGGCCCAGTCGCAGCTCCCAGCGATATGTAGCTGATTGTCGGCCTCTGCGCCACAGCGGCCGGCCCTCTTACATGCACTCGTGCTCCACCTCATCAAACATGCCCGCTACCGCGATGCCCTAGACGAACTGGAAACGTGAGATATATTCAATGGCTCGACCCCCAATTGCTTCGCCGGGATATTGACATCACCAGGTATCTCACCTCGTACCCATACCTCCTCTCGTCGTCGCTGCACACCTACGCAGGTCTTCTGTCTTTCTACCTATCCTATCCCGAATCAGCGCGCAACCCTGCGCACGCCAGCCCCTCTCAAGCTCATCTCGCACGCACACCGCCCCGCACACTCAGTCCATCCAGCTCGCGCTCCCCTTCGGCAGCGCCGTCTGCGTCGGATCGAGGACGACCGCGCGCACCGACGAACCCGATGCTATCAGCCCAGGCGAGGGCTTGGTTTGTCCAAGCACTCGAGCTGGATCCGGAGGTTCAAGTGGCGAAGGAGTTCATCAAGATGGTATGTGACCCTCTCCGAATTCTTGCCCATGCGTCAGGCGGTTTAATTCTGCTTGACCGTGGCGAGGCTCATCTCCTTTCTCGTGCAGATCGATGCTCCGCACGAGGAAGCCATCTCCGATGACGGCCTGATGGAGATGGACGAGGACGACGAGGACAAATCGGACGGCAACAAATCCGATGAAGACAAATTAGCCGGTCAGGACTCGTCGCACTCGTCGCACTCTTCGCGGTCGACAGTGCAAGTAGATGGTGCGTTCGACGAGGACGACGTCGAAGTGGAGGACGAGGACGAGGATGAAGGCATGGGGTAGGGCTTCGCTTCGGGCCTCGGAACAGGACAAGAGTCCGACGAGTCGAATGATGTATAGTAGTGGCCTTGATTTACCCGCTGACCTCCAGCGCCTGCCTTTCTCATATGGTCTGGCACCGCAAGCCGTACTAATCGACTAAATGGGCGTTGCAGTTCTGCATGACATACTGACATGCTCGGGAATATGTCAGGACCTCGCACCCGGGGTCCAGTACCAAGCTTCCCCTCAACACGACGCTCACCACCCCTTTCTCCGGTTCCGATCCTGGTCCCCGGCCTGGTCCCACGGCACACCACTAGCTAGCGGTGTATTGTCCTCGCTGATCGTACTCATACTATACCTTCCCTCTGAGTTGCCTCCTGTTCCCCCCGTACTAGGACCGGGGCTATCGAGCCTACTCGAATCCAGTTCGAGCCCCGTGGCACGTCGTAGTCTCCCAAGGCTGACCAGTAGTGTCTCGACGTCCGCTTCCAGCCTCCTCTCTTGCTCTCTCTGCTTCTCTTTCTCCTTACCCGACATCCGTCCCTGCTCTTGGGCTTCGCCGAGGCCTCGCGTGTCGGCGGCAGACTGTGGGAGCGCCGATTCGTCCACGGACACGGAAGGAGGAACGACCGTCGATCCTCTGGCGAACGACGCTGTCCTCGTCGACTTTGTGGGACTGTCGTTCGACCCGGGACTGTTCATCGGCGTGGAGAAGAAGAGCCTTCCGTCGCCCGACGAGTACGAAGAGCCGGGAGAGAATACATTGGAACCTGTATCCCGTCTCGAACCGCGTTGGGCAGGGGCATATGATGACCGGGGTCGATTGCCCGACCCCGAGACCGACCCGGAGACCGAGACCGATGTCGGTATGTCACTCCGGTGCCGATCACGACCTGATGTGGATCTGCCGAGGGAGATGGACGTCGGATCGATCGCCATCGCCGGATCGGTCTCCCTCCGCCTGCCTATTTCCGGTCGGATCGAGAAGGGAAGGGAATTCTGCCGAGCGTGTTGCGGCCTGAGTCCAAGACCCAGCCCGACGCCGTATCTGTGTGTCGAAGGAGAAGGATATAGGGATGGTCCCAACGTATCTGGCTCGTCGATCGTAGGAATGGGTTTTCGCCTCGCCGAAGGAACCCGAGGAAGGGCGTTGGATACCGTCACGTCCCCCGTACGGAACACTGGCACTTCCCCAACACGCAGAGGACCCGTATCGAAGCCGTGGTCAGAATGCGAGGTGGAAGCGGGTCTTGAAGGTGAGGGATCGGCGGTGAAGTTGTAAGGGTGGTGGAGGCGCTGTCTCGGACGAGGGTGTAGGGTCGGTGAAGGTGCAAGTTGAGTGTTCTGACCAAGTATCGATGTCCGATCGCGAGCAGGCAGACCAGGTGGCAGGGTCGAGGGAGGGAGTGGGAACGGTGCGGCAGGGTACGGTGAAATCGCCAGACTATCCGTCAGGCTCGCATGTGCCTCTACCACGCGCGAGTGTGCATCCGTGTCGGGATCCAATGGGACATGGGTCGGAGCAGGCAGCTGGGGAGGCCACGGATGTAGGTCTGCCTCGTCCACAGTCACCCGCCGAGGAGCGTATATCGACCCAACATTCTTCTTTATCGACATCTCGCCTGCGGGATCGTGACCCTGACCCTGACCCGCACGACCCACCAGCTTCCGAGAGCCGAGAGCGAAAGCGGACGGTGCGGCGTTGGTATCCGCCCGCGCGTCTGGTGTCGCTTCCGGTGCGCGAACGCCAGGACTCGGACTGAGGCGGAGGCGGTCAAGCGCGAGAGAGTCGAATGTTGAGCCGGTGAAACTCAGCATCGGAGCTCGTCTGGCAGGCTGCGGCGGTCAGCTCGTCGATTGGATGGTCGTGACGAGGCGAACACCACGAGACGCAACGAAAGCGGCGACAATCAGGCTTACCATTCGGAACACGACCCTCTCTGCGGGTGTGGCAGACCCCATCCCACTCCCACTGGTCATACCCGTCTCAGCCGAGTTCAACGCCACGAACGCCTTTGTTCCGCCCGACTCGAGGACACGGAAAGTGCCCGCCACGGGTTCACCGATGGCTCTTCTCAACGACCTGCGTGCTGCACTGCGTGCATCGCGAGCAAATTTCAATGGCGGTGCGCGATGCGGTTTCGGGCCGGCGCCGGCGCCGGAGCTCTCCAGTGCCGAAGCGGAGGGGGAAGAACGGGATACCCATATGAGACCTATTGCGAGGATCGTATGGCCAACGAGTCGGAGGATCTGCCGGGTAAGGATGACGCCGTAGAACGAAGGCGCGAAGGTGAGGAGGATTTCCGCCGCAGCGAGGATCCAACCGAGCACGACGACTATCCATGGTGCGACTCCCCTCCCCGTTCGCTCGGCCCACTGCGATCTAGCCTGCGGGGAAAGCGCCACAACCAAACCCAAGATGGCGGTGATGAGGAGAAATGCGGCTCCTGCTCCCGCGCCGAGAAACGCGAGGGTGGTATGGACGCCCTGTCCATCGGGAAACGACACCGTGACGCGGTCCCGGAACGTCCGGTATTGGGCGCCGAGGAAGCTGCTGAGGAGAGAAGAGAATACAGCGGCGGGGATGAGTGGCGCAGCCAGCGCGATGTAGAGGATGGCGGAACGGACGGAGCGGAATGGTATGGGGAGGCGAGCACGGAGGCCGAGGGTGTGCGAGAGGGACGCGAGGTGCAGGAACAGAAGAGGCAATGGGGATGTGATGGCTGATAACGAAATCAGCATGGGTCATGGGAGGAGATGACATCTGGTTCGTTCGGTGAGGACCTACCGAGCGCGCTATCTTCCACGGCAAAGGAGCCTGGACCAGGCGGCCCCAAAGCGAAGAGCAAGTCCCATGTGGCGAGGGCGGTGTGGAGTAGTATCTCAATAGCGAGGAGGATGAGCGGGCTAAGGGGATCAGCCACTCCCACGCTTCTACTCCCTGCTGCCTCAACATGCGCGGTCAAGCACGGGCGCTTGTGCCACGTCTGCGCTCCGGACTCTGGGTGTAACCATGGACGACGAAGAATGAGCTGGAGGAGGTGGAGACGGAGACGAATGTCGAGCAAGCTGGGCCGACTCACGCGGTGGGTTGATACCATGCCGCCGCGAAGAGCAACGGCGCCAACACCGTCTCTACCGCGGAAGGGATAAAGGCGCCTAGATCAAGGCTCAGCGTCGGCATCACTTCACCCACTGGGACGGAACCCTCTTCGCGAGCCAGAGATCTGCAAGAGGTCTGCGACGGCAGCAGGGCAGCACGGCAGATCTTTTCGTGGCTATGCTGCGCGCTGCGCGCTGCGCTCTGCTCGCTATCGCCGTCGCCGTCGCCAGCGCATCACGCACCGATCCGATCGTTCGTGCTCAGCCCTTGACACCGCAGGTTCGCCACTGCCGAGAGACACTGCGTCGCCGAGCTGGAGACCATCCCGCCATCCCGCAGCGGGCCGGGCGGGCGTGTGCGGCTGGAGGAGGCGGCGCGGGAGTCGAAAAGCTTGTGTGTTCGGTGCTAGGGTGCTATGCAGGGGACCCGACCAGCGGGTGGAGAGTATGTCGTGTGGTTCTCAATCTCAATATCTAGCCCAGTTTTCGAGGCGATGTGCAGGTGCAGGTGCAGGTGCGGGTGCGGGTGTGGAGCGACAGTGCAACACTGCAAAGTGCTGGGTCGTGCACTGGCTGTTGGCGTTGCTGTCGAGCCAACCTCGACGACAGGCATCGCATCACCCCATCATCACCCAAACAGTCTGCGATGGTTACAGTTACCCAGTGTCACGTATGCTTGGCCGTGCCGTATCCCGTACCCCGTACCGTATCCAGGATGCGTCGCCATGCGGGGTGGGACATGGTCACGGCGGCGCAGCAGACCGAAGTAGGAATAGCAGAACCAGAGCCAGAGCCAGAGCCAGAGAGAGCCATGGCAGAGGTACAGGCACATCCCGGTGAAGAAGCATGAAACGACTCGGACCCTCTGACCCCTCCCCGTCCTTCTCCCCATCCCCTCTGTCTACGTCTGCATCTCTGCATGCACCCATGCACCCATACACCCAAGCCCCATGCACCCCCTTACTCGGCAGCCTCGCGCAGCTTCCGTTGTCTCCTCGTCCTCGTCGCCGAGCTTACAGTACCAGGGAGAGGGAGTCGGGCCGTCAAAATCTCAAAATCAGTTATCATTCGAGGCGTGGGACCAAACGGGAGACATTCGGGACCAGGTGGTCGTCACGCTTCGGATCCTTTCCACGCGACAATCAGTGAAGGGCCCAGAGCACAGAGCGCAGAGCCCAGCACGGAGCACGAGCAGTGAAATCAGATTTGCGGGCGCAAAGAACGGGCCTTGTGCCCTTGTAACTTGTCCCTGCGTCACACGACTCGGCCGTACCTGCGTCGAAGTCGAGACCTAGCAACCGCTTTACACTATACTCGTACAGGTACGGAGCCTGTATATCACTGCCAACTCCAGAAGGGTTCGAGGTGATCATCAAATCGCGCTTGATGCTTGGGCCGAGGAAAGTGTATCGCGACAGACAAGCGATGGACCGCGCACGTTGACGATGCACTTGTGTTGGCGATGCACTTGTGTTGGCGGTACACTGATACAGATGCATGACGCCCCGACCCAACCCGACGACCGAACGCGACGCGACGTGATGCGATGCAATGCGAAGCAGCATACACCCCTCAATGCTATGCAGTATCCTCGATCTGGCTCATCGCCGCCTGAGTCAATCACATCAGCTCGAACCCACGCCAACTTGTCCCGTAGAAACAGACCGACACGGACACCGAGGAAGTGTGCATGTGCACAGGCCTCGCTCATCACATACCTGTGCGAGCGTCATGTCGAGCGCTCCTCGGAGCTTCATCAGATCCCTCTCGAAGCCGAGCTCCCGCTCTATCCGGTTTTGCATCTTGCCAAGCATCTCGTCGATCACGGGTGATTGCCCGAGAACGGGGGTGTACAGGTCTATGCGGGTGTTAGCGATGATCGCGAACTCACTGACACGGGCAAAGGCAAGGGTACAAGCGCGGGTCAAGCGGTACCGCAACCCCAGAACCAAACGATGGTCATGGCACAACGCAGTCGTTGCGGCGACGAGGTGCGACACGAAGAAGCCGAAGGACATGGATAGGTGCGAAGAAAACATGGGCCACAAGAACAGGTACCGACCAACACGAACACACCCCTCACTCACCGATGATCACACCCGCAACCTCCGATGCGAGCTCGCCGAAGCGCGGATCGGTAACATGCCGAACGAGGAACACGAGGATCGGCTCGAGCGTGGTCTCGTCCCGACCTGACAGGGCTATTCGGAGGCCATCACGATGGATCAGCTCCTGGATCAGGGCGAAGGTGGTGGATGGTCGGACATTCTGGTGGGGTGTCAGCGGGACTAGCACTTGCGATTGGTTGGCGCGCACACCCTGCCCCTCAATCTCCACTCCGTCTCGATCTATCCCAATTTCCCCTGCCCTGCCGATACCTTGCTGAAATGCGGTATGCAGAGCAAACCCTGCTCCTCCCCTAGTCCTCGTCCTCGTCCACAATGCGGCGCTGCCGCTTCCCGCGGCTCTCTCCGCGATTGCACAAGCCCACGCCCATGCCACCGTATCCGTACCCACCTTGTTCAAGCCCGCATCCAGCGCCGCCGAATACTTGAACGCCTTTAACATCCGATCATACTCCTTCAACTTATCCCTCCGTCTCGTCTCCACCCTAATTTCGTCCGCGGCGCCAATGACCGGAGGCAACCCTTTGCCTTTCGCCTTGATGTGACCGGTCCCAAACACCGCTTCCATGTCGGCAAAGTACTCGTATGCCCCTCCGGCCAGCGCGGAGGATTTGGTCTCCTGTTCAGAGGCCTCGGAGGCCTTGGGCTCGCGCCGACGGACAGAGAGGGTGCCGTCGGTCATGCCTGCTGCGATATGGGTGTCGTCGGGCTACGGGGGTCAGGCGGGTTGACATTGCTCGGGGATTTAGACGCGAGAGACTCGGCGAGGTTTTTTGGATATGTAGGGGAGTATGGAGGAGTCGTGTAGGAGTTGTGGGAGAGAGCCACGTCGAATGTCGGTAAAGCCGGGCATGAAGTGCTGAGAGAGGAGCAGGCGACAAAAAAAGGGTTCAAAGCGGCTCGCACACAAGCGACTCGGCATGAAGTAGCTCGGACTCACTGAGACTGCAAGAGAGAGAACAGGGGCGGGATACCGCATGGTGTGGACCACCTTCCAGTCCTCCACATCATACACCTTGACCATCATGTCCAGTCCACCCGTCAACACCCTCCCCTTGGTCCCATCAAACGTGACCGAAGTGACCGTCTTCTGGTGATTGCTCAGAGCCCGGATACATTTCCCCATCGCCAGGTCCCACACGCGCAGGATGGGGCCTCCGACCGAGACCGCCACTCCTCCCGAAGGGAACGCGAGGATATCCTCGATGGGCGAATCGCCGTGTCGCATCGTCATGACGTTTGCGGACGACTCGGGGAGACGGACGTCGTGCATCCGGAAGGTGGTGTCGTATGATGCAGAGAGAAGAAGATTGGGATCCGTCGGGTGGAACAAGGCGGAGCGGACGTAGTCGGTATGTGATGATAATGTGGAGATGCAAGCTTGGGTGGAGAGGTCGTACAGCTTGACGGTGGTGTCGTCTGATGCGGAGAGGAGTTGGGGCAAATGAGGCGAAAAGTGCGTGACGTGAACGGGTCTACACGATTACTCATCAGCACGATAACATGTGCACAACACATCTGGGCTCCTCGAGTCCGAGTAGTCCCGCGGGACATCCCACTCACTGGTTATGCTCCTTCATCGACCGAAGCACCGCCCGACTCGCCACATCGAAAACCTGCACCGTCCCATCATCCCCACCGGCGACCACGAGCTTGCCGTCCTTTCTGAACTCGCCGCCCCGCGCCGTGTCCTTGAACCGCGAGATGGTCTTGACCACTTTACCCGTCTTGGGCGCGTAGATCAACACGCGCGTAGAGGAGGTCACGGCATATCGATGCGGTTTTGAGGGGCAGAAATGGATGTGGGTGATCGCCGAGGGGTGCTTAATGAAGAGGGGGTGGCGGAAGGTGTGGAAATGGCGCGAGTGGGGGTTGAGGGTGGACTGTTGTTTGGGAGGGGCGGGGAGGGAGGGGAGAGGGAGGAAGTTCATGGTGAGGGCGCAAGGAATAGAGGTGAACAAAGATCGAGAGGGGGACGAGCCGAGCCGAGCTGAGCGCGTTCAAGTCGCTCGCCTAGCTGAGTATGGGGGTAAGCGGTCGGATCACCAGTCCCGGTGCTGAGCGATGCGAGCCCCAGCCTGTCGTGCCCGATGTATATGAGAGAAGATGGAGCTGAAAGTGACCATGCGAGGACAAGTCGAGCAGCAGTACTGGATACATCCTGCTCTGCTCTGCTCGCAAAACGCTTGCTCGCTCTCCTCCACCTAAGAAATTCTGCTTCCGTTGAATCGAACCGGGTATGGAGTCACGTGCCAACACTTTGGCCTACGGAATCAAATATTTCGGAGACGGCGGGTTTCGGAATCAATTCTTGCGCCATCGCTCGTCGGCCGGGCGTCGCGATTTCGGAATGAGGAGCTGTTAAAAGTCATTGTCGAGTCGTCATTGCAGCTGTCGAGATCTATAAACACCTGCTTATATAGCGCAACACAGCTCCACTCGCTCTGCACATCGTCTTACTCGCCTCTATTGCTCCAGCGAACACAAAACACCCCTTGAAGAAAGCCACCAAAGACCACCAGCACGTCATGTCCGCGTCCAACGCCAATCGAAGACCCTCCGTCTCCGCCTCTGACCCACCTACCTTGTACGTGGCCACCCCGCCCTCACCGCTCCGCACGCCAAAGTTCTGACTCGCCTCCGTAGCATCCCCATCCCCGCCAACACCCGCGGCATCCCGGCGTCGTCCTTCGGTCCGCTCTCACCCGTCGCGACCACCGGGACGTCCCCACTGGCATCTTATGCCTCGTACGGGACCTCTCCCCAGGGTCCCGGCTCGCACAACCGTCAGCGCAGCACCTCCTCCGCTGCTTTCGGGATCGCAAGGCAGCTCACCGCGTTCCTCCCCGCCGACTACCCGCTGGACGAGGAGCCAGAGCACGAGGGTCCCAATGGAGGCTCGGCGAAGAAGCAGGGAAAGATAAAGGTGTTGCTCTTGGAGAACATCAACCTCGACGCGGCCAACTTCCTCAAAAACGCGGGCTACGAGGTGAGTCGAGAAGTGACAACTCCAAAGATAGGGGACCCAGAATAGGCCGCAGCTGAGTTGCTCTTTAGGTCGACCACTTCGCCAAGGCGTTCAGCGAGGAGGAGCTGCTGCAGAAGCTGCCAAACTACCAGGCCATCGGTATCCGTAGCAAGACCAAGATCACCAAGAAAGTCATCGATGCGAACCCGCAAGTAAGCCCGGATGCAGATTCAGCCTCGTGAAGCTTGGTTCCGCCCGCTGACCACTTGCGTTTAGCTCCTTGTCATCGGCTGCTTCTGCATCGGCACGAACCAGGTCGACCTCGACAGCGCGGCCAAGAAGGGTATCGCCGTCTTCAACTCTCCGTTCTCCAACTCGCGCTCCGTCGCCGAACTCGTCATTAGCGAGATCATCGCGCTCTCGCGTCAGCTCACGGACCGCTCCGGCGAGCTCAAGCAGGGTATCTGGAACAAGGTGTCCAAGGGCTGCTGGGAGATCCGAGGCAAGACGCTCGGTATCGTCGGATACGGCCACATTGGCGCTCAGCTCTCGGTCCTCGCCGAGGCATTCGGCATGAGCGTCATCTACTACGACGTGATCCCGATCATGCCACTCGGGACGGCCCGACAGGTCGACACCCTCGAGGACCTCCTCTCGAAATCCGACTTTGTCACCCTCCACGTGCCCGAGATCCCGGACACGATCGGCATGATGGGCGCATTGGAGTTCTCCCAGATGAAGAACGGCGCGTACTTTATCAACAACGCCCGAGGCAAGGTCGTCGATCTCGATGCGCTCGCCGACGCGCTCGAGTCGAAGCATCTCGCCGGAGCTGCCGTCGACGTCTTCCCCCGAGAGCCCGGATCGAACGGTCCCGGCTTTGACGGTTCTCTCGGCTCGTTCATCCCCCGCTTGAGACAGCTCAACAACCTCATCCTCACCCCGCACATCGGTGGTTCGACCGAGGAGGCCCAGCGCGCCATCGGATCAGAAGTCGCCACCGCCCTCGTCCGGTATCTCAACTACGGAACCACCCTCGGCTCGGTCAACTTCCCAGAGGTCGACCTCCGTGCCATCACGGCCCAGGACGAGCGACACATCCGGCTCTGCTTCGTGCACAGGAACGAGCCAGGTGTGCTCAAGGTCGTCAACAACATCCTCTCCGACCACAACATCGAGAAGCAGTTCTCAGATTCCAAGGGGGACATTGCCTACCTCATGGCCGACATCTCTGGCGTCGGTCATGAAGAGGTCGCGGACATCTACACACAGATCAAGCGAACTCAGGCAAATATCCTCACCAGGTTGCTGTGTGAGTGTGGATCGGCGCAGTGTCAACTGGCCCTGCTCCGTTGTGATGATGCTGACTCCCGCTTGCAGACTAGACAATGGAAGATTGCAGCTCGAAAAATGCCCTTGAAGATGCCGCCTCAACGCGGCGCCGGATCGCGGAGATGTAGGTACACTTGTATTTCAACAAACATCAAAAATAAAGCATGCACTGTTTCTGTCTGTTACCATTGTGGTCATTCTTCCGCCTTGGTGGACAAGCTACATACGCGTACGATACGAGTAGCTTGGCCGCTGTGGTGCAGGGTAGTGGTCACGACGCGCTCAAATGCCATGCAATGCTGCCGCCACGTTGCTGATTGCGCTTGGTTCCGTCGTCTCGGCCGTGGATCATGCACTCGGCTCCACTCGCTCCCTCCTAAACATCTCGCTCCCGGCCTATGCGGTCCGGTCCCGCTTCCAGACTGTCTGCTCCGCTGAGCTCGTAATCGTCATTCCCCTCCGCGAACTCCTCGTCATCCTCCCCGAACGCGTCGACTTCCTCCCCCGTTCCGGGCTCTCGGCGGATACGACGCAGCACAGCCATCGTCCCGTCCTCTCCGGGATAGTGACCGTCATCCGCATCAAAGTCGAACATCCCATCCACACCCCTCTGTCTCCTATCGAGGCCCTCATCATCGTCGTCTTCGTTGTTGTCGTCCGAATCGTCCTCGCCTTTGTAGCCCATGAACGCGCCCATTCGAGCGAGGTATGCAGCACGGTTGATCTCGTCGGACAAGTCAAGGTGGGTGGGCACACCACCGGGAGCAGGGGGGCCGTCGGGGTATGCGTCGTCCCGCTTCCGACGGGGTTTGGGGGAGGAAGAGGCTGTGAGCGTCATGGCAGAGAATTGGTCGGCGGTGGCAGCGTCAAAGTCGCGGTCGGCAAGAGCGATTGTTTGGGCCATGGGTCTGGCGTGAGTCAGCATGCGGCCAGCACTCTCTACACATAGACTCGCCGAAGAATCGGATCAAGCGTTCATAAGAGGACGGTGTGAGGCCGAATCTTTACGACATCACTCACAATATCAGGCCGTTTGTACCGAAATGCTTTTCACCCGCCTCGATAGTCTCGAGAGCGCGTCTCTTGCCGCTGGTCGCCTTGCCTGGGGGAACGGGCTGACCGCTCTGCGCCGAACTCCTCCTCCTCGGTCCAGCCCCGTTACCTTGCACTGGGAATTGCACATGCCCCTGCCCCTGCTCTCCCTTGCCATCCTCAAGCTTGACGTCTTCCATCCCTTCCTCTGCTTCCTCGAGCAGCAACTCCTTTTCCCTCGCGAGAAGCTGTTCTCTCGCCGCGAGCAGCCGCTCCCTAACGGGATCGGTCGGGGACGTCCCCAGCATCATTGCGGCCGAGTTGCTCGGCCCGGCGATGGGTGACGCGGACGAGAAAGGGCTGGATGACAGCATCACTTGCCCCTGAGGTGGGATGGGGGAGTGCGATGGTGATTGAGATGCCAACGGTGGAGGAGAAGAGAAGAGACCGATGTTAAGGACGCGCTCATTGCGTTCCAGACGCTGGCGAACCTCGGGAAGGGAGAGTGTGGAGATGTCGTCCGGCACAGCGAAGGAAGGACGTTGGCGGCGTGATGGCGGCATGGTGGTGATGGTGAGGGAGTGGTGCAGGTGCTGCTGAGGCGATGGGTTGGGCGGCGATGCTTGTGGGTAGCTCTCGGTAGCTGTAAGGATGGTGTGATGCAATGTGGGACGAGGTGAGAGTCGAGGAACAGGGGTTGGTCGGCTATGCACGCAGGCTGTAGGTGGGTGTAGTCACGAGTTGTTGGGATGATGGAATGGACAGAGGAACACCGGAGCGTCGTCGTCGACAGAACTCATACACCAGTTTGGCGGAGGTCGCCGCAAAGTGGGCGATCGTGCATTTGCTCTACAATGGTGGCAACACTGGCGGCGCATCGGGAGCATCGGGAGCGACTGGTCCTCACCAGCGGCAGGCTTCCGCCGAACAGACTACTCAGTATCAGGCGAGCGAGCTCCAGCATCGCATCGCCGCGAACCACGTCTTTCGCCGAGTCTGTATCAAGGAGGTTCAATGCGGTGAGCTCGTCATGATCCCGTTTCGGGCTGGCTGGAATGTATTAGGAGCACCAGACCCTCAATTTGGTAGTTCAAGTAGGAGCATTTGCACGTAAGCGAGGCAGGCAGACGGAGGATGACAAGGAAATGGACGAAAGCAGAGAAGGTGAGGCAGAACAGCCAGTCCAATTTGAGCAAGGTGCGGAACGGCCAGCCCATGAATCACCGATAACTCGCTGATCGCGATGCAGACGGGGCAGAGTTGCACCTTCCGCCCAGCGAAGCCCGGGGTCAGTGAGGACGTCAACCCATCGGCTGAAAGAGACGAGGGAGTCCTCCTCCAAATGGGATTCAATGGTGGAACGGCTAGGGAACGCCTAGATATCGTATCGGAGCGCAAAGATACGCATGCATAACTCGACCCCGTCGCCTTGCGGGGATCATTGTTGTGCAGGCGAGATCTGCGGCGGATCAGCACACACTCCAGTACCTCGAGTCACCAGCCTACGATAACTCACCAGAATCACGCCGTCTCCTCGGACAAAGAGCATGTCAACGTTCCGCCTGTCCACCTGGAGGACCTCGTTAGCCACGATCCAGGCCCTCATAGGCATCCAGGCCATCCTGATGCATCCCTCGAGCCGAACCATGGCTCACTCTTGGTGGTAGCGGTTGACCGTCGTCCGTCACGTCCACTGAATGTATTGATTCTTCCACCTGGGAGACGACGAGGTTCATGTGCGCGTCATACGCCTGAAAACGAAACCATCAGCATCAGCTTCTCCCCGACACTCGCACAAAGCAGAACGCATGATGACTGCTGTGCGCGTGGATGACATAGCCAGCTCACATGAAGGACACCGGTGAGGGTTCGATCACCTCGCAGCTTGACGAACACGCGTCTGGAACGAGTATCAGCAGGTCAATCGAGGGAGTCTTTCGACGCAAGCTCTGCTCTGCGCTGCTCTGCTCGGCTCAGCTCGACTCACTCTCCCAGAGCGAGCTTGACGAGGTCGAGAGGCTCGGAAATCCCCGCGTTGACCGCTTCGTCCATGGCAAGTAATGATGGGTGTTGTGGACTCTGCGAGGCTGGCAAGGATGAATGAAAGGACGAGAGGGGCTTCCTCGTTGACGACGGTGAGTAGTTGGCGGTGGATGGTGGGTCACGTGGGCAAGACAATGGATTTGATCCCGCTGACCGGCCTCGCGCCTGTTTTGGCCCGGGCGACGCAGAGTCTGTCGTCTCATCGTCTCATCGATAACCTCTTGGACATACATCGGCTCGCTGGGGAAGTAAACTTCGCCTACGTGCAGGCAGCAGTTCCAAGCAACAATGGTGTCCACCCGGTCGAGACGCAGTGGTGTCCCAGCGGAGGACAACCGCATGGTGGTGATCGTGACCGGTGCCAACAGGTATCTCCCATCTCCCGCACTGTACTCTCGTCTCCTCGCTGACCGACCTGTCTCTAGCGGTTTCGGCCTCGGTATCTGCAACCAGGTCATCCGAGCACTGTCTCTCCATCCGGGTCATTCCATACCCGTCTCGACGCCCCAATCGTCAGCTACTCCCTCGACATTACGACATCTCATTCCTTCCGCTGCTTCTCCGGCCGCATCCAAATCAGCAGCGGCAGCGGCATCGACGAAGCACGTCCCGACCACGCCGCCGCCTACCCTCACGCTCATCCTTGCCTGTCGATCACGGACGAACGGGGAGAACGCGCGGGAGATACTCCTCGAGACGCACGATCGGGAGCTGAAGGAACGCGCTCAGAATGGAATACCCGTGAGGGAGGGATGGAGAGAGGGATTAAGGGTCGTGATTGAGACGGTGGATCTGGATTCTGTAGGAGGGGATAATGGGATCCTCGCGTTCACGGAGCGCATCAAGGACAGGTGAGTTCAACCCAGCTTGAGCCCCAGTTGGATTTCCGCTCACGAGGCGAAAAGATACCCCCATATCACGAGTCTTTTCCTCAACGCGGGACTGGCGGCTTTCAAAGGAAACGACTACTGGAAGGTCGCCAAGCAGGTCTTCACAGCCGGGCCGGCCATCGCATTCAGTCACCCGGAATTCAACATCGAGATTCCGGGCGTGCTCACTGCCGACGGGGAACGCGGCAAAGTCTGGGGCGTGAACGTCCTCGCCGGGTACATCCTGGTACGTCGCCGTCGCCGTCGCTGTTGTCCTCCTGCACTTGACCCCACTCCCGACCCCCGCTTACCGCTTGGGACAGGTGAAAGAACTCGCGCCTATGCTACAACGTTCTCCGCCCACTCTCCCTTTCCCCCCTCGTGTAATATACACCTCCAGCGCCACCGCGAAATACGACGCCGTCAAAGCCGAGCTGGTGCACGACTACCAGCTGGTGCAGCACGAGGCGACCTACAAGCTGAGCAAGTATCTCGGGGATCTCGTGATGTGTCAGCTGGATCGGGAGCTCGGAGGTGGTGAGAGGTCGGTACGATGCCTCACTGCCGATCCCGGGGCGGTTGCGACGAGCATCTTTGACAGAGGGTTCGGACCGTGGTTGTGGTTCCAGAGGATCATGAAGTTTTTCTATTGGTTGGCGTTTGCTTTGGTAAGTGATAGCGACCAGACCAGACCAGACCGCTCTCAAAGGCAAAGGCTGGAAATGTCGTTATCACTTCGCTGACGACGATAGACCCGACTGATCGGCTCGCCCTATCACCCCATCGACGCGACAGACGGCGCGACGTCAATGGTATATGCCGCGTTGATCGACGAGGCATTCCTACTGCCCTCAACTAAAGTCCCCGCTCCGAAGTTCGTATCACATTCCCACCCCCTCAGGCCATGTACCGTCGACTACAGAGAGGTGGATCGATGGGAAGACGCCGAGGAGATCGGCCGGAATCAAGCAAAGACGTGCGAGTCAATACGGCTAGAGTGGCGGAGACGTGAGGGTCTGGAATAGCGATCGGTTTTGTTGCTCAATGCTTTCCTCTTGGGCACCCTGGTGAATATCACACCGATCATGTAGAATGTAGAGCTTGACGTTGCCGGGCTCGCGTCATGCATGCGCCGCGCTCTCCTCGCATGCAGGCCGCGATTTTGCATGGTACCAGTATCGATACAAGTCACAAACCATTACCGTTTCCGGCTTGGGTGAGCGGCGGGTTCCGTCAGTCCCGTCGGAAGCGGCCAGCCAGCATCCCGGACGCGCAGCCCAATTGTTTCCACGTACTCACAACTTCACAGCCTGCTCTCTTTGAGATTCACGACAACAACATCGCTCACTGATCCGAGGTCGTGTTGAAGCTGCTGCTCCGGCGTATGCCCACGTCAGACAGGTGACCGTCCGCCATGGTACGTCCACGTCCAATTGAGCGGTGACCCATCCACCTACCTGCTGTGGAAGACGCAGTCGCGGTTGCGCTGACTGCCCAAACCCGTTCTGTAGGACCACAACCTCCTCGTCTCGGAGCTGCAGTCGTTGGTCCTCGAGAGCAAGCGACGTAATCCCGAAGTCAAGGATGTGAGCGACACTCCGTCATACGATTCGAGTGCTATCGGTATTGATGGCTGTTCAGGCTGGAGAACGGGCGCTTGAGCTGCTTAAGGGCGGCCCACTCAGCAAGGAGGATGCGGTCGGTGAGTGCGAGTGCGAGTGTATGACTAGCTCGCCGGGGTCGAGCTAAGAGATGTAGCGCACTCCGGAGAGCTGTTAGCGCCGATAACGCTGGGTTGCAAGACCAAGGTTGCGAAGATTGTAGGGATCAGCATCGCGGCGCTGCAGCGATTGGTAGCTCTCGGCGGCGTCCCGACGGTGCGTCACGAATCAACCCGGGTCAGGCCGCAGACTAAGCGCTGACGTCCATGTCCGCAGGAAGCGCTACCTGGGGTTCTCCAAACCCTCACCAGCGTGGCCAACCAAGCGGTGGACATCCAGCTCAAGATCCTCCAGACGCTTCTTTCCATCCTCACTTTCAACCGAGACGTACACGAGGATGTCCTCGGCCAGGTACGTAGCGTAGCGCCATTGTATATTCCTCTCCAGAGCCTCAAAAGCTCGTTGACGTGGTCTTCTCCGGAGCACTGCTGATCGTCCCAGGCCCTGCTCTTATGCTTCAAGTTGCAGGATTCTCGCGTCTCGGTCGTTTCCTCCACAGCGGCAGCTACCCTCCGCCAGGCCGTCATGGTCGTCTTCGACCGTATTTCCACCTCGACCGAAACCCCTTCTGTCCCCCTGCACCTACCTTCCGACCCGCCCGTTGAACTCACCATCACCCCTTCGGCGATGGATGCGTTCAGCCTGTTGTCGGATCTGTGTCTCCTCACCGCCTCCGGGTCGGGCGGGTCGGGCCTTTCACTCTGGGCTACGAGCGAGAAGGAGAAACCAAAGATACTCAGGCTGAGCTCGTTGCATCGTACCTTCGGTCTCGAGCTCATTGAGAGTATTCTGAGCGGCTACGAGGAGGGGGTCAAGAAGGTGAGTGGAACCAACACGCCGCTCCGCTGACGGATCAGCGGCCGGAATTACTGTTCCTCATGCGGAACTCGCTCGCCCCCTTACTGCTCAAGCTCCAAGCTGAGAAACCCACATTTCCCATCGCCCTCCGAGTCTGCCGCCTCATCTTCCTCCTCATCCGGTCGTTCAGCGAGCAACTCCCCCTCGAGGTCGAGACATTCTTGTCGGTCCTCATACGCCTGGGCATGGACGCGGAGGGCGAAGAGGGTGCCGGCGCCAAGAAGGACCATGTCATTCCGTGGCTGCGGGTCCTCGCGCTTGAGATCCTCCGAGGGTAGGTAACGAGAGCCGATGCCACGAGCCCCGCTGAACTTGGCAGGATCTGCGGGGACATCACGCTGTTACAGAAACTTTTCAACCAATACGAGCAGCCAGAGGGACCCGCGCTGTTCTCGAAGCTCGTCTCCTCGCTTGGCCGATTGGTCAGCGAGAAACCCGCTCTCCTCGGTATTGGAGCGCAGATGCACGGCGTCGGCGTGCCTTCCACAGACGTGCCGAGCAAAGACGCAGGCTACTTCGACATGGGTCTGGGCATGGTTGCTTCCGCGGCGAGTGTCGGGGTGTCCACCGTCAGCTCAATGATGGGCACAATGGGCGGGGGACTAGGGAGCCATTCGGGCCTCAAGCTGAGATTGTAAGTGGTGTGAAACCCATCGGAGAAACGGAGGAACGGTGCTGAGTCGTCTCAGGATTGAGCAGCACGATAAAGCCGAGGCGCCAGCTGTTCCGGAGACGTACATATACCTCCTTGCCCTTCAGTCACTCGACGCGATCTCCGAGGGTATCTTCAACACCACTGCGCAGTCTACGGAAGCACCGCCTGCGATCAAGGGCATGGCTCAATCGGCGTGGCCTGCGCTCCTCGCAGCGCTATCATATTGCATCGGGACCAATCTCTCGGATGGCCTCTTCGCCGAAGCGCTTGGAGCACTGCAGGACTTCACCATTGCCTGCGGGCTGTTGGGGCTGAACACGCCTCGGGACGCCTTCCTCGCCACGCTGGGGAAATACGCCGTCCCTCCACCGGTTGTGTCCGCCATGCAGACCTACATGGAGGCTCCCAATACCGGTAGAAACAGCTCGGTGATTGGTGCCGAGGCGCTCGGTCTCGCGGCACTGGGTGTGGGAGCGCCGATCGGTCCACCTGGTCTCTCCGAGAGGAACCTCGCGTGTCTCAAGAGCACGGTGACTACCGCTCGAGTCCTTTCTGGCAGCCTTGGCGAGGCGTGGCACGATGTGCTCGAGGTGTTGCAAAACGCAAATTTCCTCCTCGCTGCGAAGAAGGTCAATCCCAACCTCGCACGACGACCTACGGTGCAGTTGCAGTCGCCTTCGCTTGGTGGGCCGCGCACCTCGATGGAATCGACAGACGGGCGACACGAGGCGTTCAACGACCTCGACGCCGAGTCGATACAGTCGGCCATCAACGTGTTGTTTGATGGCACCAAGGAGTTGGATGATAAGGCTTTCAGCACGTTTGTCGCTGCTTTGTGTCGACTCAGCTCGGAGATGATCGGTCTCAACAACTTTGCCACGTCGATAGCGGACCCCGCCGGCCCAAGTCCGCCATCGCCCATGTCGCCAACAATGGCGCTGTCGCCCAGCGAGGGGGGCAGGAGGAGAACCAGCGGATTGAATATCTCGCACAGCATCAAATCGGGCGAACGATCCTTCTCTTTGACCAAACTTCGGACTATCGCGACTCTGAATCTCCCGAGGCTGGTCAACTGCGATCCGGAGATAGGGTGGAACGTCATCACCCAACATCTCCTGTCCGTTGCGCGCCACGTCACCGCGCCATCGACGATCCGGATGCAAGCATCTGACACCCTCGGCGAGATCTTACTCGCCGCTGTCAGAATAGGCAAGGAGTCTCGAGTGCAACATCAGGTATTTGGTGTGCTGGTCCGACAGGTCGACCCAAATCCGATCAGCAGCATTATCGCGACCGACTACGACGTCCGCTCGGCGGGGTATCAGACTCTCAATCAGATCCTCGAGTCTTCCGGCCACTCGCTCGAGGTCGGCTGGCAGACTATTTTCAACATGCTCAACGCGGTCTGCAAGAACAAGGCGAACAAGCCGAGCGAGTCTACATCCGTCTCGATGAATCGGTCCGAGTCGTCCCTCTCTGCTTCGGAGGCGCAGCGGCCCACGTCACTCTACTCGAAGGGCGATGCGGTGCTGGTGCGGATAGCGTTCCCCTCGCTCAACCTCATCTGTACTGACTTTCTGTCCTCGCTCGACGCGGACGCCATGCGGCAGTGCATCACTTGCCTCGGGTGCTTTGGTCGACAGGAGGAAGACGTCAACATCACGCTCGCAGCTATTGGATTGCTGTGGAACGTGTCGGACGCCGTCCAGGGTACGGACAAGGACCTGTGGCTCTGCCTTCTCACCGAGCTCCTCGAGCTCGGGCGCGACTCCCGCCTCGAGGTCCGGAGCTCGGCAATGCAGACTCTCTTCCGTTGTATCGAGCTGTACGGATCGTCACTCTCACCGCAACTGTGGGAGGACGTCCTGTGGAAAGTCGTTTTCCCCCTCCTAGACACGACCACTCCGGACGAAAGTCAGATCCTGGCGTTGACCTCGCTCGGCACGATTTTCAACTCGTTCCTCCAACCACTCTCCGCCCTCGACTCGTTCGAGAAGGTGTACACCCGCCTGCTCGCCCGGCTCAAGCAGTCGTTCGTCGTCGAGCCGAGACAGTGCTGCACCGCCGCGCTCAAGGCTCTCGAGCGCGTGCTCCTGGCCGTGGACCTCCTCGCTGAGACAAATCCTCCCACGGCGGCGTCGATCCTCGACTCGACCTGGCTCACATTCGTCGAGATGGGCGAGGCACTCAACTCCAGCGGCGAACCATACACCCAGGAAAACCTCGTTGCCCTCGTGCGGATCGCCTCTCTTCTGCACGAACAACTGACTTGGAATCCCGACCGCCTTCGCCAGCTATCCACGATCCTCAGGGGGATCATGACCTACACCCGGTCCCCAGAGTATCGTCCAGACGTGGACGTCATGTCCCCTCTCCAATCCTCCATCTGCGAGCTCGTTGCCTCCTCCACAAAACTTGGTCCCAGCATCGTGCTCTCCGACTTGGCCGAGTATGCCTCGTTGGCATATGTCGGAGATGCGGCCAGCGGTAAATTGACGTATGTTGCCGTGTCGAAGTTCGCCATGCCGCGGATGAAGGAGGTCTTTGCACGAAACGGAGAGGACAAGGAGTTGTACGAAGATGGCACGGTGGAAAGCGTCTTGGCAGTGAGTGGACGATGCGAACCGCGGAGCCCTCGCTGGCTCTCCTCTTTGCGCTGGAGTCGGTGATTGCGGATGCGGGAGACATTCGACAGTCGAAGCTGACATCACAAGGCATACGGAATCCCAATCAAATTGAAATACGATTGCCCCGCGCCCAGCAGGTATGGCAACGATCAGCCGCTCTGGCGAACTGTGCGTTGGCCGTGGTTGTTGTCGAGCAAGTGTTCCGCGGAGTCACTAATGCACGATCAGGCGATGAGCAATTTTGCTCCGGTTCTCGATGAGGTAGTGGCCGTCGTCGGTTTGCTAGGTGCGCAGGTCTCGCCCTTGGATTTGGATCGTGCTGATGATGCCTCGTAGAGATTCCTTCCGCGCGCTTCGAGGCGATCTGGTCGCAGATCACGGATATCCTCTCCGGGATCTTACTTGCTGATAGCGACAACACCCAGCCCGAGCAAATCGAGGAGGACGAGAGCTTCGTGTTACCCTTGCTCGACCGATTCAAGGCGTCGATCGCGACTCGCCTTGGTGATCCTCGCGTACCGGACCACACGATCGAGCACCTCGGAGAAACGCTTCGAAAGGCGAGTAGGTTATATCGCCAGGACGTGCCATCTCGAGGAGGGACTACTGCGCCGGCAATCTCAGACGCTCAAGAGAGAATGAGGTATTGGGCATTCAATTTCCTCATTGCCTTGTCGACCCGGGGCGACGGCAAGGGATCGGGATCAGGGACGGGGACGGGGACGGGGACGGGGACGGGGGCGGGGACGGGGATTGGGATGGGTCGCGCTGAGGTCGACGAGCACGGCAAGGAGGGGAGTAAGAAGGTTGCCAGAGGCGTGATGCCGGCTCTTATGTGGCGGTTTGAGGATTCGATCAAAGCTTTCTTGGAGGATGCGAAGATGAGGGGTCAGATGCCTTTCCCGAGGTGAGTGGCGTGGGCGTGGCGTCGGGGAAACAAGTCGGAGTCTGCGCCGGAGCAGGATGGGAATTGCAGCTAACCTTGTGTCTCAGGGTGCGGGAAGAGGAGCTGCTCTTTGTCTTACGTCAACTGGCGACCTTGAGGGTATGGCCAGAAACCGTTGCTCCAGCCCAAGCCTCGTCGGTACTCTCCGCGGCGTACTCCACGTCGTCCCGATCTCACCTTTTCCGGTTCTACCCTATGCTGCTCGACCTGTCCTTTGCTCGGTGTCCGTTGCCTAGCATGTGGGTCTTCCCTTCCGAACAGGCAAGGCTGTTTGGGCGGTATCCCACGTCGGATCCCTCGTCGCAGATGAGGGCCACTGGGGATGGTGAAGACACTTTGCGAATCTCGACGGGGTCGACGGGGTCGGTTGAGGGAAGCGGATCAAGCGGAGCAAGCGGAGAATCTCAGCCTCACGCCGAAGTCAGCGCGGGCGACGGAGGGGATCTGATCGAGGTCAACGCGAGGGATATCGCCAGGAGGTGTCTGGAGGTGATCGGCGAGGAGATGGGTCTTCAGTGAGAAGATATCGGGCAGGGCAGGAGCAGGGGATCAGGCAGGAGCCGGACAAGACGGTCATGTGACGTGGCGTGGCGGGCTGCTACCGTATCAGACGGAGGGGTTCTCTTCACGTGTGGTTTCGCTTTTCCTTCCTGCCATTTTTCGAATACAGTATATACGGTACGAGCATATCATCGATCATCGACGACACCCTGCATATGTATGCGTTATGAACGTGAACAAGATGCACGCTCCGGCAGTGGGAAACAATGGGACGATGCGGGTGAGTGACCAAGTGAGAGTGAGTCAAAAGGGACTCTTGGGTGGGTCGGGTGGTCGACACACATGAGAATGTGCAATGTGCGTGATATGCTATGTGCTGTGTCTGTCTAACGTGACTGGGTCCTGATTTCTATTGCGGCTTCTTCATATCTAGACCGTACTTGATTTGAACCATCTCCTGCGGGAGTTGATCAGCGCTGTCAAACAAATCTTTCGAGCAGCGAGACAAAGAGCAAGAGCAAGAGCAAGAGCAAGAGCAAGAGCAAGAGTCGCTGGGAAGAACGGTCCGATCCACCTCCCCACTCACTCGTAACAGTCCGTTCTCCTGGCGTAGGCTCACCACGTCCTTTTGCAATTCCGTATGCTGCGTCTCTAGGTCCGAGATGGTACGTTGCACGCCTGCTATGTGCTGCTTCTTCTTCGCCCTGAACTTGGCGGCTAAGCGAAACGTGAGGGTGAGTCCATCAGTCTCCGTGATGATTTCAATGTCCAGGATTTCGAGCGTCGCTCACATGCTAGGGTGTTGCGCATACGCTTGTCCTCGTTATCGGCGAGGGTGTCCGGGGTGTTCTCCGGCGCGAGAGGGAGCGAGTCGAGTTGGGTGAGTGGGGTCGAGGCGGTAGAGGACGATTGGGAATTTGAGCGTCCCTGCCCTTGACCTGGTAATGGGGCGGATAGAGGCGGGTTGGTGAAGACCGCTGAGCACGGAGAGTGTTAGTATCGATACACAGCAACGATACGAAACGCATCGGCACGACGCGCCAAACTTGGCTCGCTTCGCTCCCCAATACGTCACTCACTGGTGGTATTCAATGCGAGCCCCGAGGAGTGGCTCTGTCGTTTGAGAGCCCTCGCATTGAGCTCCCGCGCTGCCTCTGTTGAAGAGGTATTTCCACCCGGTAAAGTCGCTGATCCGGGAGCGGAGAAGGATCCGGAAAGACCCAGCGCCTGAGCCTGGATCTGCGGAGAGGCATGGGTGCTCGCGGTGGTACTGGCGTTGGCAGACGCCGAGGTCGACGCGGAGGAAGAAGCCCATGGCCACGCTGTGAGGTCGAATGAGAGGTGACGGTCATGGGGCGAAACGTGCGGTGCCGCCGCATGGGGCAGAGAGTGAGTACGGTGCGAGCCGGGACGGGAGGACGGTCCGACGCTACTGGGACCACCAACACCATTGGGGTTACCTGTCGAGGGGGACACATTGGCGTCACCCGTGAGGGTTTGGTTCGGGGGTGTGCGCGTCCGGAAGTGCGACTGGGAGAGGAGGTCATGCCATCCGTTGGACGCCGAGCTGTTCCCGGCGCCAGGGGTCGACACTGGGCTCTGCGGCACCGCCCAGCTCGGACCTGCCTTGACCGTGTTCGTAGGTGCTGCCTGTCGATGGTGTTGGTGTTGCTGCCGTTGGGGGTGGTGGTGGTGCTGGAACTGTTGCTGTTGCGGCTGTTGGTGCTGATCTGAACTCGCTGCGGAACCACCACCACCTCCCTGCAGCTGCTGTCCCTCGCCACGACCTGGTGCCACTGCCCCACCTTCCCCCACCCCCGCCGAATTGTCTATGGCCGCAAAGACGCTGGCCCAGTCAATGTCCTCTCCCATGAGGCTCGACTGAGGGTCTATCTCTATCTCTCTTGACTTATCGATTCCAGAACGTCAAAGGGGGATTTGGAATGCGCATGACACAGGTATCATTCCAGATATCCCATAGCTCCGACTTGCCTCCCCTCGTCGAGAACAAGGAAGGGGCGAGACGAGAAGGAAAGCACGTCAGATCAGAGTTTTGGTCAGAAATTGGACAAATAAATCGTGGCGGACAACACCAGGCGGAGTGCGACGGATGGCGTCATTTGATATTTATCGTCTACTCTCATCGGTCAATCCAATCCGTCGTCGGCTTTTATATCACACGGCGCAGAGCCGCGCACGCTGTGAAATCGGAGCGATCAGATCAACGCGCAAAACGCGCAAAACAGACTCGGCGAGAGAACCGAGGTGACAGACTCACCAGCGGCAGATTCACAACCGTCCAGAGATCGATCCACCCGCCAAGCAACCCCGCAGCAACTGCCGCAACTGCCACACTCGCCCCGCCCTGAATGTGCCCGCAAGGTGTGTCGATTGCATCGATGCATGCGCTGGTAGGACCGCTCTGAACGCGAGTCGCGATTGCGCCCTACATGGCATCCTTGTACTCTGGGTCCACACCGTCCGCATCCTCTGCTTCAGGCTTCCACCTGACCGCCTCGACGCTCTTTATGCACAGCTCAAAGTACCCCTCGCCGCTTCCTGCCCCGGCGGCAATGTCGTCGGCGCTCTTGTGCAGATCGGACAACTCCTTCGCCTGCTGGGTAGCGCCCTGGAGACTCTCAATGTCGATCGGCCGCTCGTGCGCCGCATCCTCGCTAGCCAGAAGCTGCTCTAGCTCCGGATCAACCTCTACCTTTCCCTCGCCTTTCCAACCCCCTGCACCCGCGCGCTTCTTGTCCTCGCCGACAACACCAGGGGGAGGGGTGTTCTCCTGACGGCCTCCCCCGAGCAGTGCGAAGCCCAGAGTCCGAATCTTCTCGCTCATCATGGGGATCTGCTTGGTCGCAGGCACGCCAGAGTTGGTGAGCACAAAGGCGGCAAAGGGGATGTGGAGGGTCTCGAAGCTGGGAGGAGGGGTGAGGAGCGGGTCGGAAGGCATGCGGGAGGGTGTCGAGGTGGATGAAGGGGAGAGAGGAAGACGGTGCTGATACAAGTCGGATCTGTGCAATTGGTCAGACGAGTACTTTTGAACAGATGCGGGCTCGGTGCACTCCTCGGAGCATCGCTCGAAGCATCGCTTGAAGCCGAAGCCTCGGAACTAGCGGCTGGTCGGTCCCGGAGTCGACTCACCGAACCGGCCCATCAGTCTGGATGTTGACCACCCAGCGGTTCCTCCACCCTTCCCAGCCCCGGTAGCCCACCTCGACCTTCAAGTGGCTGTACAAGCTCAGATCCCACGTCTCTTCTCCGAACAAGCTCGGTCGCGAACGACTGCGAAACGCGGCGTAGCCTGTCCGTATCCTCCCCTGATATGCCGGGGGTACCGTGAGCGAGAGGTTACCGTGGAAGGCGAGGTGTGACTGCTCTGGCGCAGACTCTCCGCCACCTGGCACCGGTTGGGTCGTGGCGAACTTCGGTACGGATGTGAGCGCGCATGTTGATAAACCGCCGATATCGGCGTCTGAGCCTGTCGCGAAGGCCTTGACACTCGTCACGGGAGGTCTCTCGGATGAGAAAGAGAAGATGGTGTGCGGCGGAGGTAACGGGGACACGTCCATCCGGACCACTGAACACGGTCAGTAAGGACGAGTACGGGATACCGTCGATCGAAGCCGGACACGGATACGATACATACCCTTGGCTGTGTTTCGCCGGAGCATGTTGAGCGAGCGATCGAGGTACTGCTTGAGGGGTGAGGCACTCATGTCGGGCAACTGACTGAGCCGCAGCGGAAGGTTGAGATGGGAGTGCGGAAGGAAGATGGACTATGTATCCTATGCAAGTACTCGATTCTATGTGAACCACCTCCACCCCCCCGGCCGGAGTCTCGCGGCGTTTACACAACCACCCAGTCAACTCTCCCACGGTGCAGCGGGGCTCACAGTGTAGCTTACGTCAGCTGTACTATTTCACTATCCCCAGAGGCGGTGTCGTCATCCCTCCCATCCCATCCCATCCCATCCCAGCCCAGCCCAGCCCACCCCCTTACCTCCCCCCTCTCCCCTCTTTCCTGTCATCCTCTCTCCACCTCGTATCGTCGCCCAGCTCAGCTCAGAGATCTTCTTCTCCACCTACCGAGAACAGTCACATACACCCATTCACCACCGCGCAGACCGCCTCTCTCACTGCAGCAGAGAGTTTCTACCGCCTGGAGCAATCGGGAACAACGTCCGATCGCTACCCGACAAATCGACGACGGACGTGGGCCCCGCCGACTGCGCTTGGCTGTAGGATTACATCCACTTCCCGGCTCCAGCTCCATTCAGCATCCCTCCCTGCATCTTCCTCGACTCTGGTGCGACCATCACCTCTTGGCTGCTACCACGGGCTGGGCATCAGCTTACAGGCTCGCGGAAACGATACCCCCACCGCCCACCTCACATTTTCACCATCCACCATGTCGTCTCCACCGAGCTTATCAACACTCAACATCTCTACTCCCGCGTCAGAAGAAACATCTTCCCCTACCACCAACGCTGTTCCAGGCACCTCCCCGGCTGACAGCAACGCCTCGCCGTCGCTCCCTGCTAAGGACGTCCCCGCCGAGCCCACCTCGAACGGCCTCGCACCTTCTGAGCCCGGCCCATCTACACCTGCCCCTCCGGTGACTGCCACACCTCCTTCCGTTCCTCAACCATCTCAGCCCAATGGTGTCTCCCCCAGTGCCCTTCCGCGCCCTCCACCCCCTGCCGAGACCGCATCCGCGCCGGTCCTTGCCGGAGTCAGGTCTCCCCCCGCCCCGGGAAGACCTCCGCCTATGATGGGAAGACCGGGTATGCCAGGCCCTATGGGAATGAGAGGGGCGATGGGAGGACAGCAGCCAATGGTGACGAAGCTGCCACCAAGTTTGCAGGCAAAGATGGACAAGGTGCGTGCTGCACAAATCGATTACTACCTCTTCTTCGAGTGCTGACTGCCCACTCAGGTCGCTGCTTCCCGTGCCTCCGCTCCATCACCACACTCCGGGTTCGGTCCCAGTCCTAGCGCCACTTCCATGGGCGCCCTTCTACGCTCGCAAGCGCTTGGCACCAGCGGTGGAGGAGGCTCTTCTGGGCTGCCTGGACCCGCATCCGGACCGCTGAGTCTCGCCGCTCGGAGAGCAGGTGGCGCCCGGCCCAATCTCGGTTCCATGGCAATGCCTCCAAGCGCCCCTGGCTCTATCGGGGCTTCAGGATCGCGTGCAGGCGTCGGAGCGAGAAGGATGGGCCCGCCCGGTGGATTGAAGCTTAGTGGGATGGCCGGAGCTCCCAAGAACGAGGGCAGCAAGTTTGGTGATTTCGGACAGATCATGTGGGTGTCGTCCTTCGCCCCTTCAAGGTCAATAGCAACCGTTGCTGACAATTCGAAGAGACCCATCAGGTTCTCTCAAATTCTCCAAGAAGGCGGTCCTCACTGCCAAGGGTGTTGATTTCGAGGATGGCGCCAGCTTCAAGATCAACATGGACGAACTGGATGTCGTCGGCGAGTTGGGCAAGGGCAACTACGGCTCGGTGCAGCAGGTCTACCACCGGCCAACAGGTGTCATGATGGCTATGAAGGTAAGTTCTGCGACGTGCACTTGTGTGCTATTGCTGACTCGCGGCCAGGAAATTCGGCTGGAGCTCGACGAATCAAAACTCAACGGGATCATCATGGAGCTCGACATTCTGCACCGAGCTGTCGCGCCAGAGATCGTCGAGTTCTTCGGTGCTTTCACCATTGAATCATGCGTCTACTACTGCATGGAGTTCATGGACGCAGGCAGTCTGGATACTCTCACGGGAGGAGGCGTGCCGGCGAAGAACGTCACGGAGGATACGGAGAGCGCAGAGCTCCGAGTGCCAGAGCCAGTGTTGAGACGGATCACGGCTGGCATCGTTCGCGGGCTCAAATTCCTCAAGGACGAATTGCAAATCATGCACCGAGGTGAGTCGGCGTTGTCCTCCGGGATCTCCAGGTCGCTGATCTTCCGTCAGACGTCAAGCCCACGAACGTGCTCATCAACAAGAAGGGCGAAGTCAAGTTGTGCGACTTTGGGGTTTCAGGTCAGCTGGAGAAGAGTTTGGCGAAGACCAACATTGGCTGCCAGAGTTACATGGCGGTGAGTCGCCCCGATTTGATGGGAGTGATGATCCTGACGACATTTCAGCCTGAGCGGATCAAGGGCGAATCGGTAGGACAAAACTCGACATACACTGTATCATCCGACGTCTGGTCCGTTGGACTGTCCATTATCGAGCTCGCCAAGGGATGCTACCCCTATCCTCCCGAAACGTTCGCCAATGTCTTCGCCCAATTGCAGGCAATTGTCGGCGGACCGGCGCCAACCCTGCCCAAGAGCTATTCGCCTGAGGCACACGACTTTGTCGCACGATGGTGAGTACAAAACAGCAACAGCTGCACTTCGGACAGAGAGGGACTGACACCGCCGACCGACGCTGACGCCAGTAGCTTGTTGAAGGATCCGAATGCCCGACCTACCTATGCCCAGTTGTTGGAACACCCGTTCCTCGTAGCTGACAGGAACGCCGAGGTGGATATGGCGGGATGGGTCGGGTCTGCATTGGAGAGAAGAGCGTTGAGGGGAGTCACACCCTCCCCGTCCGAGACTTGACTTGGCGGCGGGGTGTAACTTTTGTGGAGTCCGGCAAGTCCGGCAAGTCCGGCAAGGGTGGTAGCGTTCTGCCGAGGATGCGAAGCAGGATGCTACACAAGTAGACAGCGACGGCATGCGACGAATCTTCACGTCTTGCAGAATGCCGAGGGAAGCGGGAACAAACTTGAGCTCACACCAGTGTCGTCTCACATCGGTGATTGTTCACAGATAATGGCGAGACAGCTTCTTGAATCGATTCTCGAGGGGCAACGGTGAATACCAAGTGCGCTATTGACGTATGGAGAGACACCGAGACACCGTTAAAAGAGCGCTTGGCGGTGGATCTTCGGTCCGGTATTCACGGAAGAACCAGAGGTGCTCGCTCGAGGGGGGGCTGGGAATCTGGGCAGCTGAACAGCTGATCTCCTGCTACCGCTGCGGATCTGGCGCATCGTGGTAGCAGCAACGACAACGACGCTTGCGCGAGACGGACACCTCCAAGTCGTGGTTGAGACGAGGTCTGAACGAGCCGGTGCGCGTTCTCTCGTTCTCTGGAAACGCAAGACAAATGAAAAGTGGAGCCATGCAACTGTGTGTTGAACATCATGCGTCTGGCGGGTGGTAGCGTACGTACGGTATACGATCACGAAGATCGCCATGTGAATCTTGCCTTTTGCAGCTGATTGCAACGACTTGTAACTCAGAACTTCAGACATCTCGGCGGCAATGGAAGCTACTGTCCTGTACGAGCCGGCGTGAGTACAAGCCACTGACGAGTTGCTCGAATGAACGTGTGGAGGTCCAGGCCGTGTGCAAGGGGGGGCTCCCCAGTCGAGTGACTGTGAGACTGGGGTGCACATTGCATGTCCGATCGGTGTTTCTGCTGTGGACTGGGAGGAGCGTCACCTCACCAACGACTATTTAGGCCGTTTTGCTCATCCGAGACCGGCGGTGAGTGTGATTTGTATTGTCGAAGGTCTGGTCGGTCAAAGGGAGGTTCGTTTTGGATACGATGGCGCAGAATAAGCAGCGGCTGTTTTGCTTGTCTTGGATCCGTTCGATTATCTTCTGACAGATGCCGCGGTACGGGTCCGGCGAGCACCCACAGAGTCGGAACTCAGACGGAGACGGAATGACCAGTAATGGCGGTACATCAATAGTTGGATTATGAGCGGAAAGTTCGAGTAGCTGCAATCCGCAATCAACTTTGCCTAGTCCGCAGTGGCTTGACCCATTGAGCTGGAAACTTCACACCCCACCGACCAGATATTTTGCGGCTGCAGTGGTGCTTGTTGTCTCTGATTTCGCCATCGGTAAGAGAGCGAGCGAGCCAGCCTTGTTACTCGAAACAGTTTGCGGGCATGTGTGCAAGGGATTCCGGGGCTGCAACGAGCTAAGAAAAGCTTGAAGATCGTTGGCGCCGATCGGTCTGTCTCAGATTCTGAACACATCCGTTCCTCCCGGTCCCTCTGGGTCTGACCTGCCCTTGATCGCCATTCCACCATTCCCCGGCGACAAGCAAACAAGCAAGCAAGCAAGCAAGCAAGCAAGCAAGCAAGCAAGCAAGCAAGCAAGCAAGCAAGCAAGCAAGCAAGCAAGCAAGCAAGCGAGCGAGCGAGCAAGCAAGGGGGCCGGTATCCTCCTCAGTGGCGGGTAGTAGAGGATGGCAAGGTGGGTGGGAGGTACATGGGTTCGTTGAGCAGATCGTGCAAGGACATCGATCAATGCCTGAGACATTGGACATTACCGTCTATCTGCTATAGACGAGTCACAGACGGGTCTGATGTTGCGTCCCAATTCTCCGACAGTCTGAGGGCGCCGTTTGACTGGTTCAAATGGTCAGCAGCTCACCTCGCAGGCTCACCCAGGGTAGGCCCCAAGCCACCCGCGGAGTAAAAAGGGTGGTACCGGGCCGAGAGGCGTTTCTTCCCTAATGAAAGCATCGAGAAGGTTGCCGGGGGACCCGGGAACACGTCAGGGCGTTAATGATATTTATGCATCGGAGAGTTGCTCCTCTCAGCTGGCTCTGGCTCTGGCTCTGCCGCCTGCCCTGCGCTTGACCCGGTGCGGCATACGATAACGACTATGGCTATGAGGTATGAAGGACTGTTCAAGGTTAAGTTGGGCTACTACTACTGACACGTCGGCGCAATTTGTTCTGCCGTGCTGATCGACGGTCCATTGATACCGCTGCAAAAGGAAATTTCCCGGCCACCGGGTTAGCGACCTGTTTCTCTCTTCATCTCCTCAATCTTCCTCTCACTCTCTCCTCTCTTCCACTCTGCAATGCGTCTGAACGTTTGTGGACCATCTGCATTCGCACCACACCACACCACGACTCTGTGTTCCGGTTCGGTCCTGTAACCACTTCGGCGGTAAAATAAACAAACGACCCGCACGATCAATGTCTCTGATCTCGAGGATGGCGTCCTGGACGTCTATATCAAGATTGGCGCCAACCGTGTCATGTGTTGCCGATGACATGCTCATTCCAGGACACCAACACACGATGGGCCACCACGACGTCAATCATCGTCGATCTAAACAACGCAGTGCCCACTCGCCCCAGCGGGCCCAGCGACTGGGCAGTGTATATAGCTGACGAGCCGAGCCCCTCTTGAGGGAAGCTCTTCTAACGTCCCCGCCCGTTGTTAGCTGACCCATCCCAGCAAGTCACTCTTTGTTCTTTCTCCTCAGTCTCCTTCTTCTTCTTCGCCTTGAGCTCTCAAAGTCGGGAAGAGCCCCGACTTTCAGTCAAAGTCTCGCAACATGCGCACCGCCCTCTGGGCCGTGCTCACTGTCCTTGCGACCTCGTCGACTCTGGCTGCGCCGATCGACGGGCGAGCACCCAACCTCTTCGGCGCCACTTCCGACGACCTCGTCTTCCGCGAGGTTGTCGCCGATGACAAGCGTGCCGAACTCAATGTTGGCGCCCACGCCGGAAGCCTCCTTGCTGGCAAGCGAGGCTGGGGCGGCGATCACGGTGGCTCCGGTCACGGCGGTCACGACAACCACGATGATGACGAGGAGTGTGACTGCGAAGAGAAGCCGACGACCACTTCTACGCCGTGCCCCGAGTCAACCTCCTCGTCCGCGGGATCCTCCACGGCGATCGCAGACGCCGGATCCAACCCTCCCCCTTCGTCGGCAGCGGTTGCCTCGCCAGCGACTACGACGGTAGTTGAATCGAACACGTACGAGTACAACGGTCTGCTCAACATCATCTACAACGGAAAGCCACTCAGCTACAAGGATGCCCTCAAGTACTACCTCACTGGCGCTCTTCCCAGCTCGGCTGCTGCCGCGCCATCAGTCGCTGTACCTTCCGTAGCGCTCCCATCGGTCGCAGTGCCATCGGTCGCAGTGCCATCGGTCGCAGTGCCATCGGTCGCAGTTCCATCAGTCGCCATCCCCTCGGTCGGTGTCCCCTCAGTCGCGATTCCCTCCATCGCTTTGCCGTCGGTGGCTATTCCGTCAGTCGCGATTCCTTCCATCGCTCTGCCGTCGGTGGCTGTTCCGTCAGTCGGTGTTCCCTCTGTTGGCGTCCCGTCAATCGGTCTCCCCTCTGTTGGCATCCCGTCAATCGGTATTCCTTCGGTGTCGATCCCGGTCCCGCCCTCCGTCTCTATCGGTATCCCTTCGGACGTCGTCCCCTCGCTGCCCATCCCTTCGGGCCCATTCCCGTCCGTTGAGATCCCCTCGGTGGTGCCCTCGCTCGCCGTACCTTCGGTTGCTCTGCCCTCCATCAGCCTCGGGATCAGCGCCGGGATCAGCGAAGGGCTCAGCATCGGCCTCCCATCCGTCGCTATCCCCTCTGTTGGCCTGCCGACTGGGATTCCGTCGATTGCTCTGCCTTCTATCGCTCTGCCCTCGGACATCCCATCCATCGGCCTGCCATCCATTGCGATCCCGTCTATTGGGCTCCCGTTCATCGCGGTTCCCTCGCTTGGTCTCCCCTCGGATTTGCCCTCGATCGCGCTTCCGTCGCTCGGCCTGCCCTCGGAGCTGCCTTCGATCGCTCTGCCATCGCTCGGCCTGCCGTCTGACCTCCCTTCGATTGCGATCCCGTCTATCGGGCTCCCCTCCATCGCGATTCCTTCGCTTGGACTCCCGTCTGACCTTCCCTCCATCGCGCTTCCATCGCTTGGACTTCCCTCTGACTTGCCGTCCATTGCGGTCCCGTCGATCGCCTTGCCGTCCCTTGGTCTGCCTTCGGACCTCCCTTCGATTGCTCTGCCCTCGCTCGACCTCCCTTCGGTGGCCCTCCCCTCTCTCGGGCTTCCCTCCATCGGGCTCCCTTCGATCTCGGTCGGTCTCCCGTCAGTCGCCATCCCCACCGCTCTGCCCTCTGCGAGCCTCGTCGACTCGACTGGCCTGAACCTCGGCCTCAGCGCGGACCTCCTCGGTCTGGGCATCGGCGTCAGTGCAGGCATCCTTGACCCCTCGCAGCTCGTCGACTTGAGCCTCGGCATCGGGCTCCCAACCGCCGTAGGCAGCGCTCTGCCAACGGTATCTTTCGGTCTACCTACGGATCTCCCGTCGGTGGTACTGCCATCCGACCTCCCCTCCATTGGTCTTCCGTCGGTGTCGCTCCCTTCCATCGCCCTCCCGTCGGTGTCTCTCCCCTCGATTGGGCTGCCCTCGGATCTGCCCTCGATTGGACTCCCCTCGATTGGGCTCCCCTCGGATCTGCCATCGCTCGGTCTCCCCTCTGACCTTCCCTCCATTGGGCTTCCATCGATCGGCCTGCCGTCGGTGTCTCTCCCCTCGATCGGTCTTCCCTCGGATCTGCCGTCCCTTCCCTCGATCGGACTGCCATCGCTCGGACTCCCATCGGTAGCACTCCCCTCTCTCGGCCTCCCTTCGAACCTTCCCTCTCTCAGCCTCTCGGTCGGTCTTCCATCCGTTGCCCTCCCCACTGCTCTCCCCTCGGCCAGCCTGTCCGACTCGGGCCTTCTCGACCTGGGATTGAGCGCGGACCTTGCCGGTCTGGGAATCGGAGTCAGCGCTGGGGTTCTTGACCCCTCGCAGGTCCTCGGCTTGAGCGTCGGCATCGGGCTACCTACGGGAGTGCCGAGCGCTGCTCTCCCAACCGTCTCACCTGGTCTCCCCTCGTTGGACCTTCCTTCGGTCAGTCTTCCGTCGATTGGCCTGCCTTCGGACCTCCCCTCGATTGGCCTCCCGTCCGTGTCGCTCCCGTCCATCGGTCTCCCCTCGGACCTGCCGTCGATCGCTCTCCCTTCGATTGGACTTCCCTCGGTGTCACTCCCCTCCGTCGGACTCCCTTCGGACCTGCCTTCGATCGGGCTCCCCTCGGTGGCTCTCCCGTCTCTTGGTCTCCCCTCAGACCTACCGTCGATCGGGCTCCCTTCCGTGTCTCTGCCCTCCATCGCGCTGCCCTCAGATCTCCCGTCGATCTCTCTCCCTTCGGTGGCCCTCCCGTCTCTTGGCCTTCCCTCGGATCTCCCGTCGATTGGGCTCCCTTCGGCGGCTTTGCCTTCCATCGCACTGCCTTCAGACCTCCCGTCGATCTCTCTTCCGTCTGTGGCCCTCCCCTCTCTCGGCCTTCCCTCGGACCTGCCATCGATTGGGCTTCCTTCGGTGGCCCTCCCGTCTCTCGGTCTGCCCTCGGACCTGCCATCCATCGCGCTGCCGTCTATCCTCCCCTCGGATATTCTGAGCATCGGGATCAGCGCTAGCATCGGCCTCGACCTCCCGTCCGCTTCTCTCGTCGATGCCTCTGCCTTGCCGACCATTGCGCTCCCCTCCATCGCCCTGCCTTCCGACTTGCCGTCGATCGCGCTTCCGTCGGTGGCTCTCCCCTCGGACATTGGCTCGATCCTGCCTTCCATCGCGCTACCCTCGGACCTGCCATCGATTGCGATTCCCTCGGTGGCTCTTCCTTCCCTTGGACTCCCTTCGGACCTCCCCTCCATCGCGCTGCCGTCCATCGCGGTGCCGTCCATCGCGGTGCCGTCCATCGCGGTGCCGTCCATCGAGCTGCCGTCCGTCGCGATCCCGTCCTTGGCTGTGCCCTCCGACATCATCAGCGTCAGCATCGGGCTTGAGCTCCCGTCCGCCTCGCTCGTAGACGCCTCGGCTCTGCCCACGGTGGCTTTGCCATCCATCGCTCTGCCGTCCTTGGCGCTTCCCTCGGACCTGCCGTCCATCGCCATCCCGTCCATTGCGCTTCCCTCGGACTTGCCATCCATCGCTCTCCCGTCGATTGCTCTCCCATCGATTGGTCTCGCGTCCACCCTCCCCTCGGACCTCCCATCCATCGTTCTCCCGTCCATCGCAATCCCTTCGGAGCTGCCTTCCGTCGCTCTCCCTTCGATTCTGCCCTCGGGATCCCTCGCCGTGCCGCCAGTCGTCCTTCCGTCCGACATCAGCCTCGGCCTCAGCGCGAGCATCGAACTGCCCTCCCTCTCGATCCCATCGATTGGTCTCCCCACGGCTCTTCCCTCG
Organism: Saitozyma sp. JCM 24511; assembly: GCA_001600855.1. Lineage (NCBI taxonomy): Eukaryota > Fungi > Basidiomycota > Tremellomycetes > Tremellales > Trimorphomycetaceae > Saitozyma > Saitozyma sp. JCM 24511. The sequence continues at coordinate 578,721 of BCLC01000011.1, read as the reverse complement.
CTTAGCATCCCCTCGATCCCCTCGGCGGTAGCCTCGTTCTCGCTCCCGGTCGGCATCCTCCCATCGATTGCGATTCCGTCGGTTCCTGTGCCCTCTGATCTCGGCTCGATCCTGCCTTCTATCGCCATCCCGTCTGACCTCCCATCGATTGCGATTCCGTCGGTTGCGCTCCCATCGATTGAGCTTCCATCAATTGCGATCCCGTCGCTGGCTGTGCCCTCGGACATTGGCTCGATCCTGCCTTCCATCGCGATCCCTTCGGATCTCCCATCGATTGCGCTCCCTTCAATCGCTGTCCCCTCCGACATTGGCTCGATCCTGCCTTCCATCGCCGTCCCGTCGATTGCGCTCCCATCAATCGCTGTGCCCTCCGACATTGGCTCGATCCTGCCTTCCATCGCGTTGCCTTCGGACCTCCCGTCAATCGCCCTCCCCTCAATCGCGGTCCCATCGATTGAGCTTCCATCGATTGCCGTTCCCTCGATTGAGCTCCCATCCATTGCGATCCCGTCAATTGCGGTGCCCTCGGATATCGGCTCGCTCCTCCCCTCGGTGGCACTCCCAACCGCCCTGCCGTCCGCGAGCCTCGCCGACTCCCAGCCTTTCGACATCAACGTCAGCGCTGACGTCCTCGGCCTCGGTGTGTCTGCTGGTCTGGACCTCCTCCCTTCGAGCGGCGGTCTGCTCGGCATCGGTCTGAGCGTTGGCGCGCTTCCGACGGCCGCCCCGTCCGGCGCGCTGCCTTCTGTTGCTCTGCCGTCGCTATCGCTGCCTTCCATCGCGCTGCCTTCTGACCTGCCCTCGGTCGGCCTGCCATCCATCGCACTGCCCTCGGACCTGCCTTCGCTCTCGCTCCCGTCAATCGGCCTGCCCTCGGACCTCCCGTCTGTCGGTTTGCCGTCGATCTCGCTCGCGCTGCCGTCCGTCGCTCTGCCTTCTGACCTGCCGTCGATCGCGCTTCCTTCGGTCGGCTTGCCTTCGATCTCGATCGCGCTTCCTTCCGACCTGCCGTCCGTGGCTCTCCCTTCGATCGCTCTGCCTTCGATTGCCCTACCTTCGGTTGAGCTGCCCTCGATTGCGCTGCCTTCCATCGCGCTGCCGTCCGTTGCTCTGCCCTCGGACCTTCCTTCGGTGGCCCTCCCATCCGTGGCTCTCCCCTCCATCTCGCTCCCGGCCATTTCGGTCGGTGTCAGCCTCAGTGACGGTATCTCGGTGGCTCTCCCTTCGGTCTCAGTCGGCCTCCCGTCCGTCTCGCTGCCGGTGCCTTCGCTCTCGCTTCCGTCCGTGGCGATTCCGTCGATCTCGCTGCCTTCCGTGGGTGTCCCTTCGATCTCCCTCCCATCGGTCTCAGTGGGCCTACCGTCAGTTTCCCTCCCTACGGTTTCCATCCCTGCGGTCTCCATCGGTCTGCCGTCTGTCTCCATCCCGTCGGTGTCTCTTGGCCTTCCGTCCATCGGCCTCCCTTCGCTGTCCGTCCCGGCGGTATCGGTTGCCATCCCCACCGCCGCCCCATCGGCCTCCTCGTCGTGCAACCAAGGCGGCCTCATCGACCTGTGCGTCAGCGCCGACCTCCTCGGCATCGGCGTCGGAGCCAGCGTGGCGGTCCTTCCTTCCAGCAGCTTGCTGGACGTGGGACTTGGTATCGGCGCTGCATCCCAATCTGTCGCGGCGTCCGTGGGGATCCCCACCGTCTCGGTCCCGTCGATCAGCGTGCCTTCGGTCAGCGTTCCTTCGATCAGCGTCCCTTCGATCAGCGTCCCGTCCGTCTCGATCCCGTCGGTCTCGGTCGGTCTCCCCTCCGTCTCGATCCCATCGGTCTCGGTCGGTCTCCCCTCCGTCTCGATCCCATCGGTCTCGGTCGGTCTCCCCTCCGTCTCGGTCGGTCTCCCCTCCGTCTCGGTTGGTCTCCCCTCCGTCTCGGTTGGTCTCCCCTCCGTCTCGGTTGGTCTTCCCTCCGTCTCAGTCGGTCTCCCCTCCGTCTCGGTAGGCCTGCCGTCGGTCTCAATCCCAGCAGTGTCCGTCGCCATCCCGACCGCCGCTCCTTCGGCCTCCGCGTCGTCTTCGTGCAACCAGGGTGGTCTCATCGATCTTTGCGTGAGCGCCGACGTGCTCGGCCTCAACGTGGGAGCCAGCGCGGCTGTCCTTCCTTCGAGCAGCGTCCTCAACCTCGGACTCAACATTGGTGGCGCTTCCTCTTCTGCGGCGGCTACCAAGGCTTCTAGCTCTGCTGCCGCTGCGACGTCCAAGGCCGCTTCGTCTTCCACCGCAGCAGCTACCTCGGCAGCTTCCACCGCCGCGGCCACCTCAGCCGCTTCCACCGCCGCGGCCACCTCGGCAGCTTCCACCGCCAAAGCCTCCTCCGCCGCGGCCACTTCGGCAGCTTCCACCGCCAAGGCATCGTCGTCCTCTGCTGCCGCGCCCATCATCAGCGTCGGTCTCGGTACAGGCGCATCGGCCTCTTCCGGCGTCGGCCTGACAGTGGGAGGAAGCAACCTCGTCAGCCTCAACCTCGGCAGCACCAAGCTCGGCCTTCGTGACGCTGCCCCCGAGGCTCCCGTGCCAGCTGCTGTCGTAGCCGCAGCGGCGTAAAAGGGGTACTTGCCTCCTGTACTAGTCGGCAATGTGAGTGACCCCTTTCTCACAATGTCGGGTCCGAAGAATCGTTGCTGACGCGTACGCAGACAAAGACACCTGCACGACAAGTCTCTGCCCGCCCGTGATCTCTCAGATACATGATGGTCTACGCGACATTGTCAACTGTACCCGTAGCTTCTCTTAGCCAACGCTATCCCTTCTGCTCTTCCTTTCGCTTTGCTTTTGCTCTTCCTTGTAAACCTGGTCTCGAACAAATAGTCGGACAATCCTGTATAATTAGAGCAGAGATTTCCAGATGAAGGACTTTCACCACATGTTGCGCTGTCGCGTGTTGTTGGGCGCGTGAATTGTGAAAGTCAGCTACCGTACAAGCGGGATCCTGCATAATACGTGCATCGATCGCGACCCGCAGAAGCGTGTGGTACCCACCCCGTTTGTATCTGCCCTGGCGAATGATCGAAACTCGCACGCGAATTTTACTGTCGAAGAGCAGAGTCTGTCCTCTCATCGTTCCCGTATGCACCGATTCGACTATGCAGCACTTCTCGCCCTCTACTGAAAGAATTTGTGACGCAAGCATGCCTCACGTCATACCGTTTTGTCACAAGACTTCGACAACTGAGATCGGCTGTGTGTAGATATCCGTGCGAGTGATAGATACTGTACTTCGCTCGTCCGGCAAGGGTGTCTCGTGACAGTGGTTCACTCCAGAGACCGGGGTCGCTGGATCAGATCCACCCGGAAGAAACTCCCAAACAAATGATCCACAGCCGAAGTAGGCAGATACGGTACCACCCACTTGAACAGTCCCGCCCCCGCACCTGCGTAGACCGCCTTGGGAACGTTTTTGGCCGTCGCAGCATCGAGGATGGTCTTGACCGAGCTGGAAACGCGCTTTCTCGACATGCTGGATTAGGCCGTCGTGGTACGTCTTGTCGATCTCGGACCAGTTGTGATAGAACTTGTCCGGGTGGGGACCGGATACGGGGAAGTCTTTGGTCCCAAGAACCATGGCTGTGCCGCCGGTAAGAGCTGGAAAGGCAAAGGCGAGTCAGCCTGGTTCGAAGGTCTCGGGCACAACTGCACGACGACACGACAATACGACTCGGAGCTCGATCATACTCGGCTTTTACAGATTGCGAGAGCCCCCGAGTGCAGGATGGTCAAGCAGGCGGGCCGATACCGTCAAGACGCAGCTTCGCGTGTCCAAGCCCTGGTAATGCTGGCGATCCAACTCACCCAGCTCTGCGTCAATCACCTTCACGCCCAGCTTGTCCAGCTCGAGGCGCATCACCGTGGATGTGATGTGCTGCGCGGCCTGATCTAATCAGCACATGACACCGAGCATCAGTTGTGCTCGTTGCGGAGGTGTCCGGCACAGCATGCAGCGCAGAGTGAAGCTCTCACCTTGGAACCCGCATACCCGACCTGCCATGGCGTGCCCCACCTCGCCGTGCTCCCTACATTGACCACCACTGTCCTCCCCACTCCGAGGGGTTTCGAGTTCGCCGTCTTCACCAGCAGATCGGCAAAGGCCTGAGTCACTCGTAAGGGCCCAACGGCATTGATATTGTACATCTGCTGCAGCGCGTCGAGGTCGGTGTTGAGCGCTGAGGCAAACCCGTTCACGCCTGCCTGAAAGCATCAGCACGGTTCTACTCAGGCAAGCCACGATGACTTCGGTAAACGATAGGACGGCTCACGTTGTTGATGAGCAGGTCCAGTCTCCCGCACGTCTCCCGCACGGCATTGGAAGCCGCTTCAGCAGAGGCGGTATCGGCAACGTCGAGTTCGAGTGTCTACAGCACCAACAACACAACACGACAAGAAATCCGCTCAGCTCTCAAAGACCTTCGACAGTCGCGGAGAGGGAACGGAACCCACGTCACAGCCTTTCGCCTGCAGCGGTGCGAGCGTCTTGATCCTCCTCGCAGTGGCGAAGACTCTGAATCCCCTTCGGAGGAGGTCGAGCGACAACGCCGCGCCGAGCGAGTGGGGCTCAGAGCAGCCAGTGACGAGGGCGACTTTGCGTGACTCGATGGGCATGACGGATCGTAGCGGGCTAAGTGGAAGCTTATTCAAAGTAGTAGACACTGATCGTCGATACTGATCGCAGATACTGGTTGCAGACAAAAAGGTACGTATGAGGCCACCATAGCAAAGCGCCAGGATATATTCGCTCGCCGAGTCTGGAATCAGCCTGTTCACAACATCGCGCAGTACAATTCGCTCAGATGGCCGAAAGATACTCACACATGGCCGTGAGATGGCCGAATGACTGATATGTAAGTACAGATACAGTACGAACACACCCGTAGCACGGACGAGCCCGAATAAACGTCGGAGCGCTCTCTTCATCCCTTGCAAGCACGCCACTGGGGGGATAGCTGCTGTGGTCTCGCAATCGTGCACATGTACTTGCACAGTAAGCACATCGCTGGATCCCCGAGTAAGAGGCCTCTCCAAGGGTGGCGTCGCCACATTTTTCCGCCGGAAAGCGTTGTATCTTCGTGCTGCTGACTGATGCTCCGGCGGAAGCGCGCCTGAGATTATGTGATAGCAGCACAAACAATCATCGTATGCATGGCAGCAGCATCATCATCATGAGCATGTCCATGGTCAGAACCCCTCGAGCAAGCTCTTGATCCACGGACTCGCCTCGAACTTGTCGCGATACTCCTCAGCCACCTTGCGCAGCTCCTCCACCTGCGCATCCTCATCCTTCATCGCCTCGTCCTCCCCGCCCCCAGCTCCGCTTTGGCCGATGCGGTCCTTCCACGCATCCAAGAATTCCTTGACAAGCTGCGTTCCCTGATCCGTCTCGAACTTGGTGTGCTTGGCGAATACCGTGTCAGCCGTGCCTTCGCCAAAGTCCTCGAGCTCCTCCGCCTTCCGCTTAGCCAACTACGATGATGATTCATCAGTCCCAAAGTCCCGAGCCGTCTCAATGCGAATACTCACCTTGACCACGCTCTCGGGGAAGTTGGCGAGTTCCGCAACGTGGATACCGAAACTCTGGTCGCAGATACCTTGTACCGTCGTCAGCTCGTCGTACCAAGTAGCATTTGAGCTGGGTCACTCACCCTCTTTGACCTTGTACAGCAATGTGATGTCCCTTTCCTGCTTCCCCCCTACCTCCTCTTCGCCTTGCGGCTTGCGCTGCGAGACGAGCGCCTCCACATGCAGGTTCTTGACGTAACCTAGGTTCTGGTCGAGCGTTGTGAGCTCGTGGAAGTGGGTCGCAAAGAGGCAGAAACAGCGGATCTGCTGGGCAATATATCTGACGCGCAAGTCAGCCTGGCGGATTCCACCGATCATGGGGGTTGGCTCTGCTCACTCGCTGATGGCCCAGGCGAGACCAAAACCGTCGTAAGTCGACGTGCCTCGACCAAGCTCGTCGATGATAATCAGCGAGTCCTTTGTGGCAGACTGCGACTGTCAGGCGATGTCACGTTGCAGCGGCTTCTCGTGGGGTCAGGAACGCACCTTAAGAATCGTCGCCGTCTCGAGCATCTCCGCCATGAATGTGGATACCCCCTTCAGCTGGCTGTCTCCCGCCCCGACTCTGGCGAGGATACAATCAAAGATGGGCAGCTCTGCCTCGTCTGCAGGCACGAAGCACCCCACTTGGGCCATGAGAGCGATGACCCCGATCTGGCGGATATACGTCGACTTGCCGCCCATGTTTGGCCCAGTGAGGATGATGAACTCGCTTGAACCTGCCGAAAACTCAGCTCCTCGTCCTGGAGCCTCATACCGTATGACGACTCACCCTTGCGCATCTCGTGGTCATTAGAGATGAACTCGATGTCATCCTGCACCTCCAGACAAGGATGTCGAGCTCCTCGCACGACCACGTCACCGGAGCCTGATACAGTCAGCCCGGCCGGCGGGGACTACAACGCCCTGACACTCACCTTTTTCGTGCAGAGTCGGCTTGACATACGCGATGGGTGCGCTCGCGGAGACGTGCGCAAAGCTGGGATACGCATCAGGCCGGCGCCGTAATATGGATCATGGCCGGGCTTACCTGACCGTCACGTCAATCGCTGCGATGAGATGGTCCAGGACCTCGAGCACCGGAGTGTACGAAGCTGTCGGCGCGTCAGCATCAGCATCTTCGATCGCGACATCACGACACAGAATGACCCACAAGCAATCGCGACGACCTCTTTGACCAGGTGCCGCTGCTTTTTCTCGTATTCGTCCTGCAAACGCTGAAACTCGTCGCTCAGGTCTCTCAGTCTGGACGTGGTGAAGATCGATCCCGACTTCTGCGTTGCGAGATCGATGTACTGCTTTTTGTTCCGGATGAGGCCGGCCTCCTGAGGAGTGGATCGTCAGTACCGGCGCGTCACCGCGAAGAACATTCGACTCACGGCCTTCGTGATCCGGAAAGAGTACTTGTACACCTGATGGTTCTCCAGATGAAGCTTCTTCTCGATATCGACTCCCAGATCCTCGCCAACTCGACGATGCTCATCATCGAGTTGGTCCCGGGTAGCGACGAGCTCGTCGCGGAACCGCGCGAGGTCGTCGTCAAGCGTTGGCAGGAGCACGTAGTTGTGGTTCTGCAGCTCCTCCAGATCGATCGTATCTTCCACCATGCTCGAGTACGTCTCGAGCTGTTCTCTGTGTTCCTACCGGTTTATCAGGACATGATATTACTCTGACAACCACAGCCGACCCACGCGAAGAGACTTGAGGTAGACCTCCTCGATCAACTGCTTGGCCTCGAGACTCGACGGGTTGATATTGTCAAGACAATCGATCATCTTGGACAACTGGGAGATTCAGCATGTCCGCCGGTGTGGTTGGAGCGAGATATCACTCACGGCCTGCACGGCTTGGTATACCCGCACGACGTCTTCGAGCGACGCAACGCCCCGATGGAACCGTTTGGAAATACGGTGGAAGTCGGGCATCATTTTGAGGTGCGCGTCCTGCGCCTTGTCAGCTCCTGGCGTCGGATTTTCCACGCTGTCCACTCACCTGGAGGTCCCTTCGAGTGATCGAATCGTCAAAGAAGGCCTCGACGATGCTCTGTCTCTGCTCTGAAAGATTCATCAGCGTCCGTCACTCAACAGATTGACCGCCAAGTGCAACTCGGACTCACTGATCTCATGCAGATTCACAAGCGGCTGCTTCAACCATCTCCCCAACAGCCTCTGCCCCTGACTGGTCTTGCATCGGTTCAACAAGCCAAATAGGCTCATGTTCTTGTTCCCGCCAAGCTCTTGCGGGTTGGGCATGAGGTTGAGCGCCTTGAGGGCCGAAGCGTCAAGCTTCATATACTGGGCGAGGTCGTGGTGGTGCAGTCGGAACTGATTCTGGAGCGACAGGTCCGAGAGGAGGGAAAGGTACAGGATCAGCGCGGCGAGAGCAGACATGGCGATCTTGAGGTCGAATTCGGCTATGGGGGATCAGTTGGAGCCACCTGCGGCTGATGGTACGAACGCAGGGCAACGCCATAGTCGCTGGCCTCCAAGAGACGGCCGAGATCTTGCTCGACGTTCTTGATGTGGAAATCGGCTAAGTCGTGGTCAGTGCGGTCCGTCGGTCACATGGCCATCATTGTCGACCCACCTCCTTTCCTCTCCGTGACGATCACACCACACCGCTCAATGAGAGTTCGCAGCTTGGTAAGCTCGTGATCTCCGCGCTTGTCATCCGCCTGAATGATGCATTCCTTCACGCCAAGTTGGATGAGCAGCGACTACATCGCAAAAGGCCCGACATCAGCTCCCGTGGACTCTCGGCAGCTTGCCTGTCCGGCTCCGCGCTCACCTCGGTGTTCCCAAAGTTGTCGTCGTCCACATACTCCGCCACGCCGATGAGCTTCTCCTGCACATCGACGTATGCCGCACCGACCGTCCTACCACCCTCCTTGACCTGCAACCTGATCGCCATGCTGACCGCATTGGAAAGCAGGTCGGTATGGCTGAAGAGCAGATCCTCGAGCTGGGAGATGTTCCCCGGGCTAGCCGTCCGCGCCAGTTCCCAGCGAGCATTGTTCTTCCTCCCGGCGACACCTTCCTCGGGAGCATACACCTCGACGCGCATCTGCTTCGTCGTGAGGCACTCGCGCAAGAACGCCTTGGTGAGTGCCATAGAGATGGTAACGGATGGTAGGCCGCGGGGCGAGGTGGAGGACGAGGATGAAGAAGATCCAGAACCAAGGTACTTGATGACGTTGGTGGTCTTGAAGACTTGGTGAGCGACTAGGAGAGCGTCCGGGCCATGCGCCGAGAAGTAGTCCTGGATGATTGAGCCAAAGACAGGAATGAGCAGCGAGAGGAACAAGTGGCTCAACTCACGCCTCGATCAAAGAGCCGCACCGTTCCATCCGGGCCCTGATGACTGTCAGCCATCATGCCCCATCCTGGATCGACACCAGCCCCAAGCAGACATACCTTTGGCATCCTCTCTACGAATCGGCAGAACCGATCCTCCGCCTCCTTGTCTGTCCCGCATCAGATGCTGACACTACTGGGCTACACACCGCGCCCGACGCCAATCGCTCATCTCACTCACCCATGTCGAACTGCGGCTTGGGAGCCGACACGCTTTCGTTCCCGTACATCGGCTGGGGAGAAGCGTCAGTCTTACCAACGAGCAACGAGAGCTGCGGCTTACCATGTTGGCTGGAACACCTCAGTCGGACAATCGGAACGAGCCAGGTGTGTGTGGCATGCAAGTGAGTACGCCGACAGATTGGAGCCGATCGACCGTCGCTGGTAGTATCGGTTGTTCCCCACGACTCGAGACCAGCAGCAATCGCAGCAGTGAGATGTAGAGAGAGTGTCGAAATCAACATGGAATGGATTGAACTTTCGGTAATATAGGAGACCTCCCCGAGTCGCGTCAACTCGAACGCGTCACAACATGGGACGGAAGCAAATCTCTCCACACAAAGCACCGTTACCCTCACAGCGGCAGGTTGCAGCGGCGAAGAGATGCTCTATGCATGGACAACAGTTCGTATCCGTCTTCGTCGCTACAGCTCAGAGACGTACGACCCCGGATCCAGGCGGTATGGTAAGATGGGTAGACTGCAAAGACGACATCGTATCACCAGCTCCCCACCTCGCTCCGACCACTCACAAGCCCTCACCCTCGCTTGCCACTCTGCCCATCCTTCCTCTGGCGCGATACGCACGCGATCCCTCCACTCCCTCTGACTCCTCTTCGTCCTCCTCCTGACCGCGGGCATCCGCACCAAGACTACTCGGTGCAGTACGCCTTTCCAGTTTCCCGGTCCGACTCGCTGAGCTTCCGCCTCTGCTCTCTGCTCCGGCGGGTCCGAAACCCGCACCCATATTCGCGGCCACGGCGCTCATGGGTCTGTATCTCCCCTGTCTTCCCGTCCATGCTCCCAGCTCCTCTTCTGCTTGTCGTTCGCCCTGAGACACCCCACGCGTTTCCCGGTGGTTCAGCCGCGCAAAATCGCGTATGGGCGAGTGCGAAGGCGACGAGCTGGTCGAGGCCTTTGACGAAGAGCCACGCTGCTCCCCAAACCCTCCGCGGAGAAGTACCGGACCGCGACGAGACGTGTTGCTCGTACCGCCTGTGGTTTGCGGGCTGAGAACACCAGAAGGAGGTAGAGGTACGTCGATCCCGGCAATAGGGAGCGGCATCGGCGCGTCGTCCACGAGCGGAGCCGTGCCGGAACCAGGCAGGCTCCTCGCCGTGCCAACCTGAGTGGATCGTGGCGAAATCTCCACAGTCTGCCCGGACAGTGCGTCTCGTGCGAGGGGGCTACCAGTCTTCACAGAGCTCGGCCGGGGCCCGGATGTCTGACGACGGAAGGGAGGCGGCTTCGGCGGGTCCGAATCACCCGACGATATTCTGCGTGCGGCGGACAAGGGCCTGCTTGCCGTGAGAAGCCCGACGGAAGGAGTGTTGCCAGAAGACGAAGTCGCAGTTGTTGGAGAGGTCGTCTGCGGTAATGGACTATGTGAACCGCTCCTCGAGGCGGTGACCGGCAGATTCGACTGCAGGGTGAAGCTGCCCATCATGCGCGCGAGCGCGTCGTTCACTTGAGCTCTGGTCATTGGTGCTCTGCCGGTATTTGGCGAGTCGGAGGCTTGCATCGAGGCCGAGACTGGGCCGGAAGTGTTCGAAAGCGACGACGAGGTGGAAGGCAGATGCGAGCGGGAGACCTGAGCAGCCTGCGCAGCAACGAGCGGCGGCTGTGGTAGGGCATCGAGTGTCTTGAGAAACGCCTGGATGTCATCGTCATCGGGTCCCGGGGTTGTTCTCTCCACACTGTGCCGGAGCCCGCTCTCGGATGACATGCGCGTACTGGTTCGACGGAGGAGCCCCTGTCCGACACTCCCCGGGAAACTCGTCCCCTCGCCACTGCTACCCTGAGAGCCAGGCGCGAGCGGGGGTCCGCTGCCGGCACTGCCAGCCAGACGGCCCTGCCTCTGAGAGTAGGAGGATGAGTACCGCTTGATTATCTGCGGGGGAGCACCAGGTGAGGGGGCCAGGATATTGGCGTCTCTCTCGAGCGAGCCGGGAATGAAAGGCGAGGACCCGGCTGCGACGTAGGAAGGTCGACCCGAGAGTGAGCGCTGGACGGGTTGCTTGCTAAAGCTGAGAGATGAGGGCGAGACGGGAGACTGTGTAGTCGGAGATGCACCTGTACCGAGGCCTGTCATGATGCCGGTCACCGGAGGTGACGCAGATCCGGGGTACATGTTGGCGAGTTGGGCATGGGTGAAGGAGCGACCCGACTGCGATAGGAAGGAGCTAGTCCTTCCGACAGACGACGGCTTTGATCCGGGGAGAGAGGGACGCTGGTGGGTGACGGGACTGGGCTGCTGCACTCCTGGCGGCGTTGAACGAAGGAGGGAGGTGGAAGGTGACGACGACAGAGCAAAGGGATGAATCGAATGGCCCGATAGCCTTCGGGCGGTAACCGCTGCTCCTGATTGCGCTATCGATGGCGACGTCGGTTCCTTGGTTTGGGAGTCTCCTGTCGCCAGTGCAGAGCCAGCGCCAGCGAACGGAAGTCCTTCTCCGAGAGCCCCCCACCTGTCCCCGCCTTGACTACCTGGGCCCGGCCGATTTGCCGGCCCAGCTGTGGTGGTTACAGACGACAGTCTGCTGCCCACCGGCCTGGACAGAGACGATCTGAACGACCCGATCGAAGCCGGCTGCTGCCTCGGTGGTATGGGCGAAGGATTGGCCATCACCGCAGTACTGGCCGGGGGTTTCCTCACGGGCTTTGCTTCTGCCGCTCTTGCCTCCTCCTCCATTCGATGTCGCGCCACTGTCGGGGTGAACCAATCCTCCTCCATATCCACAAACTTCTCACTCAACACCGACTCCATGTCCTCCACGTGGAATTCCACTTCGGATCTATACTCGACGCCGAGCGAGTATCGCACCCCGAAAAGATCAAGCGCGGGGAGATTATACGTCTGCCTCTCCTCTGGCTCGACCTGTTCTCCCGGAACAAGCTGTTCGAGACCAACGTCGAGCCCCAGTAGACCCCTCTCCATGACCTCCCAAGCCTCGGCCAATCCCTCTGCAGAGTTGGGGTATCCTTCCGGTCCCCAGAGCTTGATGCCCATCCGGAGTCCGTTATTGGCGCGACGTAGCCGGCGGGAGAAACGGTAAGCCGGCATCAGGCGCACGAGAGAGTGCAGAGCGCGGAAATGGGTTACACCGAGGCGATACGCCGTGTGCGGTGGAAGCTGCGAGGTGGAAGGCTGGTCCGTCGGAGAGGTACTGAGGTGACAGTCAGCTTCGTTAACCGCGGATGATTGGTTGCCTTTTGCTGCTCACCTCGCACGAAGTGTCCATCGCTCCAAGACAATGCCTGTGCGTCGCTCCTTCTCCTTCCCCTTGCCCTTGGAACCTAACAACCCCATGTCGATTGGCACCTTTCCGGCATCACGATTCCACAGCAGCGCCTGACCGTTTGGCAGGTCGCTCGTGTCGAGTATGAAGGCGACGAGGAGCGGAGGGATGGTGCATGTATCGGCATCGGCAGGGGTAGGGAGCGATGAGCGGGGCATGGGCTGATACGACGAGACGGATTGGTAGATCCTGAGATCTGCCTTGTGCAAGTCGACCTCGGGTATGGTCAGATTGAACTGGCATCATCAGCACGACACGGCGCGAGCGAAAATGGGCATGTCTTTGTCTGCGCTAGGCGAGTGGGTGCGGACTAGATCACCTACCCATTTGTCCTTCCTCTTCTCCCCCTTTGCAGCGGTGGCGCCATAATGCGTCAGGCGACCTTCCACGAGCACCCCCACGGTCTTGATGTAGCACCGATGGATGATCTGGTCCTGCTTGCTATACGGCGACGCGGTGGACACGGAGCTCGAAGCGGATCCTGACCCGCCCATCCTCTCGGCGACAGATAAGACAAGTGGAGACTGGGGGTTGGAAGCTGCGCGAGAAGATGGGCGGACCGGGGTCAAAGCCGGCCGCAGCGGCGTTACGGACATCTTGAGAGTGGAGGCGGGAGTGAGTTGGGGAGGGGGGAAGGAAAGGGGTGAGGGGGAGGGGGTCCAAGATCGGGCCAGGGGATGGATGGTCTATCGTGCGAACAATGTCGTGATCGAGGTCACCATGGTCGCGATCGCAGTCGAATCACGGGGCGTAGACACACAGACGGACGACCGGATCAGCTCCCCGGGTACCGGTATCCGAGGCGCGATGCGATGCGCGTAGAGAGAGGTACAGTATGCAGCGCAGCGATCCCACCTCGGCTCAGCGAGGGGAAGTAGGATTAGTGGTAGTGCCGCGACGAGACGTGGAATAGGATTGACTGCCGGGAGGGGGCGCGCTGACGTGGGGTTGGAGGCAGGAAGCTAATCGGGGACAACGCGGCTGCCTCCCGGTCGACTTGGCCACCCGACGATTCGATTCGCGGGAATGAATCGTTGACCTCGACGCGTTCGGTCGTTGGCAGAGAGGAAGAATCTGACGGGGGCGCAAAGCGACGGCGCTGCGCCTCTAGATGGAGAGTAAAGTATGAGTGACGTGAGGAATAGATGTCACCCAGTCAGTCTCATCTCAGTCTCCTATCGCCCCCTCTTTAGCCCCCACAGTCCGACTGTGGGAAGGGTACCGTGTTGCCCCGGACAACACCACGGACTTCAAACACATCTCCGCTCGAACCCGACCCCACGGGAGCAAATCCTCATACACCCAAATTGCTCCCGTCGCCCCCCATCCGCCGCCACACTTGTTTCTCCCAAACGCCGACTGTTTCCAGCTCGAAACTCCGGCGCTCACTGTACGCAGCGGACTTGTCCTGTACCGCCGCTGTGCCCACCACCCTGGCTGGTACTCGGGCTCGCTCTCGCACCAGCACCAAATTCGTCAAAACCTCCAACACATCAACTCACCACTCTCTCAGAACTGACGACGTTTCTATAGGTCTTCACAGTGAGTCGGGCCTCTCCTCCCATCTACTCGGCACGACTCGCCATCAGCTACATCGCTGACGTCTGTGTCTCTCTCTCGTCGCGTTCTCCGCCGTCGCCTTGTCTCGTGCAGATGGTCAAGAGTGAGTTTGCTCAGTCCCGTGTTCCCGAGTGATGAATGTCGAGCTGACATCTCATTCAGGTGAGTATACGAATACATCCATTCTGGCGTGACGAGGAATGGGGCTCGGGTTTGGGAGCAAGCGCGATCGAGGTGTGGAAGGGGGAACAATTTGGGAAGGCGGTGGTCGGGCGACGGTGGTTGACCCGCTGGAAGAGAAACCTGGGGAGGAGCTGGTCGGGCTGGTTGTCGCGGTGACAGCGACGGACCGCGAGGGAGTCGAAGCTGGATTTCCTTGCCTTCGTCTTCTTCGTTTCCATCGATGTTCCAGATTCATCGCCCACCTGCATCCAACCTCGTCCCATCTCCATCCATCCTTCCTGGCTCAACGGTCTCTGCGCAGACTCTTGCCGTTCTTCTGGCAGCCTCGGGCCAACCCGACCAATTTCCCCGCTCCTGCTGACCGTTCGCAGTCTACAAGCCCGGAAAAGTCGCCGTCGTTCTCTCTGGCCGACAGGCAGGGAAGAAGGTGGTTGTCATCCAGCAGCGGGATGAGGGCACCAAGGAGCGACCTTACCCCCACGCCATTGTTGCGGGTATCGAGCGGTGAGCGGGCGACCGATTCATTCATTCACTCTCCCACACTCCCACTTTGCCTGTCATACCAGTCCCCCCGATATCTGTCTCTGCCTCGTGTCCCCCGAACTCCGCTGAGACGCCCCCCCCCACAGCTACCCCCTCAAGGTGACCAAGTCGATGGGCAAGAAGAAGGTCGCCAAGCGATCCAAGGTCAAGCCGTTCATCAAGGTCGTCAACTACGCCCACCTCCTCCCCACCCGTTACATGCTCGAGCTCGAGACCCTCAAGGGTTCCGTCAACGGCGACACCTTCAAGGAGCCTTCCCAGCGTGAGGACGCCAAGAAGAACATCAAGAAGGCGTTCGAGGAGAGGTACGCCAAGGGCAACAACAGGTGGTGTGAGTGGTCTCGCCGCGTGTCCCGTACCGATCACATCAACCATCCTTGTCCACTTGCGGGTCTCAAGCTACTCTCTCCTTGTCGCTTGCGTTGGGTCGGCCTGCGCAAAGGACATGGGACTCGGACATGCGGCGGAGGGATCTGTTTTCACCGTCTTTTGATCGCTCCCTGAAATTCTCACAATCACGCCCTGCGCTCACCCAAATCCGCATCTTCACATCCCACCAATCTCTTGACTCTTGACTCTTGGATCTTGGCTCTTGCCTCCACCCTATGCCTTCTCACCCGTTCCCCGTGCTCGTAGCCCGTCTGACCACCACTGACTCTCGCAGTCTTCTCCAAGCTGCGCTTCTAAGCGTATCTACGGGGGATAGGTGGAGGGAGGATCGATGGGGGGCTGTACACTTGGTCGATAGTCGATCAATCCACTGCATGACTACGTCGGCGAGGGAAGAGCGGGGACAAGAGCTTTGCCCCGCATCTGAGAACTGGCACGTTCGGGCACGCCCGGTGTAAACTGTCCATTTTGTCCATTGTCCATTTGCCTGTTAGTCTATTTGTCGTGCAGTCTTGCAGTCTTGAGGAGGATGCGTCCGTCGTTTCCGTCCTTTATTCGCTGTGGCAAGGGCAAGTCGCTGTTCTGTCCTTTCCACCCCGCGCTGCCTCATCTTGTCCACCTCATGCGCCCTGACTCGGGTCCTCATGAGCTGGTTTGAGGCGGTTCATCGGTTGAATCCCCGTACGGCCATATCCGCCCCGACTCGCCCACTACCACAGACCAAGTTAAATCGAGTCCACGGTATGTCCTTCCGCAACGACTGGACACATACATACACTTCGCACCACGAGGTGACGTTCCAGAAGACCCAATAACCAGTACCCAGGTGGGAGTACCCAGTACCCAGTCGTCGGCCTCTACCTCTGCCTCTACCCCTGCAGACTCCGTACGCCTGTGAGATCTTTGTACGAGGTACGAGGTGCGCTTGATCTCCGATTCACCACCTCACCCCGAACCACCAGTGACCACATGAACATGTCAAGTCTTCTGCCAGAGCTGTTCATGTTCACCGGATCCATCACTAGCATACGATCGACTCGCATTACGTCGTTAATCGTTATACCCCATCCTGTTCGCCCTCGTCTCGTATATACTATTTGAATCGGGACATGCCCACGCATGTATGTCAGACCTTCTACACTCCCAGTCCCGGTCCCGGCTACTCCGCGGGCACTACGACGCCGGTTGCCTGTGATCTCTCCCATCCCTACCCAAACCATCGTCGCTCACCATACTCTGCACTCTACTTCTCTGATCCCACTGACTTCCACTTCCTCCTCCCGCACTCCCGTTGCCGTTGCCGTTGCCGTTGCCGTTGCCGTTGCCGTTGCCGTTGCCGTTGCCGATGCCGATGCCGTTGGCATTCCCGCTCATCTGGGGATGCAACCACTCCGAGCTCCCTCCGGCTCCATACCCGCCGCCGCCGCCGGCTCCGAACCCGGGCATGCCATTCATACCTGGCATATTCATTCCTGGCATGTTCATGCCGGGCATTCCACCCATGGGTGACATACCAGGTGACATGCCCTGCATGGGCAAGCCCATACTAGTCGGTAACGGGGACATGGAAGGACTACCGGGCGGGGGGGAAGGAGCATTGTGGCCCGGCCAACCCATCATGCCTGGCCAGCCGTAGGGCATGTTGGGCATACCCATTGACGGGTAGCCACCGTAGCCCCCAGGGAAGGCGTTGGGGTTGGGATTATGCCCGAACTGCGAGCCCGCTCCGATAGTCGACGAGGGCGAGGCGGGACGGTCGGGCGTGCCCGCAACGCCATGCTGCGAGCCGCTCGAGGACATCGCCATCATCGCGTTGTGGTACGCCATCTGAGCGGCCATCATCGCCTGTTGCTGCGCGGCGTAAGGGTTGTATCCGCCCTGGTATGCCTGCGATCCGTCAGTGTCGGTGACTTGGATGAGAGTTACGGCGACGACGTTGACTCGACTCACGTTGTAGCCCATGGGCGATCCCATGGGGGGCATGCCCATCATGCCCATATTCATGCCGCCGTAAGGGTACTGACCCGCGCCGCCGGGTGTGCCCGAGTAGTCGCCTCCAAACCGGTTCATATGCTCCGCCTGCTGCCTCTGCAATTTCTCAATCTCCCTCTGCCTCTCCTCCTGTAACAGGTCAGCACTTCACTTCAACCAACACGCTAGCATCGTTATTCCGACCCACCGCAAGCCGCTTCTCCCTCTCTCTGTCCGTGAGCGTCGCACCGATCCCACCCGGATTCTTCCTCTCGTTCTCGTGCGCCGCTACCGCTCCCAGCAACCCCGTCTGGGGCGGCGGTGGTTTACTCGGGACGTTGATCAGACTACTCCCCGTCTCTCTCGCCTGCTCTTCTTGCTTTTTGGCGCTGCGATCCTCCTTGTCCTGCATTCCAGCCTGGAGCAGCCCGTGCGGCGCGAAAGCCTTGGTGAGGTGGGCTTGGGGTTCATCGAGATCGACGAATTTCCCAGATTTGGACTGTTCGGGCATACCGTGCTCTGCGGAGAAGTTGGCGTTCCACACGGTCGTCCGGCTGGTAGGGACTGGTGGCGCGGATGGAGCATGGGCGAGAGCCTGACCGGGACCGAAGCCGTACGATGGTCCGGGCGGCGGTTGCTGTCGAGGTGGAGCCGCGGGGGACTGAGTACGAGGACGATCGATGTAAGGTTGGGCGTGGGGTTGGGGCAGAGGGTGGGATCCGCGGTCGTACCCGTACCCGTTGGACATTCGCTGCGGCTGCTCCGGCGCACGAGGAATCGCGGGGAGCGCTCTTGTGCGCGAAGCCGATCGCTCGACTGCGGGGAGTTGGTTCTGGGCGGCCGAGGTCTCGGATGCGTGTGAAGGCTGTGGGAGTACTCGAGGCTGTCCAACAACTGGCGAATCTTGTTCCTCTTGCTCCTCCTCGTCTTCATCCTCATCACTCCCACTCCAATGCCCAGTCTTGCCCGCCATCGAGGTGACTCGCTTTCCACCTCCCGGCATGCTCATCGCGCGCTGACTCTCCACCGCAGCGGCTTCGGCCTTCGCCCTCCTCTCCGCCACGGCCTTGCTGGGCGCAAATGACGAGCGAATCTCTTCTTCCGGCGCAACAGCGGGAGGAGCAGGGGCGATGGGCAACGCCGCCGCCTTTGCTTTCTCCGGAGAGGGCTGCTCCGCGTACGACATGAACGCCGCGGCGTCCTCGCCAAGGTCCGGCTGCGTGCTCGCCGTGGTGGCACTGGTCGTATCACGGGTGTGCGGGTGCGTGGACGATTGGGATTGCGACTGCGACTGCGATGCGTCGGTCTCGACCTCGGCGGGGATAGCTTCCAACCTCGGGCCGGTTGATCCTCTCTTCGGAGGCAGGGCTCTCGCTCCGGAGGGTTTCCGCCCGAGAGTCTCGTTGGTGCGATGGTGTTGTTGATGCGGCGGCTGCTGCTGCTGCGGCTGCTGCTCGAATGAAGTCACGATCCTCGGTCGTTCCGGGGACGGAGACTTGCGCGTGGAAAGCTTAGCGGCCTGGACCGGCGGCGGCGAGAGTCCCTGGACCGGCTCCTCCACCATGGTCATGAGGTACTTCGCCGCGGGCTCTTCGTGCAGATCGATCGACCCGTCCTTGAGATTACCGCCCGAAGCGACTCGCCGTGGCGTAGGGGAGATGACTTCAGGGGAAGGCTGCGAAGGAACTGGAAGGGGCGTTGCTTCGGGGAGAGTGGGCTTGGAAGCCGGCGAAGTGACGGGAAGATCGGGCAGGTCCTTGGTTCCGGTTCCTGCTCCTGCTCCTCCTCCGACGGGGATGGGGATCACTGCAGGTACATGGTGAAGCGGGTGGGGAGACGACGGCTTGCTCTGCTGGGGCGTGGGAGTCGCCGAATCCTGCGACCAGATCGTACCTCCCGTCATGGATTCGACGGTCGTGGGCGTGGTGAACGTTGGCGTTGGCGCGGTGGTGCCGGTCGTTGCGGTAGCCGAGGTGATACCCGTGGCTGGGGTGTGCACTTGGGCGGTGATGCCCTGCGGAGCACGAGTCTGGCCCGGCGGCGGAGGCGAGGGGACGGATGGCAACGTCTGCTTTGCTGGCGATACCTGTTCTGGCTCTTCGGTCAGATGACCCGGAGCCGTCTCACTATCATCGATCGTGGCCAATCTATCCGTCTGATCACCTGAAGGATGCTTGGTCGACCCCCCGCTGCTCTGCTTCTGACTACCACCGCTGACCTGTCGGTTCGAGCTCGTCCCGAAGAAATCGCTCTTGGCCGTACGTTGCGAGTTTTGACGCGAAGCCACGTCGGTTCGCTCCGTGATCGGAGTGAGAGAGCGGGGAACAGATTGGTCCGAGTGATGCGGTTGCTGCGGGGTGGACTCGCCGAACGAGAGCGGTGGGAGACGATAGTCGCCCTCAAGCCGAGGCGTGGGCTTCTCGTCATCCGACTCGTCGCGATACTGCTCCGCCGGGGGACGGATCTTGCGCTGCATGATGGCGTTGAACTGCGCTCGGATCTGGGGCAGCGATGTCGCCCGGAAGTCAGACACGAGGGCCTCGTCGGTGTCGAGGAAGAGGCGCTGCAGGGTCAGCAAGGTTCAGGAGAGACCGCGAGAGGCAATTGTCACTCACGCCTCGCTCCATGCCGGTCGGGTAGGCGAAAAAGAGACTACTGGGATCCTGGGTATCCCAACGGTACTTCTCCGGCCTGCCGTACAGTCCAAACACGTCGTGGAAGCCTGCCATCAGCACCGTTTCGGGTGACTCGGCTCACCTGTTACCCATCGCATCATGTGTGCGAGCGGTGTCAGGGTGCGACCTGGAGGGGACGACGACCCCTCGGTGGAAGCCTCTGGCATGACGAGCGCCCAACCGGAGTCGCGCAGACGGCCTTCGATGGTGACCAGCTCTCCGCCAATACGTCCCACCACCTTCATCAGGTTGGACTGGGACATGACGTCGAGGCGCTCCGGAAACACGGCGTAGCTGCGGAGTCAACGGACCGGCCCCTACAGAGCCGACTGCAACCGGCGGGCAGATGGTGAGCTACTCACGCTTGGGTGACGTTGGTGATGGACAGAACCGCGGGTGAGGTCTTGTTCTTCTGAGTCCTTGGTTCGGGGTAGAAGCTGGCCATGCTGAAACCGACATTTGGCTCTTGGATCTTCTCCTCCTGCTTCTCTCCCATCCCGAAGAAACTCCTTCTTCTGGCTTTCTTGTCGTCCTCGTGGGACGTCTCCTGCCCCGAATGCGGCGCGGAAAGCACCATCCACAACCTCTTCCAATCCACACCGCCCATGACCCTCACTCTGACCCAGCCTTCCATCCGACCTCGGCTGACCTCGGACTTGGGTTCCCGACCAGAGCTCTTGATCAGGTGGCCTGTGTAGATCTCCTCGAGGCGGGATCGCTCCCAAGCGGCGAGACGCAGACCGGTCGTCCACCTCGCGAGATCCCTCTCGGACGAACAGGAGAAGAGAAGCCGGTTGGAACCCGCGGTGTTGAGCGAGTAGACGTAGTGGTGTGGGTGCGAGTTGGGTCGATGCGGTGGCGGAGGAAGTGGCGCGAGGAGCTCAAGAGACGAATCAATGACGTTGAAGTATGTCGGAGGCACTTTTTCGCCTCTCGCAGCGGCAGCGCGAGTCTCCTTCATCGACCACATGGCTGCGGTCATGGTTAGTCTGGCGGCGCATCTCGACCTGGGAGCTAGTACCTACACAGCGAGATGCCAGAGAGCTGAAGCCAGATCGCGTCCCAGTCGTTGGACGCGCTACCGGGCTGTCCCTGCCTGAGAAATGTCAGCATCTTTCACACCCTCGCATATCATTGTCCTCACTCACTTTGGTTGCCCTCCCGCCGACGTCCTCGCGAGGATCATCTCCAGCTCGGGCGGACTCGAGACATACGTCTTGGCAGGCTGCATGCCTATCAACTCGACGACGGCGTTGAACTGATTCATCCACGCTGGCTGCGCTGCTGTCCCCGCCGGGGCTGCCGGGGCTGACGGGGCTGACGGAGCTGCCGAGGCAGATGGCTGCTGCGAAGC
This sequence comes from Saitozyma sp. JCM 24511, assembly GCA_001600855.1. Classification (NCBI taxonomy): domain Eukaryota; kingdom Fungi; phylum Basidiomycota; class Tremellomycetes; order Tremellales; family Trimorphomycetaceae; genus Saitozyma; species Saitozyma sp. JCM 24511. The sequence goes on along the minus strand of BCLC01000011.1, from coordinate 557,580 downwards.
AGTCCCCGGTGTTGCCGCTTGAGCCTGCGCTCGCTGCTTTTGGGAACCCTCGGGGAGAAGCGCAGGTCCCCTATCGTCCGATGTGAGGACGGATGGGCCTGTGCCCCGCGAGAGCGTGCTGGCGGGGGATGACCGATCGCTGGGAGGTGCATGACCGTTGGACGAGGCGAGCGCGGCTTTATCCAGCGGCATGGAGTTGGAGCGAGGCATCGATCCGAGTTGCGGTGGTGGTTGTAGCTGCTGCTGCTGTTGTTGTTGTTGTTGTTGCTGGGCATTGAGGAACCCTCGATAAGGGTGCGTATCGGGCACAGCTCCAGGACGGTTGAACCCCATGCTCTGACTCTTGCTCATTCCTCCCCCTGCCTCTCTCCCCGGACCGAAATCATTCGGCTGCGAGACGACCCGACCGCCCGGAGGCGGGGTGGACGACGTTCCCTGCGACTGCGGGAAAGGACGCATAGCGTTGCCCGGCGGAGGTTGGAGCGGGGAGTTGACGTGGGGGTGGGATTGGTCGCGCGAGACGATAAAGGATTGCGGACGTTGTCGCTGGGATGAGATGTCAGCGGTGTGCAAAGCTGTGCGATCAAGGATGTGAGATCGAGAGCCAAAGTTGGGTGAACAGTGGTGAAGCCAGGGCATCGCTGGAACTCGGGACCTCCAGGTCCATTCCTGACCATCCCCGTCTCCATCCCGCATCACCGCACTGGCACTATTCCTTCATCACCGCGCGCTGTGCACGAGCGATCTGACTGTCCCAACCGATCCTTCCCCTCGAAGGTGGTGCCGGTGTCTCGCAATTACCCAATTACCTCATCCCGGCCCATGCCGGCCCATCCCATGGGTCTACCTCATTCTCATTCCCTTGGCAGATCGACGAGACGCCCACCCCAGACACCCACACCCACTCGCACTCACCTGCTCCTGCTGCAAGGGCGACGGCCCTTTCTCCTTCTCCTTCTCTTTGTCTTTGTCCTTGTCCTTCCTGCCGATCCCAAAGAAACTCCTCCGTTTCTCGCTCTTGCCCGTCGCGGTGCTATCCGTCGTGTTGACCCTATCGACTGGTATCCCGGCGTTATACATCGGCCCCGCAACCGTCGCCGTCGTTGTCATTGTCGCCATGTTCCGCGTCCCCTGGCCGGCGCTACCGTTTGGATAAGGGTGTTGTTGGTATTGTTGGTTTTGATTTTGGAACTGCTGCGATCCGGGTCGGCCTTGCTGTTGCGGATGCGGGGGGATTTGGGAGGAAGCTGGTGGAGAAGTGAAAGGGGATATGTCCGGATCGTTGGACGATTTACGGGATTTGAACATGGTGACGAAGGAGAGGTCGATGTATGGTGTATGGATTGGGTATCGGTGGTCCCAGGCTGGCGTGGAGGCTGTGCTGGGGCGGATGGAGATGTGGATGTGTTATGTGCTATGTGGATGTGTGGTGTGAATAGGAACGAACAGAATGTATGCTACGAGCAGATGTCTTCGGTCCAAGCCGTGACGTCGAGGCAAAGGGAAAAACAACCGGTGCAGCGCCAGCGCCGGCAGCACCGCCTCGGACCTCGACCTCCCCGATCGGTTCAACCACGGTTGTTCACTTGTTCACTTGTTCACTCTGGGCAAAATGACCCTTGCGAGGCCTTGGCGCCGGATATCTGCGGATTATAAGAAGATCAAGTAATGTAGCGAATGGAGACGGAGACGATTAGAGTGTGCTTGCGAAATGATAGAGTGAGAGTGAGAGTGGAGTGGTTTGGGTTAAGATGGGCAGAGCTTGGGACGAAAGGAGATCGAGATGGAATGACACAATTCCATTGGTTGTGGTAGCCCACTCCTTTGCATCAGACTTCGTCGTCTTCCCCTCTTCCCCTCTTCCCCTCCCCCGCTCCCCCTATGTACGCCCCCATGGTCGGATCGGGAACTGGGAACTGGGAACTGCTTGGGTGGGTTACTGCACCTGTCGAGGTCGAGGAGCTGGGATGGATCACTTCGGTGCCCCCCGCCGCTCCCCCCGCCCACTAGAGTCGGAAGCCAGATTCCCCTGACCCTCGGAGTCTTTCTTTCTGACGGCAGCCAACAACTCGTGACTTGCGCAGTCGCAGTCAGTCAGAACAACGCAATGAAGCTCCACACCGTCCGCGTGCGCGCTCCAGTCTGCCTGCTATTCCGCAGACCTTGCCGCAGAGCCAAACCGAACATAATGTAAAGCCAGTCCAGTGGTAACCGGCGGTGCTGTGCGGAGACTGCGAGGTGCTCGGTGCTCAGTGCTCAGTGCTGACTGCTGTGTGCTGTGTGCTCGGTGCTCGATGCTCAGTGCTGACTGCTGTGTGCTCGGTGCTCGGTGTTCGATTTGTCGTGGTTGATATTGTAACTCGCCCACGATGAACCAACCCCCTTTCGTGCAAGCAACGTCCATCGCGAGGTATGTACTTGTACGAGGAAATACGCTCGGGATTCGTGAATGTGAATGTGAGGGTAGAAGTAGCAGTACTAGCGATGGTGAGGGAGGCAAAAAGGAAGTTGTGTATGGCTCGAGACGTTTCGTTGCGAGTGATGATGGTGATGGTGATCTTCAATGAACGGACGAGTTATGTTACTCTAAGAAAAAGGAGATATCAGGTCATCGCCCGTCGCCCACTTCCCGAGGTGAGGGGTCGTCATTGATCGTCGTCATCATCGGAGAACAAAGACAAGACACTGGGGATTGTCCATTTAGAGGAAGACGGCACCGGCTCCAGCGACGAGAGCGACGACGCTGAACACGCCGGCAAAGGCAGGACCGTAGTTGGCGCCAGTGTAAGCAGACATGGCGCCCGACTTGGAGGTCGAGCCCGACGCGGCGGCACCCGAGCCAGAGGCAGAACCCGACTTAGCAGCCGAGCCCGAGGCAGAGCCAGACTTGGCAGAGCCAGAGGCCGAAGAGCCGCCGGTGGTAGACGCGCCGGAAGCACCCGAGGCAGAGGCGGCGTTGGAAGCGAGCGAGGCGATGCCGTTGCTGACCGTCGAGTAGGTGATGCAGTTGGACGAAGCCGGGGTCGAGTAGGCAGTCTGAGGGGTGACGGTCTGACCAATGGTGTAGGTCCCGACGGTACCGCCGGCGGTGTACGTGCCGGTGTAGCGCTGAGCAAAGGTCGAGATGGAGCCGCCGGCCTGAGGGTACCAGCCTGGCGGGTAGGCAGAGTCGGCGTCGCACTCGGTGAACGAGTTGTTGGTGTAGCTGGGGACGGCGTGAGCACGGGCACGGGCACAAGCATGGAACCAAAGCTCCAAGCACCAAGCACGTCGAGACAGAGCTGGGAGACTCGACTCACTCTCCGGGCATGACCCACTGGCAACCCATCTCGTCGAGGGTGTGCTGGCACTCGTTGGCGGCAGAGTAGGTCGAGTTCTCCGAGATACAGATACGCAGGCAGAACTGGTTGTAGGCCATGTAGCTGTCACGCGTGTCAGCACGACTCTGATTTGCCGAGTCGCTGTCACTCACTTCATCCACTCTTGGTAGTGAACGTCCTGGCCGGTGGCGTTGGCCGTGACGTTACCGCCGACGGGGTTACCGTCGCCGGTGGCACCGTGCGGGTCGAGCTCACCGCCAAAGTCGCCGTCGGCGATGTTGATCTTGGTGAAGTCTCCCCAGCCCATGACCTGCCAGTACAGCGGGGTCTTGACGAAGTGGACGGCCTGGAAGGTTCCGTCGGGGATGACACGGGCGTTGTTTCGGGGCTCTGCAAGAACACGAATCAGTCGTGGTCCAGGTCCAAGTCGTTTGCGTCTCTGGTAAACTAGTCGAGTCGAGGATTTCGCGCTCGTCGCGAAACACTTACGGATGCACCAGGCAACCTCCTCCTGCTCGGTGTTACCGATGACACTGTTCGGTTCCGGGGGAGCGAACAAACAGCTACGGCGATTAGCATGGGTTCGGACGGTGGGCGGAAAAGACCCCGCGCCGCGCCGCGACACGCCACGCTCACAAGTCATTGATGCCGTTCAGGGAGATGAGACGGGCCATCGAGGTCTGGTTGACGGCGGTGTTGAGCGAGGCGGAAGAGGGGTTGGTAGGGCCCATCGTGCCGGTGGCGGTGACTTGGGCGCGCTGCGAGGATTCAGCTGGTTTCCACCAGGCGAAGAGGGATCTAGATACTGGCAAGACGAAAGAACGCGACTCACGGCCTGGCCGGCCATCAGAGCCGCGGCGGCAACAAGGGCGGAAGCGAACATGTCGACGGTCTGGGACGCGGGTCAGCGCCTGTCCCATGTCGAATCGCGATTGTCCCAGTCTTCAACATGGCCAAACCTCCAAACTCACCTTCTGTCTGCTTGGTTTCGGTACCAGGAATGCAGAGAGATTGCAGAGTGATTGAAATAGGTGAGAAGAAGCACGGTCAGCCAGAAATAACAACGGACAAATCGAGAGATCTTGGCGGTGCTGCGGCGGCGCAAAGGAAGCAGTCGCCCAGAGGTGAGGGCGAGGGGGAATCCGATCGCTCACTATAGGTGGTGAAAAGAAATGGAAAAAATGGACAGAGACGAGTCCGGATGTGGGTTGAGGCCGACGATGTGGTTCGATGGAGACAAGAGGACGAGAGATGGAGAGATGGAGAGGACTACGAAGAAAGGGAGATGGCAATGGAGATGGTGTTATGGTTGGAGGGGGGTGGGTGGATCTCGAGGCTGTGCGCTGTGCCGTTGGATAAAAAGAGGGAGGGAGCGTGCACAGAGCCAGGCGCGTCAGTGTGGTACTGCGCACACGCCCCCCCACGCCCCCACGCCCCGCGCCCCCGCGCCGTGTGTCAGGGTAAATCCAAAACGCCTAACTCTTGGCCCTGCCGAAAATAGTCCCGCCCAGCCAAACCCACGGTTAACCGCCCGCTCACCCCAGAGCCCAACGCGCACCCTGCCGGACCTGTGACGGCAGGAGCAGCACAAACGAGTAACGACGAGCCAGGCATACTGCGTCTTAGCCTTCTGTACGACTCTGTAAGAGTAATCAGGCTGAGCGGTTTCTGATTCGCCAACAACTCTGATTCGCCCACACCTCTGCTGCCCGGACGATCGGCAGGGCGTTCGCTTCAACTACACTGCTGCCCCTCTGGCCCTCCCCAAGTCCCAACGAGTCTCGCCTTTGCCTCTGACGTCGATGCGGCTCGTTTCTCAGTGACATCGCCGCGGTGCGGAGAATACACACACCCTCGAAACCTCTAGCATCCCACCCCTCACTACAAGTGCAGAGGCACCGCGAAGTCTGGAACCGAAGTCTGAATGGATGACTGGTGCGCGTCGTCAGGATCCACCCGTCGGATCGCTGTGACGGTTTCATCCTGGCTCACCCTGAAACCTCGATCCAAGACACGCGGTTGCTTTTCATAGCAGTTCGGTACTACTGTGGTATTCAACAATTCGCTTGAGATCCGCAACGCAACCCCCAGTCCGTGGTGGAATGGGGGTGGTGTCTCTTTGTCTCTTTGACATAATATAGCATAGACCTGTATGATGAAGCAGAAGAGATCTCGTCCCAGATGCGACGGACCGAATTCGCCCCTTGACGCCCTGACGACCCCACCCGACCCGACCCGACCTGGACCTGTATGTATGGTATTCGCTGTTCGTGGCGCGCTGAGTGTGGCACGACACGACCCTCAAGCCGCCTGCACCGATGTGCTAGCTCGTACAGACGTTTCCCGCTGTGAACTCCATGAGCTTGGCTTTTTCACCACCCGCCTGGATCTTCGACACAGTAGGACAGGATGTATAGATTCCAGCCGACATCGAGATCCGTGCCATCGTGCGGCCGTGCCGCGGCGTCGCCTCGCACTCACCGCATACCGTCGCCGCTTGTACCTCGCTCTGTTCCCCTCCGGCCGTTCCTCCCCATCGTCTCCGTCGTCTCCATCATCTTCGTCATTGTTGTCATCGCCGTCGCCTTCGCCTTCGGCTTCGTCGTTGTTATCCATCTCCACGTCGCCGTCGCCATCGCAGACCTCACAGGTGTAGGTCAACGACTCGAAGCGTCTCCCTTGCTGACTCGACTGCCCCCCATTCTCAACCTCTAGGCAATAAGTGAACGTCGTCTCCTGGTCCTCGTAACCGATCAAACTCGGCATGGCGCGTCGGAGCGCCGCGGCCTCCTGTTCGAAGCGTCTGCGCCATGCCTGCATGGGCCGTCAGTCCCTGGGCGTATACGCGGTCGAGTCACGCGCCGATTGGTGCTTACATCGTCATACAGTTCCTTTGCGCGCTACAACACGACACAGTAGAACAAGTATTAGCGTTGTCCCTCGTGTTGTCCGGTCGCAAGTCGCGCCCGAACTAGACATGACGTTTCGACCCGAGGCGAGATCGCGGTACTCTCGATGAACCTGTTGATAGCCTCCGCGATGTCCTCGTCCAGTGGAAGCCGCTTACCCTCGCACATCGGCTCGTGCGGGCAGGGATTCTCGGAAGGGTACACCAGCCCCTTGAGCGATTTCGGTGTTCCCCACATATCCTTGGAATGGAGAAACTTCGGGTTGGCCTCGCAGAACGCTTCGAGAGCAGGGGGAAACGGAGAGAGGGTGACAGCACAGTTGATGAAGCACTGCGAGGCGGCTTCGGAGAGGGTGAGGAAACGGTTGCGGAGGTATCGTCGCGAGTCGTCGAGAATGGACGCGACTGAGGTGTGAGCGGTGAGAGCGGCGGGAGCGGCGGGAGCATGGTTACGATGCGGGCACACGGCGACAACGGGTGATGGTGAGCAATATCTCCTTGGCCGACCCGCCTCCGCGTCACATATCTGAATCGCATAGAGGATACCAGGACGGACACCGGAATAGGCGACGAAACAGAAACTGAAGGGAAACAACTCGAGCTCACTTAGCGCCGACCGGATCGATGACCTGAAGTACCCGTTTCCGAGGTTCGTGAGCTCTTCGACACGGAGACACGATCTTGGAACGTTGCGCAGCAACTTCTCAATCTCGACCGAACAGACCTCGGAGGCGTTCTCCATCTTGTGGCAGATGGCAATGACGTCCTTGATCCGTAGGCAGACGGCGAAGCCGACGCGCGCTCTGGCGGCGGTGCGGACGAGCTCGTAGACGTTGATGGTCGTGACGAGCGGGGCGAAGGGGAGGTCCGTGGTTTCGGAATCGTAGTCGAGCTCAGAGTCGAGATCGGGGTCGGACGGCGGCGTGGCGAGGCGGGTTTGGGGCTGCGACATTGCTGGGGCGCGGGGGGGAGGTCGGGTGGAGCCAAGAGGGGGTGTTGATGTCGGAGAGGCTGACGAGAGTAATGGTCGAGGCTGTCCAGGCTGTTGACGCTGCTGCGGGTGTCGTGGCTGTCGTGGCTGTCGAGTCTGTTGAGTCTGTCGAGTCTGTTGAGGGATGTCGAGGATGTCGAGGAGGGGAGCCTGAGAGGATACTTGGGGGGAGGGGCTGGGCGGAATACAGGCGAGAGCAAACGCGACCACGACCGGGAGGGGCCACAGAGTTGTGCAGCTTCGCCGCGGCGCGTTGGTCGGACGAACCGAGCTTACCGCCCCGACATGCACCGCGTGGACGGCACGGAGAACAAGCAGAGTAGTAGGGAGCTGTAAGATCATGCTCCGATATCGAATGGAGATGTGCGGACATGGACATGTTTTGCAGATTGATGATCGGGGCGATCAATCAACATGCCCAGCCAAGACGGGGTTCCTGAGCTTGGACCACGACCAACGATCAGCTGAATCACGAGTGCTAGCAACAGCACTTGGCGTTGGCGCGGGACCCGTCGCGAGTCTCGATGCACAGCATGAGCAGTCTTGTCGTGTCCGAGTAAGCAAAGAGTACGAGTACAGTGGTCGGTTGACCCGGGTGTCGACTCGCCACACTCGCCGTCGTCCCGCATGTGTTCACGGGCCAGCCCAGGATTATTGAGTTGGGAATTCAACCTCTATGTCACGATCACGCATGCCGCATTCACGCCGCTTACCCAATCCCGACCCCAATTCAGTCGTTCAGTCAGTTACTTGTCCAATGCTGACGAAACAGATCGCAGCCCGATGTGCGCTGTCGTGCACTTTCACAGTCTCATGCGCCGCCCGTTTATGGTACACCATGCATCATGCCCTGCGCTAAATCCGGAGGAGCCGACACATCATGCCTTGAGGGCGAACTCTGCAAGGGGGGTTAGCCATCGCCTCGGAACGCACTCCCAACACAAACGACGACTCGGCAAACGCCTCGCCTCGCCACGCCGCACTCACTCCTGGCGGGGAAGTGGATGTCCTTCTTCCTCTGCTTCTCGGTCTTCGCGGAGGCCTCCTTGTGGGTGAGGCGTCGGCGGATGGCACGGGTCTTCTTGTAGCGGAGGTCGAGGGGGAGGTCTGCGACGAGTGTCAGCGGCGTCGGCGACGTCGGCTCGGCGAGGGAGACGGGAGACGGAAGACATGCAATGGGACACGACGGTACTGGAAATGGCGAGTGACGATGGCACTCAAAAGGACGGGGAAGTGGACGACAACGACGGCACTGGAAAAGCCGGATATATGGACGACATTGACGGCACGTGGAAAGATTGACGGCACGTAAAGAGGGAGGGTGGTCTGGAAAGGTTTGTCTGAAAACGGCTCGCTCACAGTTCTTGCCCTTGTAGTACGAGCGCAGGTTCTCCCTCTGCTTCTGGTTGATGACGGTGAGGACACGAGCGATCGACTTGCGGACAGAGTTGCTGCGGGAGTCAGAGGGATCAAACGGTTTGTTCGGCACGACTGTACGACTGTACGACTCTCGACCCCTCGACCCGTCCAAAGGGGCCCGAGTCATCTCCGCTGCCTCGTCCACTCCTTCGTCCACGGGCAGCATCACACTCCCTCCTTCGCTCCGTTCGCTTTGCGGATCCACCATCCATCCTCGACGCTCCAATATCAAGCTCGCCGCTTCTTCCGTCCCAAACACTCTGGGTCTCGTGCCCTTGGCCCCCGCTCCTCGACCCTCGCCCCCGCTCCTCGACCCTCGCCCCCGCTCCTCGACCTCGCCCCTCGCTCTTCACACCTCTCCCATGGCCTTCCACCACCCTAGTCGGAGCCAAGCACGACACAACACAACACGACAGAACACGTATCACGCCAGGCCCACGCACATCTTGTTGACCTTGCTGCTGCTACCGCCCGTGATCTTCGCCACCCGGAGGCTGGCGAGCTCGGTCTTGAGCTCGCTCAGCTGGGTGAGGAGATCCTGCTTGTTCCTGCGGAGCGTCAGCGACGGCACGGCACCGCAGAGCCGAACGAAGCGAAGCCTCGGGTGCGTGTCGGTCGACCCACTTGGACTGGAGCTCGAAAGCGCGGATCTTGGACGAAGAAGACGACATCTTGCTGCAGCGGTGTGTCAGCGAGACGAGAAGAGAGACAAGAGACGGGGTGAGGCCGACGTACTCCGAGTATGGGCTTGATGGATGGAAAGGTCACCACCCAGTCGTATAGACGATTTTGTTGGATCCAGCGAGCGAGGGGTGGTGGTGGTGCGACGGGAACGAAACTGCAGCGACACAGACCAAACTCCGAGAAACACCGAGGAAGGGGAGCATTTGTGGCGGTGACCGGGTCCACTAACCCTGATGTGGCATTGATGTGGCTCAAGGCGTGGGCTTCAGCGGAACCAAACCTATCCACGCACACCGTACCCGACGCTGACGGTGCCACCCTCCACCCCACCCACCACACCTCCGGCACCACCACGCCTCTATGCAACAGCTTCCTCTCCTTCCTCTCCATCTTCACCTCTACCCATCGCACACCCATCGCAATGGTCAAGATCACTTTCAAGACCGTGCAGAACAAGGTGGGCCTGCTTGTCCTCCTCGTGTCTGGTCGGGCGCTCTCCTATGGATCAATCGTTGGGAGACATCGCTGACCCACGTGATTAGCTGTTCACGATCGACGCCGAGGGCTCGGAGACGGTGCGCAATGATAACGATCTTTACCTGCTTCTGACACAGAGGGCGGTACTGATCACACTTCAGGTCGCGGACTTGAAGAAGAAGATCCAGGAGACGCAGACTTTCCCAGCTGAGAACCAGAAGCTCATCTACTCTGGTGAGCCCGAGCCTAGGTCTTGCTCGCGTCGGCGTTGGCGTCGACGTCGGGAATCGCAGCCTGTGCTGATAGTGTCCCAGGCAAGATCCTGCAAGATGCGGCTACCGTGTCATCTCTCAAGATCAAGGAGAAGGATTTCCTCGTGGTGATGGTTTCGAAGGTGGGCTTCGCATTTACGTGCAATCCAGTCCGGGCTCTGATGCTGATGATTCGTTCACAGCCAAAGGCCCAACCCGCCGCCGCCGCCGCCGCTCCTGCCGCTTCCACCTCTACTTCCGCTGCACCTGAAGCCGCTCCTGCTCCTGCTCCCGCCCCCGCAGAGCCCACCTCCGCGTCGGCACCCGAAGCGCCCGCTGCCGCTGCCCCCACCTCCGAGGCTGCCGCCCCCGCCACGAGCGAACCTATCGAGTCAGGCTTTGGGGGAGGATCTTTCGGTGAGTCATCGTCTCATGCCAGCTCATGCCGGCTTCGTATTCCGTGGCCTGGGACCGTACTGATGACGCAGTATCGGGACCTGCACTGCAGGCCGCGATCAACGGTATGGTCGAGATGGGCTTCGAGCGGGAACAGGCGAGTGTTCACTCGGAACTTGGACAGCCGGCACTGCCAGTGTCGATCGGGGACTGACCTCACCCCCAGGTGATGAAGGCCTTGCGAGCTAGCTTCAACAACCCCGACCGCGCTGTCGAATACCTCATGAGCGTGCGTCGGGTCCCGTGCAGCTTGGCCGCTACGATGCGATGAGTCTGATGTCTCAGGGTGACATTCCGGAAGTCGAGGGAATGGCGGCGCCGCGACCGCAGGCGCCTGCCGCTCCGCCAGCAGCTGCGCAGGTGAGTATCACAGTCTCCTTTCAACACCGAGTCGCTCCCCGTTCCCGGTGCTCATTCGTCTAGCCCGCTGCTGCACCCGCCCCCCCGACGCCCGCCGCCGCCGCCGCCGCCGCCCCAGCTGCTCCCGCGCCCGCCGCCGCCCCGGTCCCGGCTGCTCCCGCGCCCGGAGGAAGCGCCGAGAACCTCTTTGCCGTGAGTGTCCATCACTTATCTCCCGATCGTTCTCGCTGACCCAACCAGGCCGCGGAAGCTGCTAGTGCGTTTATGTCACTTGGCCCTGGGCCCCGTGTCCCACCGGTGCTGACCGTCCAGTGAACCGCGATCGTGGAATCCCCGCTGGAGCTGGCGCTGGAGGTCTGCCTGGTCTTGGTGCTGGCGCAGGAGCAGGTCTTGGTGCGGGTGCAGGCGCTGGTGCGGGTGCAGGAGGTGCGGGCCTCGCCGCGCTTGCCAACTCGCCTCACATGCAGCAGCTCCGCGAAGTGAGTCCAGCACCGGCATCACTCTTCATCGCATTCGTGCTGATGTCCCGATCCAGATGGTCCAGCAGAACCCCGCCCTCATTCAGCCATTGCTCCAGCAGATCACTGCGCAAAATCCCCAGCTCGCCCAGCTCATCAACCAGAACCCTCAGGCGCTCTACGAGCTCCTCGGAGCGGGTCTCGAGGGCGACGAGGGAGAGGACGAGTTTGGCGGACCGGGAGTCATGCAGATCGAGTTGACCCCCGACGAGGCGGCTGCTGTGGCGAGGGTGAGCAGGGTGTATCAGGGTTCTTGTCTGTTTGCGCTCTGCTGACCGGCGTGTGTAGCTCGAGGAGCTTGGCTTTGACAGGCAGGTAAGCAGCTTGTCCTGAACCCACGAATCCGACGTGGAGCTGATGGTGCCAGTCCGTGCTGCAGGCGTACCTTCTCTGCGACAAGAACGAGCAGTTGGCCGCGTCGATGTTGTTCGACATGGGCGAGGAGGACATGCAGGGCCCATGAAGACGGGTTGAGAGGCGAGACGACCCTCGATCGCCGAGCGGGAAGCAGGAGCGTTTAAGATACGTCTGCGACTTGGGACCGAGGGAAACGAGAGATACATTGATGTTCATGCGCATGATAATGGATCCATGACGAGACGAGACGCGCTGACTGCGGTGCGGAGTTCTGAACGATGGTCGGTACTCACCAAATCCGCCAGTGCTGGCGAGCCCTTCGTGGATCGAGTTGTCGCGTCCGAGAAGGACGGAGATGAGACGCGGCGATTTCCTTTTCCTCCCTCCACTTTGAAAGTCCACACCGCGGCTCACGAAGTCAGTCCAAAAGCTCCGAGTTGATTTCGCATTCGCAACGGTAATCTGTTGGATTTCGTAGCCTCCTCGATACCTCGCGCCGTCACCATGTCCGAGGGTAAGCGCGTGACGCCGGAACAGTATGGCGAGTTCATGAAGATGTGAGTGGGGGTGGGGCAGACAGTGTGAACCCAGCCGGACACGGCGACCCGCCTATCGACACACTTCGTTGTACTCCTTTCAAATCGCCTTTGCCTCCCTTCAGCTTCTCCCCTCGCGGCGTGCTTGACACGGTCCCATGCGTGACCCTCGTCGCTAGTGTGCGTGCTGACATTGTTCCGATCACCCTTCCCATGCGCTTCACACCTCCTCCCTCGCTCCTCCCATACTCCATCCCTTGCTCCTGCTCCTCGCTCACACCATCCGTCGCTGCTCAATCTACTTTGTCTCTCCTCCTACCTCATCCCCGCTCCTCCCTCACCGTTCTTGATCCCTTTTCTACTCCTTACTCCTGCCCCCGCCCAGCGCCCACTCCCAAGCCCTCAAATCCCTTTCGGAGGGCGGCATCCCCATCGGCGCCGCGCTCATCCATCTCCCCACCGGCCGGGTCCTTTCGGTGGGCCACAACCAGCGTGTCCAGATGGGCAGTAATATCCGGCATGGCGAGACGGACTGTCTCGAGAACCTCGGGAGGGTCAGTCCGGGCTTGTTGAGGGAGTGTGGGATGTGGACGACTTTGTCACCTTGTATCATGTGAGCGACGGCGTCGATCGGTGTTCAAGAGTTCTTCGTTTGGTCTTCATTTCACACTCTCTATGCGTCGCCGTGCTTGGAATGATCCTCTGGCTTTCGCGAGCTGGTACTATCACATATAGACATATCGCCATATCTGTGAACCCCCACGCAAGCTGCCGGTCGGGCAGTACAGTAGCACTTCCCTTCACACCCTTCCTTTCCCTCCGCCATCCGCGATCCCCCTTCCTCCGTGCTCCCTATCTCCTGCCTCCTGCCTCCTGTCTCCTGCCTCCTGCCTCTTGCCTCCCGCCTCCCTCATCTCCTGGCAGCGCCTCCGGCCCGCATTCCCCTTCCCCTAACTCGCTCCACTGCTGACCTTTCTCTCCTCCAGGTGCTCCGGTACCTGCCTGCTGTACAAAATCCCCCTCCTCGTCATGGCCGAAAACACCAATTTCGTGGGCGGCGAAGACCTCCTCCGATCCCGCGGCGTCGACGTCGTCAACCTCCAAGACGGGGAGATCACGCGGATGATGAAAGAGTGGATTGAGAGTCCGGGGGGGAGGACACATTGGAACGAGGATATCGGCGAGGTGGACGAGGCGTAGCGTGTCGCAGTGGAGTGGTCAGGCCGGAGCATGGTACTCATCTACATATACAAGTACTTGTACAGGTACAGTACGAGCACCTGTGGCCGTCAACCTCGCCTCTGATCGATGCGAGGTCAGTCAGTTTTAGCCTGTCAATCACAGCCACAACTCCTCATTCTTACTCAAGCACGCCCAGACTGTCATCATCGTACATTTGTCGCGCAGTTGCACACGGAGGGTTGCTCCACGACAGCCATGAAACGGTTGATCTAGTACAGATACATGGATCGCTACAAATGAAGTGTATCTATCTCGCATAATCACGAGACAATACCAATCCGACCTCGCGTTCGCATCGCGTTTGCCTCCCGCGCCCTACCCCTGCTGTGCCCGCTTCATCTCCACCCGTCTCTTCTTTATCATCTGGCTGACTACGCCCCCCTGCGCGTTCCCGCCCGCTCTATCCCTCTTGTTCTGCCTCTCCTCCCTCGCCAGCTCCTTACTACGGTTTCGTCAGTTCTACCCAGTACACATTCGACACGCCATGACCTCAACCCACTTGACGCTCTTGTTTCTCTCGGTATAGCTCAGGTGCTGGCCGCCCGAGAGATACTCCAAAGGCGCGGTGAACCGTTGCGCGGGGGCCACACCGCCTGGCGGCGGCCCAAGTTGAGGCTGATCCCCGGCCGGTCTGCGCTGATGCCTCCCCTGGTTCATCCGCATGTAATGGTCCTGGGTCTCCCAGGCGTTGTCCCCCGTATTGAGCACTTCCTCCAACAGCGAGATCTGTTGCGATTTCGTCGGAAAGACTAGATTCGGCATGGTGTCGATCCCGTGGAGCTCGGTGATCACTTTGAAGGCATATCCCTGGTCGATGAGGAACCCCTGGCGTTTGGACGAGTAGTACATCTCCTGCGTGTCCTTGGACACGAGGGAGTAGAAGAACGCATTGAAGCCCTCGTCGTTACGCCGTTTGGCGCGGAGAATCCGCCCAAGTCGCTGAGCCTGACTTTGTCAGCACGCATACACATCCTGACAGCCGTCGTCTGTCATCTCGCGAAGGGTATTCAGATCACGCACTTCTTGTCGCCGTGAGCCGAAATGCGACGAGATCTGGATCAGACACGTCGCTTCGGGCAGATCAATCGACGTATCGCCAACCTGCACGTCAGCTCGCGGCTCACCACGAACTCGATGCGATCGGTCATAGCGCGGCTCACCTTGGAGAGGAAGATAGTGTTCAGCTGCGGATCATGTTGGAACCTCGAGAGAATGCGCAGTCTCTCCCCCTCCGGGGTTCCACCATGGATGAAACTCTTGCTGAGTTTCTTGGCATATGCTTCGAGCGCATACACGTTGTCCGAGAAGACGATGACCTTGTCCCCTCGACTTTCGTGGTACTCAATCAGGAACTGGCACGCCTGGATCTTGTTCGGGTTCATGGCGTGGAGGAGGATCCGCTTGCGGGACGGGTTGCGCAAGTACTCTCGGTAAAATTCGGGCGTCATCGGACACCACACCTCTGCGCATTGGACCGTGGCGATATGACCGTTTTTCGCGAGGTCCATCCAGTTGGCTTCGTACAGCTTTGGTCCGATCAGGTATCCCAGATCCCCAATCTTGTCATCCTCGCGCACAAGAGTGGCTACGACATCAGCTCGATCTCGAGATCGGATCGATCAGTAATCACGACAATTCCGAACCTGCGGATCGACACGACTCACCGGTCAGACCCAGCTTGGCGTGCACTTTGAACCCGTTGACACACTTGCGGAACATGTCTGCCGGGACGACGTGCACTTCGTCAAGGAGGAGGAAACCCCACTCCCTGGACCGAAGAAACTGCATCATCTTCTCGGCGTCATGTGCCCGCTTGCCCGTCTTGGCGATCATCGAGTAGGTCGACACGACTATGCCTGCCGGTCCGACAAACTTGACGTGAGCGGTGAACAATTTGTGAAGACTCACCATTTCCTTCTCGCCCTGCGTAAACGCGCAAATCTGCCTTTCGGAAATGTTGGAGAACTGCAGGAACTGCTGCTTCCACTGCGCCACCGACACGCTACACACACTCAGCACGGAGATAGAAGTTTCCAGCTCGTGCGCGGCATGACGACTCACGCGGAAGTACACAGAACGAGAGTACTCTTCTTGATCGTACACGCCGCGGTGATGCCCACAAGTGTCTTGCCGGCACCACAAGGCAACACGATGATCCCCGACCTTGCTCGGCCGTTACCGAACATCTTTGCCAGCGAGGTTTCCTGATACGGTCGGATAACGGTCATCGGTTTGAGTTGGATGTCGAGATTGGCATTGGTCGTGTCGTTTCGGAAATCGTACTCCTCCAGTGCGGGCAGG
This sequence comes from Saitozyma sp. JCM 24511, assembly GCA_001600855.1. NCBI lineage: Eukaryota > Fungi > Basidiomycota > Tremellomycetes > Tremellales > Trimorphomycetaceae > Saitozyma > Saitozyma sp. JCM 24511. The sequence goes on along the minus strand of BCLC01000011.1, from coordinate 541,760 downwards.
TCGATGTCCTTACAACGACGACGGACGTCCTCCATTCTGTCCGCGGCGACCTCAAACGAGTGCACCGCGTCGTCCTCGTCGAGCTCATCGGCTGCTCCGTCAGTGCACCGCCTGGGTACCCCGCGCCTGTAAGAGACCCGACCCACTCTGATCAATCCCGATGACCGCACCGATCACATCATCCCTCTCCCTTCCTTGCTGCAACGGTTCCTCCCCTCGCTCTGCCCGCCTCGCCTCCTCCGTCCCGGGAATCAAGTAGTCTCTTCTCGGCACAGCACCTTTCTCCACACCAAACACCTGCTCGCCCTGCTCGTTCTCCCTTATCACCCGACACGGCCCGATGACCTCGTCATTGAGCAGCGTACGCAGGAACTCTGGAACGGTCGACTCGAGAAAGTACCGGTTGTGTTTCAGCACGAGGCGGATCTTGCCGTATGATGAGGTCCAGTCTTCGATCCGGTTTATCAAGCGTTGCGGCAGGGGGATCTTGGACAGTCGAGAGAGAACTTCAATGATGTCTTTGGTCTCCAGCCCGACGGACATGGCCGCGTGAAGAGACGGCTTTGTGATCCGGTACTCGTGTATCAGAGATGGTCTGGTCATGAGCATGATCCAGAGAGAGAATGTCGCCGTGCTTACCGGGACACCGGTTCTGCAATGGCGATGAGAAACTCTTGCGCCTGTTGCGCGAACGCCGCAAACGCCTCGAGGATGCTACCACAGAATCAACACAGTGCGAGACCTCGGATACGATCGTATCCTCAGCCACAGGGATCGCACATACATGTTTCCATACTCGTCCACCCAGAGCGGTCTCGCCGCGTGATCCGCCTTGAGCTCCAGACTCGAGAGATCCACGCCCTTCCTCCCTAACAGACCATCGAGGTATCCGGTCTCCTCGTCATCGACCCCGTACTCATCCTCGTCCACATCCCCTTCGGCCGGGTGCGCCGCAGCAACGTCCCTCGCCCGCTGTAGCGCAGAGAGGTTGATTTTCAACTTCGGCCCGGCTCCGGCCTTCTTGCCGCTCGAAGCTGCGCCGCCTTTGCGCTTGCCCGGCGCGCGACTGCGTGGGACATAGTCGTCCTCCGAAGCCGAGCCGGAGGACTGGAAGTAGTCGAGCGACGAAGCTGGGGAAGGCGATCGGGACATGCTGAAGGGGTTTGAGACGTTTGAGACGACGGTTGGCCTCTTCTCCACGTACGCCCTGGGAAAGAGGTAGGAGAAGGACAGAGCGAGTGAAGATGTCTGTGGATGGGCTCTTGAACGAGCTGACCAAAGTCAGTCGGTGGCAACGAGAGTGACGAAGGCACAGTGTGTCAATTTACGTAAGGCAAGTCAACTCGCACCTCCACAAGGGCTCGCCGAGATTTTGCGACGACGCTGTTGCTGTTGCTGTTGCTCTGTTGCTTCATCCATCCCAGCCAACAACGCAAGTCTTGCAAGGGACATCGCCCAAGATGGTGAGACTGAGTGTCTTGGCGGAGAGCAAGCCACTGACGCCGTTGCAGAAGATCAAAATGATAAGCCGGTCGCTAGACGACCACCTTCCCTCCAGCTCTACCGACCCACACCCAATCCAGCGGAACCTCGCTCCCCACCTCCACCCATTCGCCAAGCCCCGCGAATACACCCGCGCTCTCACCGCCGCCAAGATGGATCGGATGTTCGCCAAACCGTTTGTGGGTGCTCTGGGGGGTCACCAGGACGGTGTCTATGTTCTCGGGAAGGACCCACGGCGGGTGGCTGTGGTCGCGGGAGGAGGCGGCGATGGAGAGGTCATCGTGCATTCGCTTGCGCTTCGGAGACCTCTGTTGAAGATCCCGAATGCCCATCGAGGGATGGTTGGAGGGCTATGTTGGTCTGCCGAGGCGAGGGATGGGAAAAGGGGTTTGATCTCTTGCGGGAAACTCGATGGAACCATCAAGATCTGGAGGAGCGAGGCTTTCGCGCCGGGGATAAGGGATAAGGAGGTCTTTGAGGGCAACGAGTTTGGTTCGGGTGCCGGTGAGAGTTCCCAGGCAGTATTGGATACTGCTGGGGCGATTGGAGAGTCCGGATTCGACATGGATTTTGAAGAGGAAGCCGGGGGAGGACTCTCCCTCGATGCCGCTAAGCGGGATCTCTTGGGAAAGAATCTCGAACCCAGCATGACCTACACGTCCAAGAACGGATTCAACGGCATAGATCACCACAGGACAGATCCGCTGTTCGCGACGGCGTCAAACACCGTGCAGGTATGGGACGAGGCGAGGACAGCGCCGGTATCCACACTGGCTTTCGGCAGCTCGCTCGAGACAGTTACCGGAGTCAGATTCAACCAGAGCGAGACGAGCGTGTTGGCGAGCGTGGGCAGTGACCGGACGCTGTGTCTCTATGACATCCGGACGGGCAAGGCGGAGAGGAGAATCGTCATGCAGGTGAGCTGTCATCAGACCCCGCAAGGGTTCGTTTTGTTCATCGCTGATGAGCTGGGACCAGTTCCGATCGAATTGCCTGTCATGGTGCCCTACCCTGCCGACGGTTCTGCTTCTCGGCTCGGAAGATCACAACCTGTACACATTCGACATTCGGAACCTCAATTCGCCGTCGCAGATTTACAAAGGCCATGTCGGAGGGGTCATGGGCTGCGACTGGAGTGAGTGATTGCTGCTTGGAGAAGATGCATTGCTGACTGATTCGATCAGGTCCGACGGGAGAGGAGTTCGTGTCTGGGTCGTATGACCGGACGATCAGATTGTGGAACCGGGACGCGGGCAAATCGCGCGATGTGTATCACACAAAACGGATGCAGCGGTACGTCCGCGTGACATCCTTGTTTCAGACGTGGTGCTGACGCTCGTAGTGTCTTCGACGTCACCTTCACTCCCACCGCGGACTTTATCCTCTCGGCGTCTGATGACGGCAACGTCCGGTGGGTCTTGCCTTCTCCTATCCGCGCATTTCCCCGGGCGGGATTCGGACTCAGCTGATCCCCTTAGAATATGGAAGTCCAACGCGTCCGCCAAGATCGCTCCGATGTCGACGCGCGAGAGACAGGCGATCGAGTACCGCCAGAAGCTCGTCGACAAGTGGTCTTCCTCTGGCGACGTCCGCGCCGTCAAGGAGAGGCGTCACGTACCTGCGAGCGTGCACAACACGGTGACGCTCAAGCGGGACATGATCGAGGCGCAGAAGGTCAAGGAGGACAGGAGGAGGAAGCATACCAGAGCAGGAAAGGAGAAGCCAAAGGCCGAGAGGAAGAGTGAGTCGAACTTACACCTCGACTGGTTTGATCGATCCGGAACGAGCAGTGACTGACGAGGTGGCAGAGGCTGTCATCGCGGAGCAGAAGTAGGCTGGAGGGCGGTGGTTCTCGGTTTCGTGTTATTGTATCATGCTTCATATCCCATAGTTTCGACAGCTAGACGCCCGTGCATGCCTCTTTGCTCCCCCTTGGGACCATGTAATTTTGAAGCAGTCGATAAATCGTAGCACTGCTCGTAAGCCGGACCACAGTCTCCGGCGACGGGAGCAAAAACTCTTGTTGATGGTGTTGATTGTGTTGATGTTGTGGATCGTCTGCAGTGGTCTACACATCACACGTCTCACCTCCACACATCACATGCCCCTGGTTGCTGCTCTTGCTGCTGCATGCGAGGCAGACACGGGGACGGACAGCCAGATCACTCCAGGGAGAACTACTGATGGTAGCTGCCTGTGTCTGTGTCTGTGTCTGTGTCTGTGTCTGTGTCTGTGTCTGTGTCTGTGTCTGTGTCTGTGTCTGTGTCTGTGTCTGTGTGGTTGCCGTTGGCTGACCTTCTACGGGTGTCGCTCCACTCACAAAGGATGCAAACAACTCTGACTTGCATCAGACTGCAACACCATCAAGCGACCACGGCGCGTCTCAGAACAACAAGCATGACTTCTGACATCTGCCAACGTCAACAACTCACAACTGACTATTCACTGATCACTCAGCACCCTCCAATCACCAGCCACACCACACCCGATCCTGAGCAGCCTTGGTCCACCTTCAACCCCCATCGTCCTCTCTAATCTCGAGCATGTCACTCGCCTAGCCCGACCATGCCCACCTCACCGCCCCTGTCGCCCACCCCGCGACGCGTCGATCATCCCGACTTTGCCGCCCTCTTATCCTCCTGGGACGGCTCGTCCGAGGATCGCGGTTTCCCCGGCTGGCGCACACCTCGCGCTTCACCGTCTCGCTCTGACGATCGTGATCGGGGGGACGAGTCTGAAGTGGGTAGCTTCCTCACCGCTCCGGCATCTCCCGCTCAGAAGAGCAGGAGCAGCTCTGGCGCTCCTGAGATCCGCACGACTTCACCTTCCCCACAACGTCCTGGTGGTGGAGGTGGAGCGTCGCCCGCGCCATCATTCAAGTCCAGCGAGGGGAGACTCAGCCCACTTATGCCGCCTCCGAGTCGAGGCATGCTCTTCAACGACGCGCCGGCTCCCACTCTCGCTCGCGTGGGGTTGACTCGAGGTTTGCCCGCTTCAACCTTGAGGGGTTCGTCGCCGGGTAAGTTTGATGATCTCTGTATGAATCCAGAATAGAGACTGGACTGACACTCGCAGCCGCTCCAGAGCCATCTCGCGTTCTCCCTCAGAGTACAGGGCAATCCACGTCGACCATTGACAGAGCGTACGAAGGTGTCTTCTCCGCCCTCGACGAGCTGGCCAACCCAGTTCCTCTTCAAGTCGACTATCCCTCCCAGACAGCTTCACGATACTCCCCCTCCCCCTCACCTGCGCCGCCGATCCCCACCTCGTCACGTCCTTCATACTTCCCCGAAACTCGTCTGGCGCCCGTGAGCGAGCGAACCGAACCCCTCTCCGCACCGCCGAGCAGCAATGGTAGTAGTCCCACGCCGCCAGGTCCGGCTCGTTCCGCCCCCAACGAAAACCTGCTGGCTTCCTCCATCGCCACTCGATACCCCCTTCCCCCCAGTCCTGTCAAGGGTCCGCGATCTGCCGGTACTCCTCAAAGCTCTCCCAAAAAGGCAAGCGATCTGATCAAGATGTTCGAGTCTCGCACCGGCTCCGAACCGCCACCGCCCCAACCTCAATTCTCTCGACCCACACCGTTCATCACTCCCGCTCATTCTAGGCCGGAGCAAGCAGTACAAGACACTCCCCCCTCGTCTTATCGCTCTCCCTGGGCGTCGGCGACGGAAGGTCAGACTGCGCGGGGCGTCTCCCCACCTGCCCCAACCCCACCACCCAAATCCGCATCTCCGCTCGCGTCCTTCCGCTCGCTCGTCGCGTCGTGGAAGTCCCGGTCCGGCTCGCCCAGTCGGCAAGTCCCCGAATCAGGTCGTGGCGGTGATGCACCGCGTAGCTTGGGTCGAGGCGATCGCGCTTGGAACGTCAGTATCCGGCGTCGAAGGCGGCACGAGGACGAAGAGGTCGGTCTCGCCGAGCACGGCGAGGACAGCAATCCCAATCCCTCATCGTCTTCCAATCATCCTTTCGAGGATTCTCGTGTCAGTGATCGGCTGGCAACGCATATTCCATCGGAGCCGGAGAGGACCCCGTCCGTCAGGTCTTTGAGAGCCATGGGCGGTTCTCTGTCGCCCAAGCCTATGGTCGGAGAGGTACGAGATTTTCCCTCTGGTAGTAAATCACACTCACACGCCACAGCCGATTCGGACAGGTCCGCTCTTCTACCTCAACGAGCATGACTATGCCATGGCTCCAGACTTTGAGTGGGTCCAGACCGACGCGAGACTGTACAGCGAAGGTCTGCAGCTCGTGTGGCGCACCCGCGAAGGCTCGCAGGCGATGGTCACGCTCGACATGGACTTCTGTGAAGGTGTGTGACATATTCGGAGGATCGTGGTCATGGCCAGAGCATACTGACCGATCGCAGAGGTCGCGTCCACGTACAGTCCGCTCAATCCCATGGCTGGCGGGGATATCGGTGCTGCTGCAGCCAGGAGGCAAGGCGACCTGGCTGAGAACCTGTATCCTTTCAAGCTTGTAAGTTCAGCCGGTCTCGATGAGAGTACGAAGCTGGCTGATTCGGAAAGGTGTATGACGATGGGACAGAGCGTCTGGGATGTGATAGCGCTCGAGAGAGAGGTGAGGGATTTGTGTCCTCCTCTCATGATTCGTGCTGATCTGGCCAGTTCGCTGGGTCAACGCCATCTGGACGGTCCTTGAACGGACCCGAGCCAATCCTCATCGGGCGACGTCTCTTCGAGTGAACCGTTCTTCCCTACACTCCTCGAGCGACGCGGAAGGGTCCGCATCGACGCAACACCAGCTTGTCCCCGCCGGAACGCCTCATTCTGCTGGAGCCGCTCTCCCTTCGAGTCCGCTTCCGCAGTATGTCACGGACGACGCGGTGATCCCTACGACTGGCGGTCTCAGTGCGCCAATCGTCCAGCGAGGAAGTCGGCGACTCGCCGCTTCCGGTCTTGAGAGAGCTCGGTCTCTTCGTCGCGTGGCGAGCGAGGCGGATCTATCAGAGTCTGCAGGCGGGGAAGATCTCCACGGGGTCGAACGCCACTCGACGGCAAACATCCTCGATATCCCTCTTACAGTCGACGAGGCCCGCAGTCGGCCCGGTTCGCGGGATTTTACGTTCGCCCGAGGAATTCAACCCCCCACGCTTACCTCGCCACCTCCCACGTACTCGACGCCAATGACTCAGCAAGGCTCGCTCTACGGTACGGCAGGCAGTCTGGACTCGCCAAGCGTTACTGGCCGGTTCCGCACCACAATGGGCCCGAGTTCCGTGGGTGGTATGACCTCTTCGGCGTACCATACTGGCATAAGGCCTCCGTCCCCTCCGTCTACTGGCGCACCGTCCACCTCCGGCAAGTCCGCAATCTACAACACTGCGCCGTCGCAAGTCTCCGCATCAGCGTACGAGACTGTTCGGGATCTCGCCTCGCCTTCGAGCACAGTCCGCGTACCCGGCAACACGATTTCTCTCGAAGCAGCGCAAGCTACAGCTCCTCAGTCGACGATCGGAACTGTTCCAGGATCGTTCTTCACCCCATCTCGAGGTGCTGTTCCCTCAGTGGCGATCACGGGCGTTTCGCCCAGTACATCCGACGGCACAGTGAGGCCGTACCATCCGGACGTGCACACGTCCACGCACAATCCTTCGCCATCTCTGTTGTCCACCTCTCAGCCGTATGCCACCGCCACTTCGCGTGACAGTGGCGTCACCGGGGAAGAGTCCATGTACACCACCGCGAGCTCTGGTCTGGGTTCCGAGTTCCACACTCCTACGACCAAAACATTGTCGATGGCTTCCGGTTCGTACGACACCGCTCCGCCACCTGCGGTTTCGCACGACTCGCGGTACGGTACACCGTCGCAGGGCTCCCTCGAGCTGCTTCCGCCCACGCCGGTCCGATACCAGCTCCATGACAATCCTGTGCCGGCATACACGTCGTCGTCGGACGCTGCGTTCGGCACCGCAGAGGAGAAGAGCAGCTATGGTACGGTTCGACAGCCCAAAACTCAAACGAGTCCCTCGAAACCTTCGACATACGCTTCTCCCGTGTCCAGGCCGAGCACTCTGTCCCAGTACAGCACGGCGCCACCTCCGCCAATCTCGCGCTCCATATCGTTCTCCTCGGATATCCAAGAACAAGCCGAGACCGCCACGCACATCAGCGAGCCAGACTCGGACGAGAATCTCATTTCGGATCTCGAGCGCCGGTCATCAGACGGCAGTGCGGTATCGCGCCCGCTTCAACGACGTTCGGCCATATACCCTCAAACCAGGACTCGATCGTTCGATGTGCTAGAAACGTATTACGGTACCGCCTTTTCCGGTCAACTCGGCGACGCGCCGCCTCGCACTGTGTATACCCAATTCGGAACGGATGTGCCCATCACTGTTTATGAGACTGCAAGGGAGAGTGCCTATACCACCGCTCCATCTTGGAGCACCAATGCAACCCACGCGACCACCGCGCTTCCCGCATCGTGAGCCTCCAAGCGAAAACCACAAGACACCGCTGACACCTCAGGTCTTACCACACAGCGAGGACGTCGCAGACACTTCCAGGTGGAGGGGCACCACCACCGCCTCCGCCTGGCCCACCAAGCGTTTCGACTGCGCAGTCCGTGGACAGCTCCAGAAGCGGAAGGGTCCCGCCACCTCCTATTCCGCCATCTCCATCGTTCCCATCGTCGGTCGGTGGACCTACCGGGACCTCGTCCTCTTCCAGCAGCACCGCCACCACCACGTCTGCTACAACCTCGACTCACCTTTCCGTGGACCTCCGATACGACTTGGGTCGGATGCTCAACTACTTCCACGGTCAAGACCAAGCGCGTTCCGGCGTCCAGACGCGAATGAACAACCAGCTCGATCGAATTGAGCGCAAAGTGGGGCAAATCGCAGACACCATGCCTACGGCTGCGGACCTGCCACCGCCTCTCCCTTCGAAGCTCGACGAGGACTCGCCTCCTGCTTCTCCCGTCTCGACAACCTCGTCCACGTCGACAGCCAGGCCAGTCACGCCTCCTCCAGTGATCATACCCGATGCTATCACACAGCAGCTCGACGACATGCGCCAGCTTCTCGGGACGGTCATTGGCCAGAACCACGACATCCTCGAGCAAGCGGCTCGACGTCGCTCCCTCGAAGTCGAATTCCCAAACCAAGGTCCTAGCTTCCGCCGTCTTGAAGATCTGCTTCGCCGAGCGCTCCTCAAGCTCGGTGATAGCGAGTTCCTGGAGGACTACCCACCCATGAAAGGACCTCCGCCGGTGTATCACGGTGAACCTCGTACGCCCACTGAGGCAGACTACGATCGCGAAGGGTCAATGTACAACGGTACCGGATCCGTTTTCACCTACGAGATTGGACCAAAGCACCTCGCACCGCCTAACAGCTATGCTTCGAGCTATGACGAAAGGCGCAAGAGGCCCTTCAGCGGTGTGCCGGATTCTCTTCTCGACGGATCCATCCCCGAAGGCGACTTTGACGAGGAGTTCGCGATGCAGAATCTCCCGCCACAGGATCCGCCAAAGGAGCAAGTCTTCACTCGCACGCCCGGTCCTCCGAGATCACTCCTCCACCGCAAGCCGCCTCCGGCTGCTGCGCCCGCGCCGGCGCAGCCAGTGCCTCAACCTTACGTGGAGCCGTACCAGTCCAGCGAGGAATACGTCGACGAGCAGCCCGAACTCGAGCCCGAGCCCGAACTCCCACCCGTCCCAGACGAGGAACCAGCCGAGCCGACTCAGCAGTATCGCGACGAGGTGCCTCAGCCGTACCATGATGAGCAGCAGTATGAGCAGGATCCCTCCATCTACGATGACGAGGAGTATGACCGTGCTCCGACCCGCAACCTTCCTCCACCTCAACCTGTCGATCTGCCAACACCCGTCCGCACGCCTCCCCAGCAGCCGTACCCGCCTCCGTTTGGTGGTTCGATGCGCCCACCTTACCCTGCCGGTGGCATGCCCCCTCCGCCTCCGGGTATGACGGAAATGCCCCGTCCATCGCTTCCCCGTATCGCTGGTGTCCGTGACCCGATCTCGACGACTTAGTGAGTGCATTGTGATTCACGATGGTAGCCTCCTTGCTAACTTGTCAAGCTTCCGCCGTGGTTTCCCTCCTGCTGGTCCTATGGGCATGCCGCCGATGGGCATGTTCCCCGGACCTATGGGTATCCCTGGACCTGGCATGGGGCCCTTCACGCCCGGTCTTCGTCCCGGTCTTGGTGGCTTCGGTGGTCCCATTGGTCCGGTAAGTGACTCAGCACCGTCCTCGCACTTGCACTCTGCTTGTACTCGCTGACAAATCAGAACGTCGCCCCGTCTCTTCGTCGTCCCGGTCTCTTCCCCCCTGGTGTTACCGGCACAACCGGTGACTACGGTCTCCCCGCAGCTGCTCGGTATGGTAACAATCTCGGTCCCGGTCGCACCGGTGTGGCTCCTACTGCAACTACTCCCGATACTGGTCTTGGCAACACGACAAGCGAGTCGACGACTCCTTCGGCTACAAACGAGGAGCTCGTCACTCCTACCACCGGTCACACGCCCATCGCTCCTCCTCATATCGTGTCTACCGACGCGCCCGCGCACGATGTGCACACGCACTTCCACGACTCGCCGCAAGTGGCCACCGACACGCACCACGAGCCGTCGATGGAAACAGTGAGTCGACTGAACTTCTCTATGTCATGATTGGAGGATTTTGGGTCGGGGCCCGGGCTGACGAGGCAGGACGATTCGTTCCGCCGAGCTCTGGACAATGCGCAAGCAATGGCAGCGGCTCAGGGTGAACACGCCAACGAGATGTCTCGCTACCTCCACGGCATGTCTGACCAGATCGTCGACGGTCGAAACGCGACAAAGAAAGAACTAGCCAACATCCTAGCGGACATCGGCAAGCTTCGCTCTGAGCTCCAGCCGAAGCGTGTGCACGGCCATGTCCTCCCTGACGGTACGGTACATTTGTCAAACGGTGATATTGTTGATGGTATTCGTGGTGCTCCGACTCCTGGTCTTCCGCCTCCGCCACCTCCCCCGCCTATGGCCACGCACCTCCAGGGAAGAGTTTTGCCGGACGGAACGGTTATGGCGGGAGATATGATTGTCGAAGGTATTCGAGGCGCGCCGAGTGCTGCGCCCCCGATCGCAGACGAGCCGGCTTCGCCTCAACAGCTCCGCGACATGGAACAGGATAGGAAATTGGCATCGCTCATGGACAAGGGTGAGTCGGGGTCGTCCGACTCATTGTTCATTTGTATGCGGCTAGAGACTGACGAGGACAGTCGCGGAACTCATGCAACGTACCAAGCCTCGATCTCAGGATGGTCTTCAGGCGCCGGATACACCGCTCGAAGAGATGTCGGTCAAGGGTATCACAGCCACTCCCCGAGGTCCCAACACGGACATCACGCGCGAGAAAACGGTCATCAAAGAGCGCGAGGTGATTCGCGAGGGTCCAAGCGGTCGGCACAAAGAGCGTGAAACCGAGGACGAGCTGGAAAGGGACATGGTCACCAATGTTCCTCCCGCTATCCCTGTTGGGACCCCTGCCGGCCCTGTTCCCGCCGGAGCAATGTCCAACGTCCCTCCTGCAAGTGTCGCTCCTACCCGAGTCAACCCCCGTACCGGCAAACCTCTTTCTCTGCCCAAGCCACTCTCGCTCTCACCTCACGACCCATCGCCGATCCAGGATCAGGGTGGTAATGCTTTCAGTCCGCAGTTGATTCGCGAGGAGCATGAAGAGGTGAGCAAGTCGGTGGAAAAGCGAGAAGCGGATCGAGCTGACAGAGACAGGTGATTCATCGTCCGAACGGCGGACCGCCGATTCATACGCATACGACTTCGCGGACGTACGTTCGTCCAGATGGCTCTCGCTTCACTGTGCTTGGTGACGATCCTGTCGATCCTGCCGACCTCGGAGACGTTGGCCGAGCCACGACTCTTCCTCCTGGAACGGTTCTCGGTGACCCGGGTGACCAGGGAGGCATGGGTAGCCGCGCACCGACTGCACTCGGCGATCCCGGATCTCATCCCTCCGACCACGAGGTGTTCGCTCCGGGACCCACCCAGGGCGTACCGACTCAGCACAGCGAGCACGAGGAGCTCACTGCCGGACCTGGTATCGGCGCTCCTTCCAGAAACGGTAAATCAGCAACTGGACCAGCTGGCTCCTTCGCGGACCCCGGCGGCGCAGGATCCGGCGCAGGTTCGCAACGCCCTCCTGCTCAAGTCTGGGACACGAACCATCCTCGTCCTCGGCCGTCGAAAGGAACCACGGCGGCAGATCCCGCGGGCGCCGGTTCAGGCGGCGCACCTCCACCTCCCACGAGTGTGCAGAACGTCCCGTCCGAGCACCCGGCTGAGGATGTTGTGGAGGGTGATATGGGAGATCAGGGTGCTCCGGGCGATCTGGGCGATCCAAGCGGTCCAGGCGACCAAGGTGATCAAGTTCCAGCAGGAGGAAGTGTCGAAGCGTTGCCCCCGCCCGCGGCGTCAAGCAAGAACGTGAGAGGCGTCCACTGGGACCCGAGGATGCCTCACAAGCATGTCACGGGACCGCCATCAAAGACCTCGTGAGTGTTCTGGGGCGATCAGACCCGTTGAGTCAAACTGATGATGTCTAGTGTACTTGGAGATATGCCGGACAACGATCCGAAGAAGGGTGGTAGCGGCGCTGGTGGCGGCGATCCGGCTTCTGGTGCACCAGCCGATCCCGCTCTCGTTCACCCCACCCCTGCGGGCTCAGCAGGCGCAGCCGATCCCGCTCTGGTTCATACCACTCCAGCAGGGTCCGGTGCAGGCGGCGACCCTGTCACGTCCGAGGCTGACGCTCCGGACCCGGCGGGCGGTGCTGCTTCGCTCCCACCCTCCATGGCCGAGAGCAAGCTCGGCAGTGCGAAGCAGTCCAAGGGAAGCCACAAGAGCTCGGCGACAGGTCCTCCGGTCGTTGCCGGTCCAGGTTCCGGGATGGGAGAGAGTGCACCGCTCGTTCCCGGGGGCAAGGACACGAGATTCTCCGATACAGTCGGCGTTGGCTCTGCGGCTGGAGATCCAGTAGAACATATCCCCACAGCGCCCGTCCCAGCCGGCTCGGCAACTTCTGGCAGGTCGAAGATGAAGCCCACACCCGCGCCGTCCGGTAGATTCGTCGAGCACGACGGAGGAGACCAACCCGCCGCTCCAGCGGAGGAGGCAGTGGCTACTCCCCCAGGCGCGACGGCGCCACCTTCGAGCATCGGTAAACTATTCAGGAAGGGCAAGGGCAGTGCTGCCGAAGCGGATCCCACCGGAGCTGGAGCTGGAGGCGGGGGCGGAGGCGGCGCCGTGCCGCCTCCGCTACCCGCCCCGTCTCAGCTCGAGGAGGTGTATCTCCCCGACGGTTCTGTCGCATACATCAAGAAGAAGTCGCCCGAGCAATCAACTGCGGAAGCCAATCTCGCCAACCAAGCCAAGTCGGCCGAATCGGCAAAGCTCTCCAAGAAGGACAAGAACTCCATCGCCGCTCTGGATCCTTCTGGCGTGCACGCGCACGATGCGGCCCATGGACCTGCGATGCACGAGTCAGAGGTCGGGAGGGGACATTGTTCGGTGTGCTGCCCCCACGGGCCGAAGACTACTGCTGGAGTTCCCGTCGAGCCGTGTGCGCACCAAGATGGCCCAGGCGAGGGAGGCGCGCCCAAAGCGCCTTCTTCAAAGGGCAAGAAGTCGGTGCCCCCGCCAGCGCCTGCGATGAGTCATTTGGAGGATCCAATGGCGACGGCGGCGGCGGAGGCTGGCCCCGGTGAGGCAGTGGCTGTGGCGGAGACTGGACCGGGAAGCAAGAACGGAAGCAACAAGCTCAAGAAGGGTATGGGCGGCGGCGGGAGCGCACTGTCGCCTGAAGAAGAGAAGATGGAGGACGTGAGGAAGCTCGCGGCGAAGCAAAAAGCGGCGGCGGAGCAGGCAGGTAAGTGCGACGGTGACGGGACGAAATCGCGGGTCGGCAGGGTCAATGCTCATGTGGTGCAGCTGCGGAAGCAGCCGAGAAGGAGCAGAGGGAGAAGCAGAAGGCCGACAAGGCCAAGCTCGCCGAGGACAGGCACAAGGAGAGTGCCGCGGCGCTGGCAGATCTCAAGAAGGCCCTCGTATGTGTACTGATCACCTATCCTCGAATCGTATGGAAGAGGATCGTGCTGATTGCCGAAGGACGCACTGGCGAATGACCAGAAGACTTGGCGTACGAGCAACGACGAGAAGGCCAAGGCTCAGGACAAACGACGCGCCGACAAGGCCACGAGGGACAAGAAGTACCAGGATGCGCTGGACAAGCTCGTGCTGGATCTCGAGGAGAACAAGAAGAAGGCCGCGGCGGAAGGCAAGAAGCCCGGTACCCAGGCGATCCTGGATGCTCTCAAGTGAGTGGACTGAATCAGACCTATGTTGCCGATCCGGCCAATTTGAAGCGGAAGACACTGACGAGGTGCAGGACGTTTGGAGATGGTCAGGGCGCATTCTTGCGCAAGTTGGTCGGAGAGATCGTGGACCAGTTGGCGAACCAGCACAAGGCGACTCGGGAGGACATGAAGAAGAGCGCGAGGGAGCAGGTCGGGTTCAACCTCAGCGGATAGTGAGTGTCACATCAACGTTGAGGGATATGTCATACTTATGCTGACTCGCTATCAGCCTGGACGACTTCTCCAAGGCCCTTTCGGTGAGCGGGTCGGGACCGGTGATGCGTTCGGAGAGGTAAAGAGGTGACTAACACGACGCAGGGCGAAGTGCGGACGATGCTCAAGGAGGTTGGAGACCTGCGCGAGATCAGGAGAGCTCTTTATTAGTGAGTGTGCATGGATTGGGACGGTTCTCGGCGGATCGCTCGGTGCTGACACCTCCAGTGAGCTCGCTGAGTTGCTCCTCATGAAAGGCCGACAGTCGCATGGGTGAGTGCGACTCGACTCGCAACGTTTCTTTCACCTGGACCAGCACTGATCCACGCAGGGACCTGATGGCGGTGATACCTTACCCCTCCGCCGCACCCAAAGCTCCCCCACCAGGAGGCAAGAAGGTGAGTCCAGTCCAGTCGGCCCTCCGCCCTTCCGGACTCTGACTGGCGCGGAAGGAACCAAGCTGACAGATCGTATAGGAAGTCGCCAAGCCTGCCGCCCCGGCCGGAGGTGGTGGCGGCGGTGGACCTCCCAAAGGTCCTGGCGGCGTGCCATACTGGTCCGCGTTCCAACCACCCTCGGCACCCGTGATCGGTGGACCAGCGAGACCGCTGCCTGTTCCCGGTAACCAACATACCCTCGCGCAAATGTCTATGATCCCAGGAGCGGTGCCGCCCCCTCCCCCTGCGTCGACGGTGAGTCACGGCGTCCCATTCCAGCCGACTCGTCCATGCTATCCCATCCAACCCAGTCCATCCCAATCCATCCCAGTCCATCCCCCGTCCATCCCAGTCCATCCCAGTCCATCCCAGTCCATCCCAGTCCATCCCAGTCCATCCCAGTCCATCCCAGTCCATCCCAGTCCATCCCAGTCCATCCCCCGTCCACCCGTCTCTCCGAGTGTTTGGGCACCCGCGTCTTGCAGCCGCCACTTGGTATCGCTGGATGAGGCTGACTCTGTCTTGCAGACGAGGCCACTTCCCCAGGTCTAAATCCGGCTTGCTCTTTGGCTGTCTTCGTCCCTCATATCTATCTCATTATCTATCTCATTCGCCGCATCTGTCAGAATCGGTTGGATCTCTTGTTCATTCATAAAGCACATCACTTGTACATAGTTGTCCATTGTTTAGTACGCAGTAGTAATTCAGTCACGACTTGTCACGAAGTCACGAATATGCATAGGGATAAGGGTGTTCCATGCGATGACAACGAGATACTGCTGCACATGAAGTTTGCGAAAAGTGAAACAAACTGGTACTATCCTCGCTCTCCGGCTGACATCGATGCTTGAGGTTGAGTGAATTTTATGAAACGAGCTGCAGCGTAATCTTCACGAGCAGCATAGCCAGAGCTTCAATCCGCCATACGCGCCGTCGCCGCCGTCGCCGTCGATGCCGTCGTTGGTATCGGACCGTGCTTTGGGACGTAGTCCGGATCCACAGTCTTGGGGTCAAGGTTCTCCAGCAGCTGCAACACGAACTTGCTCTCGAACGAGGAGTTGGTGAACACCGTTGCGAGGGAGTTTGACGTGGTCCTTAAGATATTTGGCGCGAGAACCAGAGCTGGAAACCCAGAGTCAGCATACTACGCAGTCCGTGATCGACGGCTCTGACGGGTCTACATCACATGAGGTGATTCCAGCCGAGATGACGACCGACAGAAAACGATTCGAACATCGGCAACGAGAAATCCAATGTGACCCAGTCCCGGACTGCCTCGACGCTCGACCCTCACTCACCCAGATTCGACGGCGTCATCTTCGTCTGCTCCACCACTCGCTCCTCCATGAACAGCTGCAGGAAGCTAATCACAAACACCAACACCCTCCGGTGACATATCGGCAGGCGCTGCACGAACGCGATGGCGTCTTCGGGCGATTTGGAGGAGGAGAGGGCATCGTTGTACAGCGAGGAAGGGACGAGTGGGTCGGAGAGCTCGCGGAGGAAGAGCTTGAAGAGGGAAGAGGCGACGTGCGGGTCGTCGATCCCGTTCTGGGTTGTCAGCGCGCCGGTAAGGAGACAGGGTCAGAGCAGGCGAGAGGTACATGGACAGGCCGAGGAGGAAGTCGGAGGCCGGAACGTAGCGACGTAGCGGCCCATTCGGAGGTCTGGTCACAACAAGGATGTTTGCGTATGGTCTTAGTGGGAAGCCGCGGTTGCACAGCCAATGTGGGTCTGAGAACAGCGCCGACATATCTATATGTGCCACGCTGGGACCACTTACCAGCTCGTATTTGCCCCTGTCAATCCTCGACTTCAACTCGCTCACACTATCCCCATCCCCTGGGATCCTGAAGATCCCCTCGCTCGCCGTCCCTCCCAGCGCGAGGATCGCGTCGGCCAGGAAGGGGAGGATCACGGGGACCTTGTCGGTTGGGTGCGAGCGCTTTTGGAGGTCCATGATCTGCTCGAGCCACTCGCCGTATACGGAGGGGTAGAATGCCGCGTCCTGAGTCGGAGTCAGCCGTGGTCAGAAGGGTCACGATGAGGTGTGCTTCGGACTCGGTAAATCGAGATAGGCTTGGGTTCAGGCTCGAGGACGGGGTTAGCACCAGATAGACGCACCGAGGCATGCTCGATCTCTCCCAAGGTGAGGGACCGGCCTCGACCGCCCTTCGTCGCCATGAGTTGCAGCTTGTTGAGGCAGTCTGATTTGGGTCAGCGTGCTTTTCCATGCCAGAGGTAGGTGAGTAAGGGGCCAACGACTCGTCGAGCGCCTCACATTTCGACATCACCCCTACGCCGTCGGCCTTGTCGGATACGTGTTTGAGCAGGAACGTTCGGACAAACGGCTCGACCTCCTTGCTGGGTCCAAAAGCGTTGACTAGCACGCAGAACAGCTGGAAGCCCAGTACCGCGGCATCACTATGATCGAACCATCAGCAGAAGTACAGTATGGAGCCCGTGTCTGGCAGACCTCGCCTCGACGTTAGAGCTGCCACGCCGCTACTCACCGGTCCGGGTTCTTTGTGAGTTGTTTGATAGCCTGGCAATAGATCTCGTCCCTCATCTCCGGCACGCTCACTCCCAGATGGACCATCCATCGCACTTCTTCCAGTACAACGGTCTTTGCGCTCACCCCATTCTTTGCCCCGCCACCTCTTCCATCGACCACATCCTCTTTGCGTCCGTGAGCGAAACCCGCGAGGTTCCTGTAGCTCGCCGAAGATCGCAATACCGCGGTCCCCTCCACAGGCCGGTCCCGCTCGCCCATGACGTGCTGGATGATCTTGAACGTCGTGCTCGCTTCCTTGGCAAGGGACTTGGAGTGCACGAGCAGAGGGGATGTGATCGGCGTGCGCTGCCATTCCAGGAGACGCTCTACGGGGACTCGCTGGCGTAGCATACCAGTCCGCTTCGTGGCAAAGTACTTTTGGGCGAAATCGCCGGTCCGAAAGTCTTGAATCTGTGTGCTGATTTCAAAGGGAAGCAAGGGATGCAGCCTGGACTGTTTCAGCGACTGCGACGGTAACGAGTCTAAAGGAGTATTGCTGGGCACCCAGGAGGGATTGGAGATGCAACTCCCAACTCACCCAGTGCTGAGACGTTTGACCCGAACGCTTTGATCCACAGCTATGGGTTCACTGGGCATCGTCTTCGGCAGCTCCGTCGAGGGAGTCACGTCGCCCACGGCAGAAGTCTCGGCAACGCCATTCGACGCTCCGGGATCTGTGTGTGCTAAGCGTTCTGCTGGAGACATGAGTGCTGGGCCTGCGAGTGGTAAATTCCAGACCATCGCTTCCGTTCAAGTCCGTTGTGACCCACTCTGCACCCCTTCCTCGTCGAGAGACGACATGTCCGACGCCTTGCCCTTGCCCTTTCTTGCGAACCTTCCCCCAAAGACTCCCTTCGAGATCCTCTTCTCCTTGCTTTTCGATGCGTTGTCCATGGCAGCGGCTCCGCTGCTCTCTTCGTTCTCCAGCCGACTCGACACGGTAGAAATCTCCGGTGGGATGCCATTGGTGCTCATCGAACCACCTCCAGACCAGCGCAGATGTCTCGTCGTATCCGATGGAGAAGCCAAAGGAGCGTGACCATTTAAATGCTCCGCAGTCGTCCCGCTGGTCCCGTTGAGGGGACCTCTCGAGCTGGCCAAAGGAGACGCGATGGAGCTCATGAAGGGGTGATCGCGTGACAACCCGGGAGACGAAACGGAGTTCTGTCGAGGCGACGATGTCGACATACCGTTCTGAGCAATTGGGAGCGACGTGGATGCTCGGCGTTCGCTCTCGGATGATGGAGTCGCGTTTGTGGATGCTGATGCAGATGCGGAGCCGTTTGGGAAGTCGCCGGGCGGTAAGGATGATTGTCTCGGACCCGGTTGCGGACGCGACGAACGATGTCTTCGAGTTCTTTCCGGTAACGAGTTGCGCTACGACACTGTCAGCGCGAGCGACCAGGAAACTGGGGGAGTGTCGAGCCGCCCGAGTCGCCCGAGTCGTGTCACACTCCCCTGAATCAGTCCTAGAGGTATCACGAATGCGTCGCCGCCAGGACGCGTCCACTGCGTCTTCTTTGTCAAGGTGTTGTAGAAGTAGGAACGGTTGCCCCGCGACGTGTCGGCGAGCTCCCACCACTCTCCGGCGGCTTGGCGTGGGACGATGAAGACGCCTTCGGGAGGGCTCCACGAGGTTTGACCTGGTTGATCAGTGGGGGCCCGGTCAAGTGGGCAACTGATCAGCCAATGGGAGGTGGGGGTGCAGGATAGGAGACGCAGGAATGTACACCAGGATGTTGAAGATCCGATGTGTGCCGTTCGTAAGCAACTCACCTGTCGCTGGACAAGCAAAGAAAACATGTTGTGTCTGCACACCACCTTTAGCACCGCCGCAGAAGTGCAGCCAACCAACCATACGGGGCGGCCCATCAATCAAAGGGGTAGCTCAAACTCACCACTGGGTCCGCGATGGTGATCCAGAACTGCAAACTCCAACCTAACGTCGGATCCTCGCATCTCCCCAGAGCATCCTTGACTTGCAAACCCTCGGGTAGGATCTTGCGGGTGTGTGCCGTGTGTACCGTCGCACCGCTGTTTCCTCGTGATCTCCGTGCTCCTCGTTCCATCACGCCAGTATCTGTGCCGTTGCCGTTGGTGGTGCCGTTACCGTTGGGTTGATCAAACGTACTCGCGCGAGGGGATGCTCCAGCTGGGCGAGGGCTCGATACCGTGGTCGAGTCGGAGTGAGACTTGTCCCATAAAGAAGGTTCTACCGAGTCTGGCGGTGGAGAGAGAGGTTCGCCGAGCACCATCGCTTGGCCCCGCTCCCTCGCCTCGTCCTCTCGTCGCCGAGCATCCCGGATCGCCTGCTTCTCCCTGTTACTGATCTCCTGCGCGGACAGCTCGGGACGAGCTCCGATCCCGTTCGCTGCCGCGGGTGCTGAACGATTGACGATGGACGAGTAGTCGGGCGGGGGTAGGTCGGAGGAGGTCTGGGCGGGGGAAGCAGGGGTGGAGAAGTCGGTGAGCCTCAGCGCGGCGAGGGTGGATTCGTGGACGATGTCGATGGGTGGGGAAGGGTGCGGTTGCGGCAGTGGGTGTGCGGAGGGGGGACGAGGTGCGGGCGTTGGTAAGGGTGTGGGCATGGGTATGGTTGCGGACATGGTGTATGCGAGAGCATAAGAGGATGTTCGAGTTGGAGTGGTTGTGGTTGTATGTGTGGTAGTGTCCGAGCGGGGACACTAATCAACCATGCGAGTGATCGATCGCTCTTTACGAGAAACGCTGCGCCCGCATTGTTGACGCGGTGTGATCCAAGTGACCCGGGTTGGACTTGACCAGTCGAGGTGTCGTCGGGCCGTTGACGATGCTTATGCAGCATGCACTGCTCTGTATTGTATTGGATGCACTGCACTGCTACGCTGTGATGAGCGTGCTGTGCGGTGTCTGTTCCACTTGTCCTTTTCCGATCGAATTCTGAAACAAACCCACTCAGGGCAGCCATAAACAAACCACCGCAACATATATATACACGACGCCCGCCATTGTCACTCCGGCCCGTCTCAGCGACGTTCGTCACGCCGTCAAGTCCAGCCCAACTCCGTACATGCAACTCAGCACGACGACGGACAGACTGTATGCTAATTTGACGCCAGGGAGGTTCGGGTCCCAGTGAATGGTCGGACGCGACGTCCCAACTTTTGACTTTGTTTTTGCCTTTCCCGGGTGCCTCTCGGCAGCCGGAAAGCTAAACTTCTGCACCCGTCCGTCGGCTTGTCCTGACATGTAGACAGACATCTGAGCTCGATCCGATCTCATGTGTCCACCTGACAGAGCTTTAGGGGACATGGTAGCGTGCAGAAGCTGTATGACCTCCCTGGCAATGCTTGCTCTCCGTCACAGAATCACACATGCGTCAGCCTCAGTCAGGCGGGGACCAAAGCGGTAGCGTCTGCCACTGTGGATTCAATGGACACCTCTCTGAGCGATGAGAGGGCCTCTGGATACAGCCGACCGACGCCGTCCAATAGCGTACGACGTA
Organism: Saitozyma sp. JCM 24511; assembly: GCA_001600855.1. Lineage (NCBI taxonomy): Eukaryota > Fungi > Basidiomycota > Tremellomycetes > Tremellales > Trimorphomycetaceae > Saitozyma > Saitozyma sp. JCM 24511. Next base: position 521,171 of record BCLC01000011.1, on the reverse strand, counting down.
TCGCTACCGCTGACCGGGTCGCTTCCTCAAGCCACATCGTCCAATGTTTTACGGGTGATAGCGGCATTCTCAAAAGCTGGCAGGGAATGCAGAGGCAGTATACAACATAGCATGGTTTATGAGCTCCCCACAATGACGCCAACATCGTCAACGCCCCCCGCATCGTAACCCTCTCGCGGGTTCTGTGGGTCGTTGAAGACGTCAATACCTGAAGTCGATCAGCCTGAATGCTCGAAAAACCTCGAAAAACACGAACGCCAACGCTCAGACCCAATGGTCGCGACGAAGGTCTACTCACCAGCAGCAAGTGAGTCGATCAGGCTTTGCAGTCGCGCGGCGCTCAGCGTGGCGTCGGACTGTTAATTATATCAGCACATGCCGAATCATGCCCACGTCGTGAGGCAAACGGAAGGTGTAAAGAACACCAGACCCACACTTCGCAATTTCTCCAAATCTCCGCCGAAACCCTCCACCAACTTCTCCATGTACACATTCCTGAACCTGGTCCGCCTGTCGTCCTCTTCTTCCTGAGCACGGGACTTGTCCTCGTCAGAAGGACGGGGAGGCAGGAAGGAAGGTATCTCCGCTGGCGGGGGTGTTGGGGACAGGGTGGGATACCGGGGTCGTTGGCGCGATGGTCCTGATATGGCCGATGAGGCCGCCGCTGCACCTTTCGCTTCAGACTCTTCGGAGCCAGAGTCGGAGTCGGAGTCGGAGTCGGATCCCGAGTCGCTCTCGCTGTCATCGCTGCTGCCGGACGAGGAATCCGAGGATGAGCCAGATGACGAGCTCGAAGAGGATGACGAGGACGCCGAGGACGACGCGGATGAACCTGAAGACTCCTCCTCCCCATCAACATCCATCTTTCCCTCGACATCCTTGTTTGCCGTCCTCTTCTCGTCGCCCCGCTCAGAACCGGAGGAGGAACTCTCGTCGGAAGAGGAGCCAGAGTCGTATGACTGGGCTCTTCTTCTCCTTTTCCGTTGGCGACGGTTGGCCGGTCGTGCAGGTGCCGCGGATGATACCTCTGCGGGCATGACGAGGTGGTTTGGTGACTGGGTTACGACGATGTGTCTTGTCAAAAGCGCAAGTGCCAGTCGGGCAATCCAACGTTACCAGGTCTCTTGAAATCTTGAAGAGGCTTGGAGACTCCACAATCATAGGGCTCGGCGTTAGCGGCGATTTGTCGTGGTGCTCGTTGGACCAGACAAGTGTGGCACTTTGAGGCGCACCGGATCGGCTGTGACGACTACTGCTACGCCTACTACCGATCTCTCTCCTATCCTCTAACAACTGATCAGTCCACTCTCAACCTCCTCATTCAGTGCTTGGCTTGCGCCAAACCTCCTCTGCGTGCTGGCACCTTGCAAAGCAGCTCTTTCCACATCGCACAACCCCTCAGCAAACGGCACCTGCCACCATGTCAGGCTTCTTCGGCTTCGACTCGTCTCTGCCCGAACGACGGCCCGGCCAACCCCCCTCGGGGGCGGGGCACGGGCAGCAGCAGCGTCACGGCTTTGGCGGATTCCAGCCCAGCAACGTTGATGAAACGTTCAACCTAGCTGGGGCGGGGGAGGAGGAGGATCTGGCGGTGTACACCTGGGGTGAAGGGATGGGCGGAAGTCTTATGGAGGGTGGGGATGATATGAACGACGAGACGTTTGGCGATCTCGGAGATGTCGGTGAGTTGGCGCATCAGCACTTGCCTCAGGATGATCAGGACTATCCAATGGAATTCAGAAGGTGCACGCAGGACTGCGAGCTAACTCGTGTAGGAAACGATTTCCAATTCTCCGCTCAACCCGCCCCTGCCGCACCACCAAAATCCAAGATCGCCTCGACAGCATCGCGGTACAAGCCCAAAGCCGTCGCGGACCCTTTCGCTTTCTCCGAGGATGATTTCTACTCGTCTCGTCGTGCTCCTGCTAGTAAGTCCAAGCAAGTCGATCCCTCGTGTACCTGATGAAATTGCGTCTGCCGTGGCTCATCGAGACAGAACCAGCTGCCAAGCCTGCGACCAAGCCCAAGGCGCCTGTCGCCGCGCCCAAACCTGCCGCGCAAGCACCGTCGGGGCAAGTCGAGAGTCTGTGGGCCAAGCCAGAGGCACCGAGACCGATGTGGGGCGCAGCGCCGAGCTCAAGTGGGTTGACACATCCCGGTTGGATCGGCTTTTGTACCACTACTGACGCGCGTAGCGGTGAAGCCCGAACAGTCATCCCGAGGACCGCCGCTGCCGGGTCAGATCAAGTCGCTTGAGGAGATTGAGGCGGAGATGTCGCGTATGGCGATCCCAGCGCAGGAGCCGCAAAAGCCGCAAGTGGTGTCATTGGAGGAGATCGAGCGCCAGATGATGGCCGCCGCGGAACCCGCTCCAGCCCCAGCCCCAGCCGCAGCTCCCGCCCCTCCTCCCACCCAGCAACCTCGGCGCGAGCCCACGCCGACTCAGCTCCCCTCGCTTCCCGGATCGGGATACGCGTCGCAGCAGGCCCTACTCGACAGCATGTTCCCCGAACTTGGCGCCGCTCCGTCCGGTCAACCCACCGGTGCTTTCCCTCCTGGACCTCCTGGTCAGCCGTCCGGACCGCCCCAACACTCGCCCGAGGAGATTGCCCGGATGCAGGCCCTACACGAACGTATCAGCGCCAAGATCGAGTCGATGAGCAAACACAACCACCTGATGGGAAACTCAGACAAGGACTTTATCACCCGTATCCAGCTTTCTCAACTCGCCACCGCCGACCCCTACACCTCGGACTTTTATGCTCAGGTCTTCTCCGCCCTCCAGCGAAGGCAGGCCGCCGTGGCCGCGGGGCAGAATGAGGACGGCCCGACTGTTGTTCAGGTCGCGCCGGGCTTTGCGTTCGGCGTGTCCGGTCCGGCAGGCAACCGTTTCGGCAAGATGGGATCGACGACCATGCAAAAGCTGTCGTCGCAGGTGAAGAAGCTCGTCGAGTCCCGTGCGGCCCACCAAAAGACCACGATGGGCACTGCTGCTCTTCAAGGCGCTCTTGGGCGAGTCACAAAAGGAAGTGTGGCCGCGCCGCGACCGGTGCTCGCCGTACCGACAAGCAGGCCGGAGCTGCGACCTGTCAACGCCTTGAATCAGCAGACAGGCATCACCCGCCAAGCCCTTACTCGCAAGCAGGTTATGGTTGCGCTCGAGGAGCTTTACGACGCCGTGCTGGAGCTGGAACAGCTGAGGAGAGAGATGCCGCCTCCTGTGGCGATTGAGGAGAGCGAGCGGTGGAACGCTCAATGCGCGGGCAAGGTCGAAGTGATCTGGAGGAGGCTTATGGTTATGGAGCCACTGGATGTCAGGTGAGGAGTCACCTGCCACGCTTCAGTACCTGTTGCTGACGTGTCAAAGCAACCCTCACCCGTTCATATCCCTGATCAACCCCACCAAGGGCCAGCGCTTGTTCCCTCGCCTCCTCCGCCACCTTCCACCGCAGCAGGCGCTCACCCTTCTCACCCTCCTCATCGCGACCTACCCTCAGCTCGATGTTGTTGCTCGCCCTCCTCCACCGCCCGTAGCCGATTCGTCCCTCCTCACCAAGGCGGACCGGGCCGACCGCGCGAGGCGCGAGGCAGAGACAGACTGCTTCCTCCACATGGTGATCCCCGGCGTGGACATGCTCATCGGGAGGTGCAACCTCGGTCTCGTCGCGGGACTGCTCGGCATCTGTGCCCAGCGAATGGACGTGGCGAGAGTTGCCGCTACCAGGGTGAGCAAACATTTCACCACATGGACCGAGTGCGGTGCTCATGACTTGTCAGCCGGGTGTTGCGTTGTTCACCGCCTTGCTATCACGGGCTCAGAGTATCATTCGTGCTCCGCCTCCAGACCCGCTCAACCCGCAGCACGTCCAGGCTCCTGACCCGGCCGAAGTGGACCAATGGTGAGCGCCGCCTCGCGGTTTGCAGAACTCTGCCCGAGCTGGTGCTCGGGAACGGAGCCAGCTGACACATTCCGCAGGAACAAAACCTATGCGTACTTCCTCAGCGTGCTCCTACCTCGCCTCGCCGACCTCTTCCCTATGTCCGCGGCGCAGAAGGCCGCATTTGGGCCGTCGGCGTATCTCGTTGCGGGAGACGCCGAGCGAGAGGGCTACGAGATGGAGCGACAAGAGGCCGAAGTCTGGGGTCTCGCCGCGGCGTGAGTGGCCCGTGTTTGCATTCGAACGATGGCTGACGTCGAGTCTAGATTGGCGGTCAATGCGCCAGAGGAGGAACAGACCAACCTCGTGGCAGCATTGAGGGACAAGATCCTGCACACCGTCCAGGCGGCGAGAAACCCGGCGACAATGCCACAGAGAGCCGAAGCAAAGTTGCGAAACGTCAACATGTTCCTGAACGGTTTGGTGAGTTGTTCGCTAAGGGAACTTGATATCGAGCTGATGTCAATGTCAGGGCCTCGATGCGTCGATGATCGATTCTTGATGCGGCGAAGATCGATGGAGAAGAATGAGAAGGAGGCGAGGGGCGTGCTCTCCGCCCACGTTGCGCACAAGATATGGTTCACGTCGATGAAGTGGCATCTCGTGGAAGTGATATCCACCATATCCAACTGCATTCCACTTCGACGACCCCGATGCACAGCATAGCGATGACTTAACCCTGAAAGCTAGGCCCTTCTTCGAGCCACCGTGTCATTTGTCGTGGCTGTCCGCAACGGCACATATTTGCATCACACCCTCTTGCTCAGATTCAACTTCTGTCACACGGTAACGCGAGATCTACCCCCTCACAACGCCCGGAACTCGACGCACGCAGGCCTCAACTTTGTTGGCAAACCAGCCACATCGACAACGCCCCTTTCGCCCACTTGGATATCCTCTCCGCTGGTCAACTTTGCCTGGGCAACATCCACCAGCTCCCGGTCAAATGGCAACGTGACCTTGTCTTCCCCGTCCACAAAGGCAAACAGCCTATCTCCCTTTCTTGTCCAGCGGACCCAATCACCCTTGTCCTTGCCCAGCGGCTTGGCCAGCTCGGGATCAACAGGTCTTGTGCCGTGTATCGCATCCCCGTTGACCTCCATCCAGTCGCCCATTGCCTCGAGACATCTTAACTGCACCGGCGGGATGTTGCCATCTGCATCCGGACCGACATTGAGCAAGAGATCGCCCCCGTTTGAGCACACGTCGATCAGGAGGCGAATCGCGTCAGAGCCGCTGAGAGAGTGCGATTCGTCTTCCACTTGGTTGTAACCGAATGACAAGCCGACTGGAGCAAAGGTCAGCACTGAATTGGCAGCTCACCGCGACCCGCGGCAATGGGAGAGTGTCGCAGAACTTACTGCCCCGCGTGAACTGCCACTGTTCGGCTCGATCCTTCGGAGGCTCTCCAAGCCCGTACTCGACCGTCTTGAAGTCCCAATGGGTATCACCGAACCGGTCTGAGAAAGACGGCCATGTCAGCTCAGGTGATGTCTGCCAGTTGGTAGTAATTCATGCTTACCGTTGATGACGGCTTCGGGGTTAGCTTCGTAGAGTTTGTCGAGCAGATTTTCCAGACTGTACTCTCCCGGTGCTACGCCCCTGTGAGGGTGTCAGCATTCTCCCGAGGCTTCACATGAGGACGAAACGTAAATATACTCACGCCTTTGGCCAGTCGATGTCACCCCATAGCATGAATGGCCGATATTTGTGAATCAGGTCTTGGCAGTGCTTCCACGCATACTCGTTGTACGCATGATCCTCGATTCCCGGTCTGGCATAGTTGCCTTTCTTCCACGGCTCTTTGGTCGGCCAAAAGTGCCAGTCGATGCCTCTACAGGAATGGTCAGTCTCGCAGTCCTGGCGGCAGCCCGGAATTCCGCAGATCAGGATGAGTGAGGGAGCTGTAGCAATGGTACTCGCGTTGAGTAGTAGACACCAAATTTGAGTCCCTCCTCGCCACATGCCCTGGACCACTCGTCGACGAGATCCGTCTTGGGCCCCCGATGGACTGTGTTGCGTCCGTCAGTTCCCGGCGCGTCCCACAGCGTCACACCATCCTGTCATGCGAGTCAGCCCGGCTCATACAGTACAGTTACCAAGCGCGAGTGACTGTATCAGGGCATTGCCTAATTCACGCACATGATGTTTCGTCACCGGGACCACATACTTTGCGCCCGCTCTGCTGAACAGCTTGACCAGTTGGCTGGCGTCAAAGTCCTTGGCCTTCCACTGATCAACGAAATCCTCGTACGGCACGTCGCCGTAGACTTCTCGATGGTGCTTGGCCGTTGGACCGTCCGGGAACCGCATGGTGTTGAAGTACCATTCCGCGTACGGGTTGTGTTCGTGTCTGTTGATTGAAATGTTAGCAGCCTGTAGCGTGACAACGATGTATGGCGGGGGACACTCACACCTCTTCCTCTGGGATGTTGCCGAGTTCGCCTGATGGTTCTGCCCATGACGGAACAGAGTATGGTCTGCGGTCCTCATCAGTCCTGAACACGATCGCCCTCAGCTCCCCCGATCCAGACGCGTACGTGTCGGGCCTAGTGGCCGGCATGCATGTGCTCGTGCTCGTGATCGTGCTCGTGATCGTGATCGTGCTCGTGCTCGTGCTCGTGCTCCTACTCACCCCCAGTGAACGAAGATGCCCAGCTTGGCATCCCTGAACCACTCTGGCGTCTTCCGCTCCGCGAAACGTTCGTAGTTCGGAGCGCGGCAAGTCGCCCAGATGTGTGCCATGATATGACTGGTGAGGAATGGTAGTACTCGTACTGTATTGGTTTGGAGCGCTCGTCTGGCACTACTTGACTGGAGAGGTTCGAAGAGTCGAGTAATTGCTCAAAGCTTTGCTCGAGAGACAGCTCAAGCTTGACTCCCATCCCAATTGCTGCGGTGCTTATAAGCCGGCGAGTTGCGCGGCGATTCTCGGCCTCCACTGTGTCGAGTTCCGAGGATTATGCGATCCGGAACGCGGGTGCCCGTGGGCGGCCAAGGCGACTGGGGAGCCAGCGCTGGAGCCGATGACGGGCACCACGACCACGTTCTGACCAGGAGGTTCGGGCTGTCGGATGCATCAAACTCCGACTCGGTGTCAACCTGGAGCCGACTGAATTATTCATTTGCCATTGCTCCTTGCGCCGCTGCCAATCGACGGGTGTCACGGGTGGCAATTTAGCCTTGGCGATCTGCGTTGGATCACTTTCGGACTTCCATGGAGCCGAGAGTGCCGGCTCACGACCATTGCGCAGGCATGTTTCCAGATGCATGCGCAGAGACAGAGACAGATGCGAAGTTGCAGACAGCCAGTTTATCCGAGGAAAGCGTGCTGCTTTCGCATGCAGCCCCGGTTGGGCCGAAGCGGAGCGAGACGAAGCCCCACAAGGCTGGAGCCACCACGCCTGCAAGGTATAAGAGGCAGCTTTTCACGAAGCTTGCGTCCTTCAGACCAATCAAACTTCCTGGCCTCGACCCATCCACATTCAAATTCACTTTTACCATGGCGGCCTTACCCGTTTCAAAGAACTCGGACGGCCCAGCCGACGTCGACAACAAAGGCGAGGTTGACCTCGTCGACGACAGCGCGCACGAGCTTGGCGCTAGCATCGTCGAGCCGCACCCAGAGACCATCAGCCAGGCCCTGACGAGACACCCATGGACTCTCCTCTGGCTGATCTACGGTATCTGGGTTGTGATGTGCTGTTCGTTTGACAACAGCGCTGGTAGCAGTGTCCTCAGCATCCCCAAGTTCCGCGAGGATTTTGGGTACCTCTACGAGGGCGATTATGTCTTGCCCGCCGCGTGGCAATCTGCCTTCTCCGGTGGTCCGGCAGCTTCGCAGATCGTTGGTACATTCGTGGGCGGCGGTGAGTGATACTGTGATAGCACTCTTGTTCAGTGGACTTGCTAATCAGACTTTCACCTACAGTGCTCGGAGACAAGATCGGGCGAAAGTGGATGGTATTGATCACCTACCTCGTTCTCTTTGTCGGAGTAACCGTCGAGGTCATCGCCAACGACACGTCGAGCCCTAGTGCCGTCTTCTTTGCTGGCAAAGTCATCAACGGCTTGGGAATTGGAGCGCTATTGACCACTGTAATGACATACATCTCTGAGGTGAGCAGCAACCTTTTCCCACAAGGGTTGGCCCACATAGCTCACGTCGTTTCGTCCCACAGATCTCGCCCGTCTCGTTGCGCGGAATCTTTGCCGCTGCTGCGGCCATTGCTTTCTGCATCGGCACGCTCGTCCTCTCCTTGGTCGTCAATGCTTACGGCGATCTCCCAAGCGCCTGGGCTTACAAATCGGCCTTTGTCACCCAGTATGGGGTCACCGGTATTGCTCTCCTTGTTTGGCCGTTCATGCCCGAGTCCCCTACCTGGCTCGTCGCCCAAGGCAAAGAGGAGAGGGCGGTCCATGCCTCAAAGAGGCTCGGGCTCTCGCCTCAGGAGACCGAGATCTCACTCGCGACAATCAGTTTCACCATCGAGCGGGCAAAGCAGGAGACCGCCGGTGCCTCCTACGGCGAGCTCTTCCGCAGGTCAAACCTTCGACGAACCATCATCGCTTTCATGCCCCTCACCATCCAAGCGTTCTCCGGCGTGTACTGGGTCGCCGGCTACTTTACCTATTACGCTCAGCTCGCCGGGTTCTCCACCGCCATGTCGTACAAGCTCAACATCGTACAGCAAGTCCTGAGCACGCTTGGCAACATCACTTCGGTACGTGTGTCATGTTGCCCGTTCTATGGGCCGAAAACAACAGGAGATGGCGGCTGACTCGTGGCGATCTTAGTGGTTCCTTTGTAGAGAACCTCGGCCGCCGCGGAATGAATCTGTGGGGCCTGGTCGCACTGACCGTGATTCTCTTCATCGCCGGTGGAACGGCAACTCTGGGCACAATCGAAGGCAACAAGGCGACCGTTGGCTTCATCCTCGTCTATTGCTGGCTGTATAACGCCACGATCGGGGCGACCGGATACATCGCGATGAGTGAGATCGGGACGACCAGGCTCAGGAACAAGACCGCGGCGTTTTCGCTCGCCATGCAGGGGGCCTGGGGGGTGAGTCGAGCCTGGCACGTACTCGTACACTGCACATTGTGCACGAGCACGAGCACTGCAGCTGACTAGGAACTCAGACCATGTGGAGCTTCGTCCTCCCTTACCTCTTCAACCCCAACGAGGCCAACCTCCAGGCGAAAGTCTCCTTCATCTTTGGGGGCTTCTCCTTGCTCTGCTGCATCTATTTCTATCTCTACCACCCGGAAACCAAGGGCCGCACTTTCGCCGAGCTCGACGAGATGTTCGCGAAACATGTCCCGGCCAGGAAATTCGCGAGCTACAAGGTCGGAGAGGATGCTGAAGGCGACCGAGTTTCAGGGGTGTAATCGCGGAAGCCACTCATCATACCTCTTCGTACCGTGGCGCTCGAGAGCTTTATCGGCTTTGAGTACTAAAGAATGGAAATCGGAACCGGGGTTGGACCTCGATCCCATTGCCATCGATCCGTATTGCTTCATAATGTTCCCAGATGCAGAGTGCATGTAGTCCCACGGCCAACTGTCTGGCGGAAATCGCGGATGAGCCATATTGATCCGCAGATAGGAACGCAAGAGAGGCTCAAGAGGCGGACGCGGCTGCAGATCGAGGCAGGGAATAGAAGCTCCAGTCACCTAACATTTTCCCTTGGTCCACCTACCTGTGCGCTGGAGAGGATCTTGGCGTGTGCCGTTGACAACGACAACCGCTGCGGGGACTCTATGCTGGGAACTTTCCTCAACATCACAGCAGCTTCAAGCTGAGTCGTGCTACTGAGCCCACCTCTGCCCCGTCGCGGGAGGAGGAAGGCCTGACCTGCACCTGACCTGCAACCCGCACGGCCCGAAAGCCGACAGTACGAGTACCCGTACGCTGCAGCCGTCGTCGCCGTGGCCGCCGTGCCGCCACGTCGCCACACCAGGTCCGAAAAAGCTAAACCTCGGAAAATCCACGGGTAATCCCGGTCCCGGCCCCGGCCCCGGCGCCGTACCGGACAAAGCTGATCATCTTGTCGAGGGATATTTTGTACTTGCGTCTTGTTTCTGTACTTGCTTTTCCACTATCTGCCATGAGCACAGAGCCGCCTGGATTCACAGCGTCGGCAGGACCTTCACGAGCCGCGGTGCCGGCCAAAGCCGCCAAGGCATGCAGTCGATGTCGCGAGCTGAAACTGGCGTGTCGACGGGGATCCACCGGTGACCATCCTTGTTCGAGGTGCGAAATGACAAAGTGAGCATCACCACGATGAATCACCGCACAGGCCGGGTCTGGGTGTGGGCAGAAGCAGACGATCTGCAATCTCGAACAGGATGCTGACAAGCCAGATCTCAATGCATCGTTCTGGAGAAACGAAAGCGGGAGTCCACCTCGCTTAGCCTGTGGGTAGCGAGAGGAGATCGTCGCTGACAGGCAGAAAGATCAACAAGCAGGAATCTGTCACCGCTCGGTTGAGCAACGACTTGCGGGACAACGTGACTACAGTCTCACAGCTGAGATCGATGATCGACGCCCTGGAACGGCGGTGTTACGCCCTCGAGTCCGCCTCCGTCAATGCTGCACCAACGTCCCTGGCCTCGATGGGTACACAGTCGCCCGCAAACACAGCAGTCCTGTCACATCGTTCCGCTCTGGATGGTTCTGGGACGATGCCGACGTCCCGGCTGCTGGACCCTGTGGAGCCGACGCGGTCAGCCATCGAAGAGCTCGAGCACGGTGACATCACCACGAATAAGCTCGGCGCGGATGCTCGGATGCTGTCCACGCTGAACATGTCGTCGTCGGCGACGGTAGCGATGTATGGGGGCAAGCGGAAGCGGGACGACTATGGAGGGGACGCGAGGATAGCCTTTACGATGTGAGCCAAGAGCCAAGTCTCTGAGGGATCGATTCGTCGTGCACCCCGCTCACTGTTCACTTTGCATAGATTCACGGTCCGTTGTCTCCCGGCGATCATCTTCTTCGATCCCAGAGACCCGTCTTTCACGCATGAGGACGTGTTCAAACGCTCGCAACTCCTTTACTGGGCAGTGATCACCGTCGGAGCCAGGGAGTCCCCGAATCTCAAGGGCCTGTTCACGACTGCCCAAGCGAACACAATCGATCTGCTACGACAAACGGTCGCGGGGCCTCCTGTGAGCTACTGGGATCTCTGCGGGGCTATGGTCTACAACAAATGGCTCTCCCCCATCAGGCCTATCGGTGAGGACATCCGATGTCCGACCGGCGCGACGCTGATCTTCCTTCCAGGACACATCGTGGACATGGCGTACGAGCTGGGACTCCACCGAACATTTGCCAACATCGCGGACAAGCGGCAACCTTTGCCGTCTGAAGTCCGCGACGTGAGGCTGTGGGTCACCATCACAATCCAAGACTACTTGTAAGTCGAGGTGCGACGTCAAAATCAACTGCCTGACCCCCTTCGCAGTCACAGCATCGCGCACGGCAGCCCACCCCACTTTCCTCATCGGAAGGACGCGTTCGAGCAGGCCCAATGGCTCCTCACGCTGCCGGACTCGCTGCCAAATGACAATCGCCTGGTTGCCACTTACGAGTACGAGGAGATAGCCCGTGAGTGTCGTGCCCGTCTGATCAACCGACCCATTGAGATCCGATCCGATCTGATCCGATCCGGTCCAGTCCGCAGAGAGCGTATTCGCTGATGGTGACCCCGCAGACTCCATACAGGACGAGTGGAGTCACGCGCGGTGTCCCCCAGATTGGGAGGCGGAGATCCAACGGCGCAGCGACGCGCTCAACGCGTGGTATACCAAATGGCTTCCCATCAGCGGTATGTCGACCCAGTGTGAATACGTTCTGAGGGTATCAGTGAGCCTCGCCGAGGAATCGGCCATGTCCACGACGCTGTCGAATATCAAGGTTCACTTTCACCTCGCTCACCTCGCCTTGAACGCGACGGCATTGCGGGGTGTCAAGACGGCGCAGGATATCACGCAGACCCGGCTCAAATACCTCCACCAGTCAGGTGGGTTTGTGATTACCTGGGGATCCGACCAGCCATTGAGCTCTCTCCAGTCAACTCTGCTCGAGCAGAGTGCCGGCTCTGCGCCGAGGAGTTCCAGCCGCCCGCTATCCAGTTTGTCGGCGAGTACGTTGAGCTCGCAAGGGTCCCATTGTCCACGGCAGCTGCTGACGTCCGATCCCACAGGACAACGCTTTACATCTTCATGTCAGCCGCGATATTCTTGCTCAAGGTCATCCGCCTCCTTCCGGCCATGGGTCAAGTCACTCTCATCTTCGCCGAGATCCAAGGTGTCATCGATGTGCTGGACCATGTGAGCGGTCAAGTGCACGCCCAGATCCTACGCCAGATGCTCTCGCATCTCCGGACACATCTCTCGATGCGTCCGCAGTCAAACGTCGCGACCCCTGCGCCCGAGGATCTCGGCGCCGGCACGGCAGGGGAGATGATGGCTCAGATCGTGGCCGAGGCGCAGGCGTGGCCCCACGTCGAGACGGCGGTGGAATCGGGGCGGGTGGAGGATGACATATGGTCATGGTTCGGAGATAGCTCTTTTGCGGAACCTGTGGGAACGATACAGCCCCGACTGGATCCGCAGGATCCGCTGGACTTCATCATGGCTCTCGATGCGCTGTGAAGGGAGTCCATGGAGATGGTGGATACTGTATACACTCGTACAGTACGAGATTCCATGCATGTGAATACCGCGGCGACATGGAGCATGAAGGTATCCCGCAGTATGTATAACGGTATACTCATTGAGAATCACTTGAAGTCCACTTCGTTCAGCACGCCTCCTTCTCCTTCCACTTGCACCGGCAGAGCAGCCACGACGACGGTGCACCACCTTGCCCCGTCCGGGCCTGCCTCCCAAGCGTGAAGTGTGCCTCGCTGGATGACGATTTCCCCTGCTCTGACCTCGGTCCTGCTCTCGCCACCGTCATTTGTGGGTGTGATGAGCGTGACCGACCCGGCGAGGATGATGTTGTAGTCGATAGAGTAGGTCCGGTGCATCTTGATGAAGAAGTTGGGGGCCACGTCTGTCACCTGCGCATTGACGCCCCCGGGGAGTGCCACGGCGTTAACCCTCGAGGCGGCGGCGTCGATGTCTGAAGAGGAGATGTGATGCGTGTTGGTAGCTGGTAGTCCGAGGCTCGAGAAGAGTGGGGCCATATGAGCGTTGCCCTCGAGGACTGGCCGCAGTTCCACTTTGTCGTCGAACACTTGCACGTCCGAGCCGTCCTCGTCCTTTTCTGAATGAGCGGTCACGATCCGTCGGAAACTCATGGTGGCGGGGCTTGGGACTCAGTGGGGACAAGGGGCCAGGGGGGTTTGTCTGTTGAGTCAGGCTACCTCGGCGCAACGGATACCAGAACGACGAGTGAATAGTTGGGCAGTGTGCTATGAAGCCAGTCCAGAAGTGAACAGTCGTCTTGAACGCCAGGCTCGATCGGCAACCTTCTCGGGCCGAGGAGGAGGATAATCGTCGGAGAAACACAATGAGTCTGGTCGTGCTCGGTCGTTCGGAGGGACCTCAACGCCGAACCAAGCAGAGATCGGCGAGCTGGGCTCGACACTGTACGAGCACTCGTACAAGTAGTAGTGCATCCGCCGGACCCAGGAGTCACAGGTATATCCTATCTCGAGGCATCGATCCCCCAAGTGTCGTCCAGCTTCACATGTAGCGCCACCCCGAACCCACAGAGTTCACCGTCTTTCCTGACCCACCCGAGGCTCGCTTGTCTTTGGATTTCACTCTCAGCTACGACCTCACGCACTGTTTCTCTAGGCCGCACTCACCGTTATCAAACGCCTTGCCGAAGAACCTCCTTCGCGGACTGCGCTCCTCGATGGCGGAACTGGGCATGGGTCCCGCATCGAGATGGGACGCATACCTCTCCGCGTCGCCCGGCGAACCTATGGCGAGGCCTGTACTCGTCGAGTCCCTCCCATAAGCAGATAGGATCCCCCCGAGGGTCTCTCGCCCACTCGTGTCCCGGTTCCGCGTCTGGAAGGAGTAAGACGACTCGTCGTCTGGGCGCAGGTCGTCGGGGCTGGGGACGTCGGTAGTCGATTTGGCAGACTGGGCGGACGGGGCGGACTTCATGGCGGATTTCAGCGGTTTGGCGGTCGGATTTGGTCTCCGCGGGGGCACCGAAGAGCTGAAATCCACGTCGACGACTCTCGCTTGATGCTGAAGTGCTGATAAAGGGCTGGTTGTGCGTCCGGCAACAGCCGCAGCGAGGGCTGCTCCACTCAACCCTCGCTGTCCGTCATCGACCAACCGAGAGCGATCTCCGAGACCATGTCCAGTGAAGATCCCCAAGCCCGGCCCGCCCTGGCCCTTTGATTCGTCGAGCCGCTCTATCCCCTCGTCCTTCTCGCCACCTCCAAAGTTGATCGCGCTCACTCCGCTTCGAAGGGGTATGGGATTCGAGATCTCGACTTTCCCTTTACTGCTCGACTTGGCCCACCCAAACCACCCTAGACGGGCGCCCTTCCCGGTAGAGGACTTCCGCGAGAAGCTGAAGAAGCTCATTCCCGCCGGAGGAGGCACACCCTTCACCGTGTGCTTCGACGAGTCTTTGCCGCCAGTCCCTACACCGGCGGAAGAGGGTGGTGAGGGGAAGACAAAGTCCGGGTTGAGGGAACGACCGGGAAGAGGCGCAGTGATTCTGGTAACCCTCGCTCCCGGAGCGTCGAATAGGGGGACGAACGGACGGTCCTCGCGTCTGGACCAGCGGAAGAACTGCAATAGATCAGAAAGGGTTTCGCGACACTGACACTCGCGGTGACGCCGCTCTCCGACTCGCCCCGCACTCACCGTTTGACGCCGCTCATCGTCGCCGGTCTTGGCGTCGGGGTCACGTTTTCTCCGCAGGCGCGCTCGACACCCTGTCCAAGCGACAATCGCCCAGATGATCAAGGCGAGAATGACCGCGCCTCCGGAGCTCCCGATGCCGACCAGGGTCCCGGTGCTAAGACCTTTCGAGGAGGTGGCGGAGGCCGAGGCCGAGGCGGCAGGTGTAGAGGAAGGGGAGGGGTTGGTTGCGATACTTGAAGGGATTTGGATGCTGTTGTCGTCAATGGGTGTAGCCCATAAAGCAGCGGAAGGTCAGAGGATCGAGTGACACGATTAACCCGCGCCTGACGCAATGCCTTTGCACTTGGACTCACAGGTTGGACGTCGAGACGAGCCGGTCGAAGGAGAGACGTTGCCCCTGAACAGCGTTCCGGAGCGTGAGGTTGTGTGAGCCCTGGCTCAAGCCTGACGTGTGGAATAGAACGGAGTCATAGCTGTTCCCAGCATCAGCGTCACCGTCCACACGCGCAGGCACTGTCGGTACCACAGGCCCGCAAACCCGTGAGGGTGCGGAGTATGCGGACTCTGTCACTGTGCTCGTACTTACACTCTGGATCCGCCGGAGCCATCGTACACTCCTTGAGAGACGTTGTCGACAAGGACCTCGTACGAGCTGGAAAGCACGTCAGCGGATCACGCCGGGACATCAGGATCAGGTCCTGCTCACCCAGCTTCTCCGCCTACGATGCCGTACGCCCACACCGCCTCTCCTTCGAAGAGCACCGCGTTCCCCGCGTTGGCTTGCTCGGTCCACGAGATGGACGAGTTGAAGTCCCGGAAAGCGGTCTTCTCCTCGTCTTCGAATTGCGTCTGGGCGGGGTCAGGATTACCGTGGGACTTGAAGTATCGCGCCAAAGGTATTTCTGACACTGGGACACTGGGACCTGGGGGGGAGGTCGAGCTCCGCGCCGAGGGGACCGAGCCACTCCGACTCACCGTGTTGATCCAGTTGCTCGCGTTCTTCTCCAGCATGTTCCACCCCGGCGTGAGTATCACCGTCCAGTTCCGCCACGCCGTATCGTCGATCGTCTGGTTGGTTGTCTGCGCCGAGACCAGCACGCCCATGTCGCCTTGCGCGGCGTCGAGTCGGGCCCATTGCTCATCCGACGACGACGATGACGACGACGAGGGCGAGAGGGTCAGAGTGATGAGATGGCGTCCGTAGGGGAGCGAGGTGATGGACGTGTTCGTAATAGAGGCAGAGGACGGGGGGTTCGTGGAGTTGACGAGGAAGGATGTGCTCCAGGCGGAAGCCGACGAGCACGACACATCAAAGGCCAGACCGACACCTCCGAGATGAGCCATTGCGCGGTGACGGGACTCACCAGTGAAGTTCAACGAGACGCTACCGTTCCCGCGTAGGACCATGCCGCTATCGGTCCCGTTGCTGTTCGTACCAAATGCCAGGTCTCCGGTCTCCCACCCGGATGTATTGGAGCAAGCGCGACATGCCGCGTATCGCAGTGCCGGGGAGCTGGACGGTCAACGGGAATGCGACTCGAGGTGGACTCGGACTGGGACTCACCTCGCCCCGAGATAGGTCTGCATAATTGTCCACCAGGGATTGGTCGTGCGCAATGGGTAGGGGTATGGTGCGGTCACGTATACAAGAGTTCTTAGTGAGAATACAGCTAGTCAGTTCGATCAACGAGCGTGGGTGAGCGGTCTTTGCGATGAGTACGGTGTTGATGATGCGATGCATTAGTGATCCATCTACACACACCCGCACGAGGGTCGACACGCGCTGCTACTGCGGCGCTCACCCATGCACCCATGCACCCATACACCTTACACCATACACGACCCCCGTTCACTTGACGACGGGTGTGCTTGCGAGATGTTTTGATGGTGTTTGAAGGAGAGTAACCTGTGTTTGGCTCGACGTTGGCTGGTCGGTGCGCAAATCAGTCGCGTGGCTCTCATGTTTCAGGGTGGCGCGGCGGCGAATGAGTCGCGAGCGAGTCGGGAGTCATCACCGACGCGAGCTGATCAATGGCAAGGCATCGGTGCATGCATGCATGCATGTATGCATCGAGAAAGGAGCATGAAGCCATGGCCCCGGAGTGCGGGAGGGAGGGAGCGCGGTTGTACGCTCCTCGGGGAATGAACGTGAACGTGAACGTGAACGCGATGAGGTGAGTGTCTCAGACCTGGTAGGGCCCAGGCGAGCGATCTGAGACACTCGCCAAACTCACGTCTTGGCGACGGCGCCTCGTCGATATCATGCGATTACGAGGACAACTACAGTTTGTGTGACATGTCGCGCGGAACGGTCTGTCCGACGGCCGACGGAGCGGTATGACCGATGACCGGACAATTGGATGGTCTCGGGAACTGGGAACATGACTGACAACCTGGCAACGCTACAATCCAATCGGTGGTCCACGAAGCGGAAAGGTATTGCGCAGTACCCAGGTGATTCATGAGCGGAAGTCCGTATTGGGCCAAAAAGACGTTGCGCCGTGGGAGACGGTGACACCGTGTCACCTCCATGGAAAGCGAGCAAGCTGGACCCGGCGGGTCGTAGCCGTACTACTGTGTTCCCGAATCGGCTACCGGTAGAGAGTACGAATTTGATGAGGTTCGTGTCGACCACTTGAATGGTCATGAATAGCGACTCACCGCCGGCTGCGTCCATTTATCCCTACCCACCCGCGCCCAGGAGGCGGAGGCACGTGTGCCCCTCCGCCCTGCCGCCAGTTCGCTGGCGAGCCGTGAGGTGAGCCCGACCAGCCCCGGTGCCGTGGTGGTGGTGGTGGTGACAGAGGATTCGGACCTCGGACCTCGGACCTCGGGCCTCTGCCATTCAGCGGGCGTCAGTGCCATTACTCATGAGGAGTTCTGCAGTTGTCATCCGCGGGCAGTCTCCTTTCTGGATCGACCTCGCTACCGTTGATGTCTCCATCCCTCATGCAACCTCGGCCCACACCCATGCATCCTTCCCATCCGCTGTTCGGTCAGCTCAAGGCTTGAGGAAACGTCGACGTCGATCCCCGTGGCGCCGCCACCGAATCACCATTATTTCCTTTTCCGGCCAACTCGCCGCGTTTGATTTTTGTCCCATTCCGGCTGTTCTCTGTTTTCCCACTTGATAACCCGCATCCTTGCCGTTTTTGCCATTGACTGATCTGAGACATCCGCCCTCAATCAACGCGGCGATCTCGCAGGCTTGCGAGGCTGGGCCCAGCTGTTCCCTGGAGCGCTGCATGGACACAAGGATTGACATTTTCGTGCTCGGTCAGTGCCGGTGCGAGCGCCTTCCCAGCCTCTCTGCGCTCCACTCGCCTCGTCACATTGTCAGGACGCTGGGCGTTCTGCCCCACCCCAACCTGATTCAGCTGCCTTGGGTGAAGCACCCTGGGAGGCACAAGTGCTCAGCGCATAACGCATATCACCGTGGGCGTGGCGGTGACGCCTTTCCCGGCCAGAACCCGGTCACGGAACATTGGCTGGGATACCTCGTCTGGCGGACATCGTTCTGGGCCGGGAACAGGAGGTGGTCATGCGCCTCTGCCCTGTTCCCGGCCTCGATCGTACAGGGGCGTCGTCGCTGTCTGACGTGCAGGGCTACTGCTGTATCCCTTTCCTCCCCCCAAGTCCCGGCCGTGCCGCAGCGGTGATCGGCGGACGACACGATCTGCCTCGTTGGTTACGCCCTTGCGGCTGAGACGGAAAGGTCCGCGCCTCCGAGTCCCCTACCTCTACTCCTCGTACTCCAGGCTCTCGGTTGTCTACCGGGTGGCGTGGGTCAGCTCGGTCCCCGCACAACCGATACGCCGTAGACACTTACCAATGCAGACAGGTACGCAGGTACCAAGGCTTGGATTATCCCAACAGGCGGAGTGAGGAGTGCGGAGTCATAGTCGTTGTGGGAAATGAGCCGTAATGAAGGACGTTCTGCGCCTCTTCCGCACCGAGCCCGAGGCCGAGACCAGGCAACGTCGGCAGCGTCAGACGGCTCGCCTGGATTGAGCATGAGCATGAGAGTCTGGACTCATATACATCATCACACTGTCACCGTGTCACCCAGCATACTTATCATCATCACCAGCATCACAATCTTACGCCAGCACACGTCCCCACCACGCTCCTCCTCTGTATCACCTTCAACACTACCTCGCATCGAGCAGAGCGAGAGCCATCTCTCAGCCAGTCAAGTGCCCCTCCATAGCCCAAGCCCACCGCAATGGGCCTCTTCACCCGCAAGAAAAAATCAGCGTCCGTATCCTCTTCGCCCGCCTCCGCCGCCTCGACTGCCCTGCCATCGCCTTATCTCGCGCCTGTCGAGCTCGCACCGACCTTGCGGCTTCGCGTGGCTCTGGATCCCGTGCCGCTGGACGAGTGCGACGATGAGCTATTCTACATCGAAGTGAACCCGGATGAGCAGGTCTCGGAGATCCGGAAAGCGATCTCACGGCGGCTGGGCGACGTGTCGATGAGTCTGTTCAAGGTGAGCGTGTCCGAGAGGCGAGAGGCGACGCTGATCAGCAGGTGTCGATTCCGTGGCAAGCGCAGGCCCAGGCGAGGACGTATACCGCCCGCTACGGCGTACGGGTTGACCTCATCACCTCGTTTCCCTCCTTTTGCTTGGACGACCCTTCGCAGCTCGCACCCAGTCTTGGACCTGCCGGCTGGCAGGCAGCAGAGTCGTCGACCAACACCGTCGCGGACTGGTTCCCTCTAGGAAACGGTATCCAAGCCGACATGATCTCTGTCCTCGTCCGTCCAGCGCGAGACCTCCCTTCGAGTAAGCACGAGCGAGCGCGGACGTCGACGTTTGGCTGATCGGCAGGTGTGACACCGCTCACGCTTCTTGTCCACTTTGCGCCCGTCGACGGCCCAAGATCAGCACGACCAAAGTCATCCTCTGCCGCTCCGTCGGAACGGAAGAACCGCCGACCGCCCGCGGTTGTGGACATCAACCCTAGTGTCTCGGTGGACACGCTCAAGTCGAAAGCGCTGCAAGCCGATGGCAGAGCCACGGGGAGCTTGGAGAGGATCAAGCTGTGGAGGGTGGAGATGAGCGAGGAGGAGATGGTGGTGATTGAGGAGCGGGGTGGACTCAGAGGTGGTCAGATGCCATGGCCGTGAGTTGACTTGAAATCGCAATGTCCTGACGCCGCAGATATCCCCCGACCGCGACGGTCCCCACACAGCTCGCCGAGGGGTCTCTACCCGTCTCGCACTACTTTGCCGACACGTATTCCAACGGCCGCATGGTCAGCCTCTCTCTGTGGATCCACGCTTCCGTCGCCCCCTCCCTCGCGCCGATACTCCCCTCTCAGGCTCTCGATGCGCCCCTGTTCAGATACCCCATGACATTCTCACCCGACCCATCTGCACCACTCCTATCAAAGCTCTCGCCTCAGTCCCTCCCACCCATCTCGCCGCCGACCACACCCGAGTCCGACGCCGAGTCGTCAAAGACGAGATCTCGCCGTGCCCGCCCATCGACCGCTCCGGCAGTTGTCACTCCCGGAAACTCCGCTCCGGCGTTTGGGTCCCGCTCGACCCTCCTACGAGCTCCCAGTACCGCATCCCGTACACGGGTCCCCTCGCCATTGTCCGCCGCTCCACCCATCACGCCCATGGACACAGGCGATATCAAGGGGCTCAACATTGACCACGCGCACCAGCCATTGACCCCTCCCGACGACATGTCCACTTCCTCCCGCGTCCCCTCGCTCGACTTCTCCAACCTCTCGCTCAACGTGGAGATCGTCGACCCGACTCCTCGAACCCCGGACTCGATCAGGCTGGACTATTTCGCTGCGGCGGAGCACGGGATGCACGTCGGAGGAGGCAGGGTGACGGCGCAGGCCAAGAGCAGGTCGCTCAGTGCGATGTGGCGGAGAGGCGCGGTGTGAGGGGATGGAGCAACGGCAAGACAGCGAGGGAGCAAGGGGGCAAGGGAGCAAGGGAGCGAGGGATAGGATCATACACCTGTTGTCAGAGCATAGCACAATCGAACTTGATGCATCACAGAGACTTGCCGGTACCTCCAGTCGAACAGCTATCTCCGCGGATGAGCCGTGGAGAGAGGATGCCTGCTGGAGACCTGAAGAGGGCTTTCGCAGGGCGTTCTTGGTGACCCTCGCCTTGTCCTCTGACATTGTGTCGTTGAGCTGTGCCCGCTGCCAAGATCTTGAGCATCAGGTTGGACATTGGCTCATCATTGTATACTGTAGATACTCATACACCCACTGAGCCTTGTGGAGTCGCGGCGCGCTGACGTAAGAACGGTCATTGAGGTAGGTCACGTGATGCTGGTCTCTTTTGTTTCAGATTTCCCTTTCCGGCATCGGCATTCCCCTGTGTGCTGTCCCTGACCTTACCCTGAACGTTTCAACCAAACCGGCAACACTGAAAATGGCGAGACCACGGGTCGAGGGCTGACAGTGACAGGCTTGGAGGAATTTCGTGTTGCTCCGGCGTCGCTGCAATGAGACAATGCCGATCGACATCTCATTAATACGCAAGCCCAGTACTCTGGTGCTACGTGGGAGAGGGGCGCGACTCGCAGTCAACTCACCGTTACCACTTTGTGCATCGAAATGACTTGTCTCGGAGGTGTTCGAGGGTTGAGGACGCTTGGCTCTGGCTCTGCCTGCTTTCCTCCCTGCTGCGTCGGCAGATCGACGAGAGCGACGCTGGCGGAGGCGCGTGAGGCGCAACGCCAGATGTACTGCAACGAGTGCATGTCGGCGTGAAGTCAGAGCCAGGCTTGTGGGATATGCGCCGACGACTGGACACCCCCGAATCCAGTAGCTTGGGTCGACACCCACCACCCCACCACCTCGTGCATCGACGACATGACATTCCGTCGACCATTGACTGTCGTGTTCTTCATCTCATCGTATATTCTTTCCGAGCTATTTGTATAACATCGCCTACTCCTTCTCGGTGTCACTTTTGCAACGGCCGAGGCACAGCGACAGACGACGACAGCGTTACGGTTACCGGACGCAGCTACGGTGTACCTGAAACACCAGGGCCGACCGGACCAACCTTGTTTGTCAATTTCGAGAGAGCAGCGAGCAGCAAGCAGCCAGCGAACAGCGACAGAGCATTCCGGCCGGGTGCCTTGTGCTTTGGTCCTTGGTCCTACTCCTCATCTAGCGCCGCGACTACCCACAGCTCTCCTCAACGCTCGACGCCCGACGCATCGACCGCTCAATCTCGCGTCGACGATTGGGCCTAGCCCGTTCAACGGCGCTGAAACAATTCTATCTCGTTCCATCCGACGCGCCAAGTCAGGCGGTGAGTACGAGCAGAGTAGAGTTGCGGCAGTACCTTGAGGCTCGTCCCCTTCCGAGATCGAGCTACGAGCTAGGCCAAGGGGGTTCGGTTTGGCGACACACCACACCACTCCACACGGCATCGCGCCGTCCATTGAGCACACACACACCGTTCCATACCATTCCTCATCACGTTTCGCCATGTCAAGTGGGATTGGGGATTGGGACGACCATTGACGATTGACAGTACACCATTACCCATCACCCATCGGCGACCTCGAGCGGATCAACGATACGCCCGTCACTCTCAATCCAACTCTCGCTCTCGTTTTTTTCGTTCTCGTTGGCGTTGCCGAAGGACCCACACAAATCTCGCCAACGTTAAACGATCACAATTCCTTGCCGACTTTGCGCCCACCCAACACACACTCCGCAGGTCCTTTTGATCCGAGCAAAGAGCTAAATCCCATCGCATCGCATCGCATCATCGCTCCATCACACGGCGAAGGGACGATTCTTTCGGTCGGTGCGATTGGGACATACCAGTTGGGATTGGGATAGCGCGAGGAACCACAGACCTATCAAAGGCGGTCGGGTCGCCATCAATCGCAGCGAAGACGGGCTGCGCGGGGAACAGGTGAACGCTGTCGACTCTTCGACGGCAGCGCCCACGGTCACAGCCACGACAGCAGCGCCTGTGCGACCAACACTTTCGGGTCCTTGGAAGGCGACTGATTGATTCGGGCATTCGCGGACCTGGTCCAATCAGCCCGACTTGGTCCAGCAAAAAAAAACGCCAGTACGATCCGGAGGCATCGCATTGCTGGCGTCGAGAAAGCACCTCTCCCTCTCGAACCATATAGTCCCGACTCGCCGCGCGCCGCCATGTCAGCCGTATCCACCCACCTCCCACCTCGCGACATCATGACTGTCCGCGAGCGGATGCGTCTCGCCAAGCTCGCGTTGATGCAGGACGAGGATCGCGAGGCCGAGTTCCGCAAGGAGAGGAGAAGGACTCGGCGGGGAAGCAGTATAGCCGCCGGCATGGAAGGGGGTAGTAGTCCGGTACGTGCAGTCACCCAAACTTTACTAATGCCCCAGACCACCCTGTCGCCTGTGTCCCGGAGCATCCTCCGCAAACCCTCATTGTCGTCGTTCTACGAGGTGGACCCGCTCGACCTGATGCCGGTCTCACCCGCGACGTCCGTCTCCGACTTTGGCCCGTCAAACTACTCGTGCCTCACCGAACCCAGCATCTCCCGACGTCCAAGCAAGGTCCGCTTCTCATCGGATCATCTCCCGTCGGCGCACTCGTCACCCCGTCGACCAAGTCTCGCTTCGCAAACCTTCACTGCCCCCACTCCCGCATCCCCACTCCACTCTGACCTTGCCATGACAAGAGATCTGCTCCGCCGAAAGTCCTCCGCTGCCAGCCTCTCCTCGGGCCTGTCTGAGCCTTTCGAGTTCTCCCTCGGCGCTAGCTCGGTCTCGGGCTCGGGCTCGTTCCGACCTCAGCCGCTGAGATACCCGCAAGCAGGCAAGCGACTCTCTCGTCTCAGCATGACCTCGTCTTCCTCCTCCTCCGAAGAGGCGCCCCTCCGTCCCCCAAAGTCAGAGCTCCGGACTTCGCCACCGCGCACTGCACGATCCCTTGACCAAACCGAGCCCCAGTCGCCTCTCGATCCGTCACCACCCTCCGCGATTCGAACCCGTCTCTCCACCTCCTCCTCCACGTCGACCATCTCCACCCTCGCGTCCGCTTCCACCTCCGGCCGCACATTCTCGACCAGCTCCTCGTACTCGTACGGCTTACCTTCGGGTGCCGAGTACAGCGCCCTGCTCCCATCGATACGACTCACCTCGGAGAAGGACAGCACGCCGGCGATCAACCGAGGAGACTACGCCGCGGAACTCGGTCAGAGCCCTCGTTCCGGGCCGTCGCCAATCCACGACTCGAGCAGCGTGATCCAAACCCAACCGGACTTTGAGGCTGCGCCCGGAACCGCTCCGAGCCGCCTCGACAGCATCGACTTGCTCATGCTACCGCCCATCCGGGGTACCGCACCACTTGCTATCCGGCGCAAGCAGAACTGGGATTCCCCGAGCTCCACCCGCTCAGACTCGCCGCTCTCCGTGGATCTCAGCTTCCCCCTCCCGCCAGCCCGACCAGATCTCGCGATGGCGAATCCCGGTTTCAAGCCGTCCGCCCCCGTGTTGGCATCCCTGTCGGAGTCGATGCCACATCCCGAGTCGTCAGAGGCCGAGGCAACTCCGAAACCAAGGACAGCGCTCGTCGTGCCGAGACAGCTCCTGTATGATGAGCCGCCGTCGACCTCGGGCTCGCCTCAGCCCGACGAGTACAGCTTGACATTGGCTCTCCAAAGTATTGGAGAGAGCCCGACGAGTCCAAGGAGAGCGGAGCGCGCCCCGGTTGAAGAGGCGTCCAGGGGCACGGTCGAGGAGGACCGACAGGAGACCGTCATGCCGCAGGCAGTACTGGTTCAGGTGCCATTCGAGGAGGTGAATCATAGCCCGCTCTTGCCAGAATTTCCGTCCAGGTTGACCCGGAACGGTCCCGAGGATGCGGACGATTACGACAGTGATCTTGGTGAGTCTCGTCGGTTACTCTCCCTCGATCACCACTCATCGATGTAGACCCGAGCATGCCTCTCGTCGAGGCCGCTGTCAAGTCCAAGATCCTCTCCCCCAACTCTCGACTCCTCAGCCAGAGCAACGTCCCGGACGCGCCGAGCATCCCCCAACACACCCCAACCTCCGTCGCCACGCCTCGACTCGCTCGGGCGGGCAGCCTCGGCTGGAGCGGATCCGAGTCCGAGGAGGACGAGTGGAAGGACCAGGTCAAGTCCGTCACTCGACGGAAGCGAGCGCAGCCCACGCCAACGCTGGCCCCGGCGCCTACCGCCTCGGTTCCCTCTGCGGCCACGACCAACTTTGCGCCCAAACCATCGGGCATCCCGCGGTTCTCCAGTCTGCCCACGCGCCGACCAAAGCTCCAGCTCGACAGCCTGATGCGATACTCCAACCTCTCGCACATGTCCGATACCTCTACCTCCGCAGCAAGCACAGAGGTGGTTACCCCTCCTGCGCGTGTCGACGTCTCACGCACGGCGTCACCCTCTCGAGCGGGATCGGGACCCACGCTTCGCCGCACCAACAGCAACAGCAGTATTCCGGGGAACTTTCCGTGGGGCGGATCCGCTCCAAATTCCCCTTCTTCTCCCAGAGCCTCGCCGAGCCTGCCATCACCAGGCGTCTACGACTCGCTCCTGGAGAGACCTTCCTGGTCCAAGTCGAGAACCATGCCCAAGCCGAAGCGAGATGTCGATGGGTGGGGCGCTCCGGAGATCCTCATCGACGAGGATGGCGCGACTGCGTCACGGCCATCGTCCAGGCTCGAATCGGCTCCGTTCCAGGTAGCCTCCGCGCAGAGTCTTCCTCCCCGTACATCCTCCCGCACACCCAGCCTCCTCAAGCAAGCCTCGAGCAACAGCCTTAAACGGATCTCGTCGCTTTCGTTCAACTCCATCCCCACCGTCAGGCGAAGCCACACCATCTCCCATCTCTCGCTCAGCGGCATTCCTCAGCGCTGCACCGTACCCTCCTTCTCGGCCCAGACTCCCAAGAATGACGATAAGCGGACGAGCACGCTCTCGTACGCGTCCACGTACACCATCTCGTCCAGGTCGTCCTCTGACGACATCACCCCGAGGCCGCCGTCGTTCGACCAGGTTCCGAGCCCCCCCTCCCCCGCTCTTCAGGTCAAGTTCGGCGCTCAGGTCGAGGACTGGTTGATGGATGAGAAGATGCCGGCGGCGCCGAAGCACGAGAGCTGGTTTGAGGCCAACCCGATGTACGGGATTGGCGTGGCGCTGTGAGCGGGACCAGGGGAAGGGGTCGGAGGGTCGAGGGTTGAGGGTTGGAGGGTACTCCCATTCTTCGAAGTTTTCGATTGTTCGACATCTGTTGTCACATTATCTGCCTATAGTCTTACTCTTACTCTCTTGTAGTCGATGCAGCTGTGCTAGCTGTTCCAAAGTCCCGATCGCATCTGCATATGGCATCCTTGCTTGGCCTGCTTTCCATAGCCACTCCACGCCGCGCCACGGCCGGATGCCACCACGTGGGACCTCTGTTCCTGAGCCTCGCGCAGCGCGAGCCGGGCCTCTGAAAACCACTTGGCGGTGCTGTACAACTACTTCTCATCCATTCTTCACCGTCAAGCATAGACGCATAGACGGATAGACGCAGCGACGCAGCTTGTCCATCGATAAAAGGACGTACGGCTCGGCAACACCTGCCACAGACTCGAAGAATACGGTGCGGCGCGGCGATTGTGAGAGACGAAGATCCAAGTCGAGACCGCCGTAAGGGAGTGTCGTGTCAACCTTCCGCAGGCCTTCGCGTCCGCAACGAGCCGACTCCGGACTCTCACTCGGGCGACTTTGTCTCATTGACCACTTCCCGATCCCCGCTCCAACCCATTCTTCATCAGCATGTCGACATCCTCGTACTTTCGCTCTCGAACCACCCGCCCTCGGGGCAAGGACCACACCCAAGCCCACGCCCACGCCCTCGACAGAACCCCGCTCACACCCTCGGACACCGATCCGAGCTATGCCCCCTCCGAGGACAGCGAGGGGACCGGGACCGGTGCCGGTGCTGGGGCCGAGGTCGTGGGGTTCGTCGACCCGTTCCCGGACTTTCTGTGGATGACGACCGAGGAGCCGCATCGGAGTAGGCGGATGGCTATACTCCGAGCGCACCCAGAGGTGCGTGTTGCGTGTTCCGTATTCCGTGTCGAGGAATCCAGAATGAGCCTCAGTCAACCTGCGACTTGTTCGCTTGGATGTTGTGGGCCTCGCTCACGCACGTCGCAGGTCCGCAAGCTCATGGGTCCGACGCCACTCACCTTCCCCATCGTCCTCCTCGTGCTCTCCACCCAGCTCATCCTGGCATACTGGCTTCGCTCCACCCACCCTCTCTCTCCCTTGTTCCTCCTCACCGCGTACACCCTCGGCGGCACGCTCAACCAAAACACCTTTCTCGCCATCCACGAGATCACGCACAACCTCGCCTTCCGGTCCATACGCGCCAACAAGCTCCTCGCGATCGTCGCGAACTTCGCCATCGGCGTGCCGTACGCGATGGCCTTCAAGGGGTATCACATCGAGCACCACAAGTTTCTCGGCGAGGACGGGATCGACACGGATCTGCCCAGCAGGATCGAGGCGATCGTCTTGAACAACGTTGCGGGGAAGACGTTCTTTGCGTGAGTGGAGTGGGCATACCTGGCTGCGGGCTGCGGTCCCTCCTGCAGTGCTGCCGGCTGATGGCTGATGACTGATCCATGCGCAGAACGTTCCAACTACTCTTCTACGCCCTCCGACCGGGCTTCATCAGGTCCCAAAAACCAACCATCTGGCACGGCATCAACTTCCTCGCCGTGCTCTCGTTCGACGCGGTGCTTGTGCACTTTCTCGGCTGGAACGCGCTCGTGTACCTCCTCATCTCGAGCTTCTTTGCGGGCAGCCTGCATCCTTGTGCCGCGCACTTCATCGCCGAGCACTACCTCATGAGTGAGGTCCAGGACGGGACGCCCCAGGCGCTCGCCCAGGAGACGACGAGCTATTACGGCTGGCTCAATCTGTTGTGCTACAACGTGTGTCGCAGCGTAGCTCTCTAGCTTCTCCACGCAAGACCCCTCGCTGATCCCTCAGGTCGGATACCACAATGAGCACCACGACTTCCCTTCCATCCCATGGACGCGCCTGCCCGAGCTCCGCCGCATCGCCTCCGAGTTCTACGAACCCCTTCCAGCTCACAAGTCCTGGCCCTACGTCACATACAAGTTCATCACCGACCCGAACGTGGGGATGTGGTCCCGCGCGAAACGTACCAGCAGGGGGGAGAAGCTCGACGAGCGCGTGTGGGTGGACATGGCGAGGGGCGGCGGGGGCGAAGAGATCAGTGAAGCGGAGAGCAGCGACGTGGGCAAGGGCATGGAGGAAGCGGTGCAGAGGGGATATGCGAGTGACTGAGTGATCAGCGGAGGTGGGTGGGTAAGAGTCGTGTCGCCGCGTCGCTCGCATCTTGTAACAAAACGTATCGAAATTGCTCGGACATTATCATGCATCTAGCTCTGCGCGACTCGTTAGTCATGATCCCTTGTCCCTTGCCATATGATGTCCTCTCGCCACATTGTGCTCCGGGAAGTGTCGTTCCGGTGCGTAATCTAGGCCCTGGGCAGTGGCAAGCTCGACCTCCTGTTCCGACCGCCTTGTTCCTCGTCTTCTTCCCCCGCGGTCCCTCCGCCCTGGAACCCGCCCCTGCTCATACTCCTTGCTCTGTTTCCGAACGCCGCCTGCCCACTCGGCGGGGTCGTGGCCATGAGGAGGAACCCTGCCTGACTCGATATTCCCAGCGTGGGCGTAAAGTCCCCTGTGGAGGTCCGCTTGATGAGTCTCAGTCGCCCGAGACTCCCCGCAGAAAAGGCCGGGACGTCCTGTTCGACGGAATCACGTCGCGGCGTAGCAGGAACGAGGAGGGGGGTGTGCTCGTCCACCTGAGGCAACACCGTCAGGGACGGGACGGAGCGGATGGGGCGTGAAGGGTGCTTGCGGTGGGATGGAGGGGAGGAGTACGAAGTGAGGAGATGGACACCGAGAAACGTGGTAGCGATCTGGGTGAAATCAGCGGCAAGGTCACATCACGTCGAGCCGGGAGACGCACGCCGAAGGCAAAGTTGACAAAGCGGGATATTGTCTCATCCCGGAATTCCTGGTACAACACCGCAGAGCCGACTATGGCTTGGACCTCATCAGCCTCAGATACTGGTACGACGAGCGTACTACGAGCCCAGTCGGACTCACCGGCCAGGGAGAAGAAGACAAACTGCGTCGGAATAACCTCCTGCCGCAACGTCAGCACTTGCACCCACGGACCGATTAGACATGCCGTCTAGCCCATGGCCACTCGCCTTGCTCTGAAACCGCATGAGAGCCTTGTTGAGGTATTTTATCTGCATCACGCTCGTCCCCACCAGCACACCGACCAGCACCCACGTGATGGGGTACGCAAACGCCGCGAGGAACATGCTCGAGAGGAAGGAAGAGAGCGCCTTGGTGGACAGCACGGTGTAGCCGCCGAAGAGCGCGCAGACGCCCACGTCGATGCCAATCCACCTGCCTCCGAGGCGGGGCGATCGGGAGAGGATCGCGAGAAGCAAGGCGAGGGCGATGTTGAGGACGGTGTAGACGATGAAAGGGGTTTCTCGGAGGGCGGCGACGAGTTGGGCAGGGTCGAGCTGGCTCGTCAGTGCCATATAACGGTGTAAGGGACAGGGACAATGGACCGAGACACCGCGACGTACTCGTGGGTTCGTATCGTTGGAGGCGTAGACCACGGTGACAGCGCCGAGGATGGCGAGGGCCACGCCGACCAGTTCTCTTGGGCGGAACCGCTCGCGCAGGATCAGCGGGGCGAAAAGGCAGTTGGCCACGAGAGCCTAGGCGGTCAGCGCGGTGGTCCATTGCATCAAGCTGTAGCTGTAGCCGTAGCTTTAGCCGGAGCTGCAGCCGGAGCTGGCGCTGGAGCCAACATGGACGGTCTTGACCTCCTGGCTGGATCCCACTCACCACCGTCCCCAAAGGCGCCACCACGCTCGCCGGGGCAAAGCCGTAGCTCAGAAAGTTGCCCCCTTCGCCCACCGAGATGAGCAGCATGCCGAGCCACCAAAGCTTTGAGCGAAGGTACGCCCCTTCCTCGACCTCTCCTTCTTCCTCGTCGTCGTCGTCATCGTCCTCTTCATTCCCCAGGTCCACGCCTGCTCCGTCTCCCCCTTCGTCCTCGAGTGCGATGGCATTTCGAGGGGACTGCGATTGGCGAGTCACTGGCGACGGGGACTGGATCGTAATAGCTGTTCCATTCGGGATGGTTCTGGGGGACACCGAGATCGACGTAGGCGAGGGTGAGGAGCCGTGTAGATTAGATGGGGTGGAAGGTTGAATAGGCGCGGGCGCGATGATCCCCCGCGTATGTGTCGGCGCACCCTTGCCCTGCTCCGGCAGTAATACCACCGGCACTGCGAGTGTACCTCCTGCACCTCCTGCCTCGTGTCCGTCCACCCCCCCTCCACCTTGCCCGTCGTGGTGATGCTCCTCGCCCTTTCGCTTCCGATGCAGCTCCTCGGTCTGCCGCCTGTGCGCGAGCTTCTGCACCGTGCTAAAGAGTGGATCGCTTGTCAGTCGACTTTCATCTCTGAGTGAGTATAACGCCGCTCACAGAGCCAGGGAGATCAGGACGTTCCCGCCGCAGGCGATGGCGACCCCGATGAGGCTCGAGGTGGAGACGGGGGTCATTGTGCGACTGCGACGGCGTGTGACCACATGGGGCGGGGGCTGGCCTTCGGTGTGGAGTGGTGAGGAGAAAGGTAAAGGTCGAAAGGTCGGAAAGGCTACCAATGGCACCAATGGCTACGGTGGATCGAAAGCAGTCGTCATCATGTGGCACCTCATCCCACAGGAACAGAGCCGCATCGGAGTGACCAGTACAAGTGTTCTCGTACAGTTGCGGAGGCCGTTGCAGCTGAACTGAACGCTGGGATGTCCCCCCTTCGGTGTGTGCACCACAGTGCATGACCACATGAATACTGGACAGATGAGTCGTTGCGGCGTATACGAGCGCTCAAAGCTTGGGTGTGATCCGTTTCCATTCTCATCACGTGATCACTTCGGCGACTCGGAGAGCATCCGTCGGTCCACTGCTAGGAGTCGGCGAGAGCAACTGCGCAAATGCAAGTGCAGTGCACCGCCCCGACACTGACCGCCAGCACCGCCAGCCGCCGGCACCGCCTCTGTCTCCCTCTACACCGGAGTCCGAAGTGAGGTCGGCGACTTTGTGCACCGATATCCCCTCGCCGAGTCCGAAACCACCGGAGGCGGTGGGATACGCCACGCCCAACTCGTTTCGTCGTTTCGGATCGAGGGTTATGCACTGTGCATACCCGATGATGAGAGCTGTTCGGACTTGCAGTGCCAGCCCAGTTGCGTTTGCAGCGGCCGAGTGAACTATTTGTGCACAGGCGTGGCCCATCAGAACTAGCCGTGCGCAGGCGTGCCCCCGTCATGTGCCAATTACGAACCGATGCAACTGCGACATCGCGTGCGCGCTCTCTGAATCGAATCTGCCTGCTTATCGCAAGCGAGGTCGCGACGTCGCGACATCGCGGGGACGCTGGAATCACCCCATCTTCGCTGCGTACTGGGCACTGGGATCATCGGTCCCCGTCGGACCCGGTAACCGTAACCGGGCCCGGTGTACTCGGCCATCTTGCGTACTAGCCCAACTTCGTACCTCCCTGGATTGGATTGTATCCCACGAACCACAAGTTCGTCTCGTCTCGTCGTCGAGTCGTGTTGTGCTCCTTCCCGCACGATTCCTCCGCGCGCTAGTGAGAGACCCACGAGGCAGCCTCGAGACAAGTCTGCAAATTTTCGTAGGCGGAGATCAGTTACATGGATTCTGGGTGGGTCGGCCGAAGAAGGAGATGTGGGATAGGTCCGATGCAACCAAAGAAGTGCAGAGCCACACTCGACGAGCGTGCCCACCCCGCGTTCACCGCCTCGCGTTGAGCAAGACACCAAGCCCACCAAGCACACCAACACCAAGCACCCCAAGCACCCTCCTTTAGCCTCCTGATTAAACTGATCTCCTTCCGGAGCCACAGGCACAAAAGACACCTCGCCTCGCACCGACAAAGCCGGGATTTCAGCTTCGATTCCGACCTCGGCTCGTACGACTTCCTTTGCGTGTACGCCTCCGATACGTAGCAATGGCTCTTGTACGTGCGCATCACCTCCACTTGCTCTCCACCTCGGCCGTCCTCTCCGAGGTCCATCGGCGAATGAATGAATGCACGAACGAATGCATGCATGCGTCGATTGAGATTTTGACTGCACGAGTACGAGTACGACGATGGGTTGTTGGTTGGTGGACCAGGTACGGCTACGGCGGCGAGTTTTCCCCGACTCGCGACTCGCGACTCGCACCGCTGTACTAGTCCGCACAGCATACACATCACGCATTCGCATCCCGTCCTACGCTCACGCTCACGATCCTCCTTTGGAACGCGTCGGCATGCCGTGGCGCAGCGCAGCGTCGTCACAGCTTCGGCTTCGGCTTCGGCCAGTCAAGGGGTTGGGGTTGTGTGATGTGACGGTTGTGTACGATGCATGCAAATCACTGGTTTCCATCGATGACTCAGAAAGTCCAGGGGGGGCAGCGGACGACACGAGGCCGGTAGCCGTAGCCGTGTCGAGCCGGGATGGTCTCCCCCGGTTCCCCTCGCTTCCTGCACCGACTCGTCGCACCGCATCGCATCGCGCATCGCACCCCCCTTGCATCCCTCGCCTCGCCTCGCCTTCCCTCCCTGCTGCATAAGCAGCAGAGGGGGGTGCGACGGAGAGCTGAGCCGGCAGGTCCCCGCGGGTATAAGAAGGCCCCAGCGGATCCGGATCGCAGCGGACGGATTAGATACAGGCGCGTAAGAAATTATACATTGCCAGTACGAGTACTCGTAGATATCGCTCTCGGCTCGGAACAGAAAACTCCAATTACCGCCATCGCACACGCCACCGTCCACTCATCCCATCTCGAACCGTTTCTCAACCTCGCTCGATACAAACGTCGAATACCTCGGATTGGTGGATCTGTTCTGCTGCATCCTCGCTCTCGCCGAGTCAACTCGAGTCGAACCACAGTCGGGTCCGGACGGGTACACTCCCAACCCACCCTCACCCTTGACGCCACATCCGACGCCCCGGCTCGTGATCGATCGCATCGCTCAGGCTTCCCGGCGCCGTCTCGGTCTGTCTGCTTCGACTCCGTCTCCGTCTCCGTCTCCGTCTTTTCGTTTCGCTCCTTGCTCCTTGCACGTCGGCCTTCTTCTTTCTCGCACGGCTTCGCTACTCGCCTCTCGCCCCTCGTCCCCGTGTGCATCCCGTCAACGGCAGACCCGACACGCCGAAGCCAGGACGTGGAACACCGTCACACCGGAACACCCGATCAAACGATCAAACGACGGTGAGACACACAAAAGCTGCGGGTCCGGGGAATATATCGACACCGAGACCGGGACCCTCTATATCACTCCGACCAACGTCAACGTCTCATCATCTTCCCTCGCACGTTACTCCGTTTCATCCCTCTTCCAATCCCATTAACAATATCGACCCAGAGTTACATAACTCTCCCTCCCCGTCTCCCACTTTTTCCGTCAACACCTTGCCCAGCGTGTCCCCGTTCCCCCCAAGTCCGCGGAATGTCATGCAGCGTCCACCTCCCGGCACAATCGACGCGAATACGAATACGACCACGAGCACGAGCACGAGCACGAGCACCAGCACGAGACCCGGGTCCGGCACCAGTACCGGCAGCACGAGCAATGCGAATACTGCCGGACCTAGCGGGAGCGACACACCAGTGAGCTCGTCGGGCAGCAGCGTCACCGCGAGCACGTTCATCTCCGCGCCGAAGCTCGCGGATGCGGGTGGATGCCCGCTCGAGGCGGTATTCGACGAGTTTGAGACGTACCCGTTCTCAGACGATCGGGATTTCAAGGTGAGTGTTTTAGTCGGGCTGCTTTTCCTCCTCCTCTCACCCGCTCATCCACTCGTTCGCTCACTCCCTCATCCACTCGTTTGCTCACACGCTCACCCGCTTCAGGCCGGGTTACCCACCGTCATCTCCGCTATTCGGGGAAATAAGCGAAGCGCAGCTCAGATCGACGAGATGATCGCCCGTGCCCAGTGGTTTTACTTCTGCCGAATCAAGAATCTCTCCATTCCCTTCGACACGTATGCGGAGGCGCAAATACGCAGAGGGGCCACCTCGCCTCCGCGGCGGTCGGAGTCGCTTCCTGCTTCCAGTTCCTCGGCTTCGTCCCCGCTGAACAACACCCCGTTGAGCAACGCGCCGGCGCTCACCCCGGGATCGGGATCCGCATCCGCATCCGCTGGGTCCGTCGGATTCGGACCACGGAAAGCAGATCCGATCTCGCAGTTGAACAGCCTCGCCGAGGCCAGGCGGATGATGAGCGCCAATACCACTGGGGAGGGCGAGGACGGGATGAGCTTCGCGATGCTCTGCGAGCTCATCTCGGAGGGACGAGCAGGAGAGGTCAGCGGGGTCAAGACGATCCCAGATCAGATCAATGTGAGTTGGGTCGGACCCGTTCACACGGTGATATCCTCTCCCGTATGTCGCTGACACAACCCAAACAGGACATCGCACCCTCTCGGTCCAACCTCCAACCCCGACTCAAGCCGTGGGAGCGATCCACACCGCTGTTCGGTCCGCTCCAATCCACCATCTCGCCTACTCTCCCTGCCGGAACAAGCCCGATGCCCTCCCCAGCCCTCCCAATGACAAACTTTCCAAGCAACATCAACAACATAGGAAACATCAACTCCAGCGTCAACGCCAGCGTCAATGTCAACGTCGGGGCCAGCGCCGATCACAGCTCCACAAACAGCCCACTCCCTCTCCCCGTATTTGACTCGTACCTCTCCTTCCCCGCCCCGCCGCACGGCATCGCCCCGGGCTTCTCAAACCACTCCACCCTATTACCAGACACCATGCCGCAGTGGACGAACTCGCCGGGGTTCTCGCCGCTCCCGACCCCCGGCGAACTGGGATTCGGATCGGACGACCCGCTCAACGCATTCGCATCCGCACCGTTCTCCACCGCGCCGTCGCTCGACCGAGCGTCCGACGAAGCGTGGCAGGACCAGCGGTAGGGCCTCCCTACCTCCCTGATCCGCTCCAGCTCCACCTCCAACCCACTCTCCATGCCCTCTCCCAGTTGCCGCGCATTTGAAGCTCAAAGCGAGGTGACGCCACCACCCCGCCTTGCCGCAGCCGCAGACGCCGCGCCGAGGCGAGCCGTTCGTGTGCATAGTAGAAAGAGTACCGCAAGAGTTC
Source organism: Saitozyma sp. JCM 24511 (assembly GCA_001600855.1). NCBI lineage: Eukaryota > Fungi > Basidiomycota > Tremellomycetes > Tremellales > Trimorphomycetaceae > Saitozyma > Saitozyma sp. JCM 24511. The sequence goes on along the minus strand of BCLC01000011.1, from coordinate 486,109 downwards.
AAGTTAGACCCATGTCGCCGTGTTGTACATATAAGCTCACAGTACTCGTACGTCGTATGCAAAGTAGTCGCATGTCATGGCCGCGACGGTCTGGTCATCCTGGTCGTTTGGTGCTTCACCAGCACGATGTCGCTCCATCCGCCAATGCCTCGCCCTATGAATGCATACCATAGGTGCGGAGCCTGCACACGAGACTTCAGGTCAAACCACCACCCGAGGTCAGAGTTCCGGCCCGTCGACCGCCCGCGCTGTCTGTACGTCCTTCAGTATGATTCCACCTCCACCTCGTTAATTCACTCTCTCTGATGCCGATCCATGCCGATCCATGGCCTGGAATCTGGATGGACTAAACCCGAACCGCCGGTGTCCTCGCCGCACGTGCCGCAGCGGGTACTCCAACATCTTGACCCACTGGTCCGGGAATAGCCACAGGCAACCTCAGGCTAGCTAGTGTATGTGGATGTATATCCTTGGCAGTCGGTCCTCGTGGGCGCCAACTGACCCACGACGACCAGGCTGTGAGACGAAGGCGCAGTTTGAGCCGGTCCAAGAGAACAGGAACACTCTCTGAGGTGAGGACGTGACTCCGTAACGTAGAGCCGAGCACGATCATGACTCTTGCCTTGGCCCATGGCCACGGTCGTCCTCGACCGCGAAGCTTGTCATTTTTCCTGTATAGATGACTCATTTGAACAAAGAGCCAGCCCCACGCAGACTCGGCGTGTCGGAATGAAATACATGCCCAAAGCCCCACCTCACTCGCGCACACTAAAATGCCCATGCAAGAGTAAAGTCGACTTTCCCCGCTGCCTCCTCCACCTTCCCGCGTCCCGCGCACAGCCTTCGCTTAGACCATCTGGTGGACGAGCTTGGACATGTGCTTCTCCCTGTTACCGGCGTCGCCGCCCTCGACGAAACCGATGAACTTCCTGGGCCTCCAGCCGCCGGTGGGGTTGGAGAGCTTGAAGGGCCACAGGGCGGAAGACGCCTGCTTGAAGTTGGGGCCGCAGGTGGCGATCTCGTGGACGAGGTCCTCAATGCCTGCAAGACAAGTGTGAGCGATGTCCACGAGTCCGGCGTCCGAATTATCGCATCGAACCACTCCACTCACAGATGATGCCGTACTTGCCGAGGAGCTTCTCGATGACGGCGTTGTCGGTGATGGGGATGCGCTGGCCGTCGACCTTGGCGTAGCCGCGCTTGTAGACGAGCTCGCGGATGGCCTTGAGGTTGACCTCGCCGTAGGTGATGTAGGGCGAGACGAGGTGGAGCATCTGCTGGGTCGCCTTGGTGACGCGGACAAAGACACCGTTGTTGATCTGGAGCAGGCGGAGGAGCTGGAGGATCTTCTTGGGCTTGGGGGCGATCTTGGAGATACTTCGGCGGGTGTCAGCGGGCCGAAGCACTGGTATCGTCGCACTCGGATTCGTCACACTCGGACTCTGACCCGGACTCACCCCTTGAGCCTGACGACAAAGTACACCTTGGGCTGGGCCTCGACGTAGAAGTCACCAGTCTTCCTGGCCTCACGCTGGAGTCGGATCTCCTCCCGCTCGGCGGTCTGGTACTCCTTCACGTACTCCTCGGCGCGCTTGAAGATGATCTTGCGCTGGGCCTTGGACTCCTGATTCGGTTTCAGCGTGCCATCCTCACACAAAAACTTGCGCCGGGAGCCAACATTCCGGAATAAAACGATGGGTATATGTTCAGCCCCGAAAGATGGTTAATTACGGGCAGCATGGCCGAAGCTAGCCGAGTTGACGGTGTCGATTTTGCATCATTGTGAAAGCAAGGCGGAAGGCGGACGAGGCGAGGTGAAGTGGAGTGACGATTGAGAGCCAAGCCAGAAAAGCCATCCTCGGACGACCGTTTGACTCTGGTGAACTTCCGCCTTTCAGACCGCCCGAACGCCAGCACGTCGAGGTACACGCAACAGACATCTAGCTCACCTGTCGGGCCTTGGCGGCGGCGGCGAGCTTGGCCTCACGGCTGGCCTCGGTCGTGCGGCGCTTCTTGAGCAGCGTCTCGGGGACGGCGATTTGCTGCGGGCGAGGGTCAGCTGTGTCCACAAGCTCTCTCTGCGCTTCTCCGTATCCTGCGCTCGTGCTCGTGCCGATGCTCTCTCCTCCTCGCCTCGATGGAGGATACGATTCCCAAACCCTCCACGGTACAGCCCTCGCCTGTCAACGACATGTCTCCTTGCCCGCCTGATCGACGATCGATAACTCACCTCAGCGGTGGGCACGCTACGGATACAATCAGCACACTGTCCGTGCCGGGCGTCAGGTGTACAGGGTCGCTCACCTGGTAGAAGGAGCCATTTTGAAGGATGATGAGGGTGTTGAAGGATAAAGGCGAAGAATTGTACAAAGTGAGGATTTGGCGAGCGAGTGAGTGGGTAGACGGTGAGTGAGTGAGTGGGAGAGCGCAGGCAGGGCGGGGCGTGGTGTGCGCTACGGTGAGAATTCAATTTCGCCTCGAATCGACGAGCGAAACGCCGATCCAAACGCCGATTTTCCGTTATCAACCAAATTATTTCCCCTCCCAACACTTTGCCACGTCATGCCCTCGAGTGGTTGGCGAAACTACCACCACCACCATCCCCCGCGGCACCACCACCACCTCTTGTAACTCGTCCGTCAACTCTTATCCACTCCTCATCACTCATCTCGAAACGATCTGCCCGGCGTAGTCCTTAAACTGGTGATTGTCCAAGATGGTGAGTCGGCCTTTCCCTTGCGCTTCCCGGCAGAAACCTTGCTGACCGTCCCAGTCTTCCGAGCTCGCTTCCACCTACGCCGCCCTCATCCTCGCCGACGAGGGCATTGAGATCACCGTGGGTCCACGTCTCACCGTGTCCAAACATCCTTGTTCCATCTCCGCCCGCTTCTCGCCTCGTGTTTAGTACCACTGTCCGGCCCGAGCTGTCCGAGCCGTGCTGACAGAACCAGGGCGACAAGATCTCCACCCTCACCCAGGCCGCCAAGGTCGAGGTTGAGCCCATCTGGGCCTCGCTCCTCGCCAAGGCCCTCGAGGGCAAGGACATCAAGTCCATGCTCACCAACGTCGGTGGTGGCGGTGCCCCCGCCGCGGCCGGTGCTGCCCCCGCTGCCGCCGCCGCTGGCGGTGCCGCTGCCGAGGCCGCCCCCGTCGAGGAGAAGAAGGAGGAGGCCAAGGAGGAGTCCGACGACGACATGGTGCGTTGGCGTGGCTACCGTTGCGCGGCGTCATAACTGTTACGCCCTGTTGGATCGCGCTGACGAATCATTGCAGGGCTTCGGTCTCTTCGACTAAGCGTGTCGCCCCGGTCCACTCTGCACCTCGGCACTCCGCACCCGTCACAGCATGTAACTGACTACCCATGCATGGCGATGCCTTCTTCCAGACTTGTGTCGTGCTTGGCGTGTGTGACCCGTGTTGCGCTCGGTGTGCTATTGCGGACTGTGTCGAGGGACTGCGTTATGGAGAGACTGCGTCGGCTAAGAGATGGCCACAGCCTGGACGAGCACCATTGTCTATCACTCCCGTGACAACTGTATACGAGGCGTCGCTCATCCGAATCTCTCACAGCTGAACATGGTACACGCAGGGAGCTGCACGTGCAAAGTCTACGTTTCTAGGATCTATGTCTAAGCGTTTACAGTTCGCAATCTCGCTTTCGCGGCCACAACATTTCCCCTCCCCTGAGACATCGTCCCCCTTCAGACCGCATTCCCCGTCCGAGAATGACCCACTCCGAGTCAACCCTTTCAGAACGGACTACCCGCTCCCAGATACACCCTCATCTGACTCGCCGGGACCTCTATGATCCTCGCTCGTATCGTCTCCCATCCGAGCCGCTTCGTCGCCTCGTACCGGTGACATCCCCCCATTGCGAAGTAGAAGTTCTGGGGGGTGTTCGTCGGGTCCACCTTGAGCGGCGCGCGGACCTTGACCACCTCTATTGGGGTGAATGAGTCGCCGCGCTGAACCCGTCAGCGGTTGTCTCGCAAGCACGGCTGCCATCCGTCGAGATGCGGTTCGACCCACTTGCATCTCCTCCATGAACGTCTGGACTTTCGCCTCGTCCAGCTCGGACGGCAGCGGCCGATGGATCACCCTCATAGGTACAGAATGGACTGGCGCTTCTTCCGATCGGGAGAAGATGGAGGAAGTGGGGTTGGATGGGTTTGGGGTGTCACCGGGTGCAGAGGTTGGGGGAGGGTTGGACGAGCTGGTATCAGTGGGGAGGAGCGAGGGGGGGAGGCAAGACGGTCCAGCTTCTGATGACATGATGGGTTTCGAGAAGGCGACGCGGTGTGGTCTGTGATCTGCTCGATGTAGACGACTGATAACCTTGCAAGATATATGCAGTTGAGCGAGACACGTCGATCATACTGTATGCAGTGGTTTCAATCGCCGGTACCGGTGGATGGCCTCCACTTGCCGCCACCCGACTGAGTGAGCAGTACCACTAAGGGGGATTCGGCCGAGGGGCTTTAGCAGCGCAAAACTCTTTGCGTGGAGCCGCTCTGGTCATCTCCATCGGCTTCGGGTCATGGAGGAACCAGCTGGGCAGACTGGATCGAGTCAAGTCGCTCCAATCCTCCTGCCGCTGCGTCACGCGACGTGGTTTGGCAAGTAAAGCCACTCGCACTTGCCTGGAATCAGTCGGAAGACAAAGGCTGGGCCGCCTAATATCCGCGCTGGTTTCGCACTCTGCTGGGTCGCCTGGCTCCACGTGGTCTGACGTTTGCGGATTATGCATTGCGTGAATGGCTCGTATCGTGACGTTATGGACAAGTTCGGTACGGTTGCTAAGTAGTAGCCAGTCGCAGTAACTTGTATTAGGTTGTTTTGGCTTGGCGCTATACTATATATCTTTAGGCTGCTCGGTCAACGTGGCTACCGGACTACGGGCGGTGGATACTCGAGCCCGAAAGCACCACCATCTCAACTCCATCTCAACTCCATCTCATCTCCATCTCGACTTTCCAATCGCGACAATCAAGTATCCCGGGTTCGTCTCACACTACACGCCACACGTTACACCTCATTCGCAAGCTTCCGGCGAACATTGGATACGTCCGGCCCCTGACACGTCTGAGTAAGTCCGAGACAAACTCACACGGCCCGCTTCCACGCTTCCACGCCTTTACTTTACTTGCCGCTCTTGCCACCAGCTTGCCCTCGACAAGGCGGTGCTGCGTCAGCGTCAGCGGCTGTGGCGTCGGCATCGGTAACATTGATATTCGTCTCTCCACTCGCCTCTCCACGACCGACTACAACAGCGCTGACTACGCGGACCGATCTACTCAGTTTTCATCTGATCCGCATTGTTACAGCTCCAACCGGCCCCGGTTGGAACCCTCCTCATTCTCCCGACGCTCCGGTGGAGCGCACGAGCCGACCCAACTCGACTCGCCGCCGTTGCCACTCCTCCGCACCATGTATCAAATCACCGACAGCCCCTCGCCGCCGCCCCCGCCCACGTCGTGGGCTCCGTATGCGACGTACCACCCCGGCGCGGTGGTGTGGTGTGAAGGAACGTTCTGGCGATGCGACATGACCCACACGAGCGGGGCGGAGCCGAACGGCACGGTCAGTGCGACTGCGATACCTATCTGAATCAGTCTTCGCTGACTTTTGAGTAGCCCCGAAACAACCCCCGATTGTGGAGCTGGGTGCACGGCGAGCAGGGCCGGAATGGCCAGCAATCCTTCCCTCCGCCATCATACCAATCCTTCGCTGGTCCGTCGAATTCTTACAACTCCCACACGCCAGTCTCTTCCGGTCAGCCCGATCTCGTCGCCCCCGTCCCGCTCGGATTCCCTCAAAAGGCTCCTTCCCCCGATTCAGGCCGCGACTCGTCCTCGTCCGGCGAGACCGTCACCGCGAACAAAGACGGTCATTCAAAGTCGAGCTCGAGCAACTCGTCTCACTCAAAGTCTCGCGGGTCCGGGTCGAACCGATGGGACTCGGAGTTCTTCGTGAACAAAGCGAGCGAGAGCCTGCGATATCTCACGCTCAGGCAGGAGGAACACAAAGCGAAGGACAAGGACGAGCTGAAGGACGAGCTGAAGGGCAAGAGAGTGTGGAGAGTCGGCGGGGTCGGGATGTGGTCATACAGCCTTGACGAGGGGGAAGAGGGGGGCAAGCGGGAGCTCTGGAGGAACTGGGGCGGGAGACATGGGAAAGACGAATGGATCAATGCGGCCAAAGAGAGGACAGAGTTCTACGAAAGGGGTGAGCATGCCGGCTCTGACTTGACGTGTTCTTTGCAGGGATTGGGTCATTCGTGCTGATACGATTGTAAAGACTCGCGCGGGGTCAAGCCGCTGTTCAGGTGGAAGCTGGTCGACCGAGGCGGCCACATGCCGTACGACGCTCTCCCCATAGGGCACGAGGACAATGGACAAGTCCTCTACGCCGCCCGGGCGTGGTGGGAGCGCGGTCTCCATCTCGGCAAGTGAGTCGACTTTCTCCCCTGGAGTCCAGAGAAAGCTTGCGAACCAGCTCAATAGAGTAAGAGCCGGCGCGCACCTCGTCAACGGCGCTTCGATCTCGTATGCCGGTGACGAGCTCACCCTGGACATTTACGAGGTCCTGTGCGGACCGGCGGATCCGACGTTGCTCAAGTGGATGACGTTCCGGCATGGGGAGCGTTCGCTCGTCCAGGGATGGCAGCCTGTCGAGGGTGGTAGGGAAAGCGATGGTAGTGCGATACTCCTTGCCAAAGGGGAGTATGAAAAGTGAGTGTCCCAGGCAGGGCCATGCTGCGTCGCTATGCCGCTGTGTCCCTGTGTCGCTGTGTCGCTTTTGGCCGCGCTGACCGTTCGCAGCGGCGACCATCCAGGGAGTGAGTGCTTGTGGGCCGTTGAATTCGCGCACTCTGTGCACTCCGTGCTCGACGCTGACGGCTCAGAATGCCTTATCAACGACGACCACGCCTGTGTCGGCTGGGGCGGCGGCGAAGTCTGGGTCCGCCCGTTCCAGGTCCTCGCATACAGCACGACCAACCGCCGTTGACCGAGGATTTGGAAACTGCTGGTCGCTGGTTTCCATCTCGTCTCTGTCCGTTTCCCGCCAACACACCAATGTATCGCTAGTAACTCCGCTCCGCACTCACGGCAAGAAGAATCGCAAGCACAATATACGTTCCGCAACGACTATCGCGCCATACAGCGCCGTATCATAACGCAATCCTGCGGTCGTCATACATCTATCGACCAAACTCGACGCGCACTCGGAACCTGCACTACGCACACGAGGGACAGACGCCTAGCCACGCATACATGACCACATGCACACGTTACCGCACAGTTATCTGGACACACAGCATCCTTCTCCCTAGCGCCTGGCTCCCACCCCTCGATCTCCAAAGGCGGGTGGCTCTGCGCATCCACGCACCAAAGGGGGTCTTCTCACATCAGTACTCACACTCAATGGTGGTGCAATTGCAATCTAAAGGGACTTTGAGGGCTCTACGTGGGGGACGTCCCTTTCGAGGACGTTACGAGGCGCGAGAGCTCGATTGGGGTATTTCCTTCTGGAGTTCCTTTGTGCGGAGACGTTCGATGTGGGAGAATGGATTCTAGGGGAAGATGAACGGCGAGACTTGCTGATGTGCCCACTCGAAGTCGATGACATTTCTCAGGCCCCCTCGCCGTCATCTCCCTATCCGGCCTCAACAAGGTGTACCTCTCGATGTCCCACATGCTTGTCCATTGTACTCATTGATCTGAACCGCAGCTGTGCGACTCAGGCAGACATCCCTGCTGGCGCGGGGGCCGTCCGGCGACCCCTACTCACCCAGATAACGGAGAGCATCGTCTTCGGCGTCACCTCGCACCTCGAGTCGACCCTACCGCCGCGATGAGCTGCTCCCTCATTCCCTCGGTGACCCTATACGGCACCACCCAAATCACTACTACCGGCTACATTTGGAGTACCCACACCGCCACCATCACTGGCTCTCCGTATATCACGCTGGACGGCTCCGATCTCGTCACCATCACGCCCACCAGCGAATCACTCTCCTCGACCCAAGTCCCGGGACAAACCGTGGTAACGTCGGTGGTCCCCCAGCAGACGCTTTACTACCCCTGCAGCCAGGATACTTCGCAAGCGACCTCGAGCGCGGCGGCCGTCGATCATGCGGCGCAGCAGGCCGCTCCCACCTCGAACAACGGAGGCAGCATGACCGCAGCTGCGTTCTCCGCCTCGGCGGTGTCGGCGCAAGTATCGGCGGCTGCGACGAGTCTCGCGCAAACAAGTTCCGGTTCTGCGGCGGCGGCACAGCAGGTACCGGCGGGTTCTAGTGCTGCTGTCGGTGCATCTGTCACTGGCTCGAGTTCTGGGGTGTCACAGGCCGTGGTGTCTGCTGGGATCAGCACGTCCCTCTCTGGCGGAGTGGGCGGAGCAAGCGGAACCGTTACCCCCCAGCTCGTCAACCCGAGCCAGTCCTCCACCTCGGGAATAACAGTCGCCGCTGTATCTTCCTCACACCCCTCCGCGGCCTCGGGGAATGGCACCGACGCCGCCTCCTCTGGCGGGACGACCTCACATTCCCACTCTGGCGCGATTGCCGGCGGGGTCGCGGGCGGAGTATTGGCACTGGTCATGCTCTGCGTGGGGCTGGGGTGGGTGCGGAGGAGAATGGATCGAGACAAGGACGAGGACTGGGAGGCGAGGACACTGGATTCAAGAGAGGATTACTGGGAGAGGCGGTTCAGGCAGCTAGACGCGGAGGTGGGCGGGGAAGGAATAGAGAGCGACAGTGAGAAAGTGGTTGGGGCAGGTCCGACCGACGCCGGTGCCGGTGCGACAGGTCCAACTCCCCTGGAGAGCAAGAAGATCCGGGTGAGTCGCGGCGTGCACGGGCTACCTTTGATGTTGGGTACGATGCAAATGTATAGTACACCGCTGACACGCCATGCGCGGCAGCTCACTCTCGACCTCGCGTCCGATGGACTATCTCTCGACCGCCCGCCATCACGACTCTCGGCCATCTCGACCTTCTTCGCTCGTTCCTTCCCCACTCCGCAAGTCACTCCCGGCACAAAGTCCAAGCACAAATCACGCAAATCTATCAGACCTCGCCCCCGCTCTTCCCGCTCGTCCTCGTCTCAGTCGCATCGTCAGAGTGTACGATCACACTTCTCCAGCCCGCTGTCACGCAATGGCGACGGAGTGTCCACTGAGGATACGACGATCGCGCCTGTACCCCCGCTCCCAGTCCCGGTGCCAATCCCAATCCCGCTCCCCCACCCTGTGGCTTACACCTACGATCGGAGCGCGGACCCATCCCCCTCGCTCGAGTGCGATGATAATGACGTCTCAGAAGAATTGAGGGACAGCGACCACGCGGATCTCCGGCGGACCTCCGACTTCTTCTCCCCAACTCTGGGGAGACTGAGTCTGCACAACGTCTTCCGCTCGGCGGTCAGCCCGCCCTGGGCCCGTGATCTGATCGACAGCCTGTCAGATTCTGGAGCGACGCAAGGGTCCGAGGACGAATTTGCGAGTGCTCAAAGCCGGGTAGGTGGGGAGTGGCCACGCGGGAGCGAGAGCGAGAGCTCCCGGGGGCGAGTAGGCTCCGACGGATCCGACTCTCCAGACGCATCACACATAGAAGAGACAGAGGACGTCGGCTCCGTCGGCCCCATCGGTCCCATCGTAATGTCGAACCCCCGGGACATGCCCACTCGATCACTCACCCACCCGGGCACGAACCCCATCACCGCCGCGACCGCCGCGCCACCCGCCACTCACTCCGAGTCCGACCCTGTGCGCATATCCCGTTCCTCGTCCTCGTCCGACTCATTCGTCGCTTCCCGCCGATCACGGGCATACGGCCGTCCCGGCCTCTTCCGGAACTTCAAGACCTACCTCTCCCCCATCGCCGCTTCGCCAACTAGTGCCGCTCGGTCCCAACACGCTTCGCGGACACTCAGCACACTCAGCGGGCTCAGCGGGTTCAGCACGTCCACCTCTGCGACGGCGACGGCGACGGCGACGGCGAGCAGAGATGGGAATGATGCGGGACAAAGCGGTATGATCGGTACCGGTGTCGCGCGGACAATCTACCCCGCCTACCCGGCTCAGACGATTTCAGATCGTTCTCAAGTAGCTCCAGTAGCTCCAGCACCTCCAGCGCATTCAGCGTATTCAGCGCATTCAACGCGTCTTACACAAGGTAATCGAGAGAGAGAGCAACAGCGAGAGCGATCAGATCTAAACCACGGGCTCGATCCTTCTCTCAAAAACCGGCGCGACGCAAGGAGACCGCCCGGTTTGGCGCTCTCGCGAGAAGCGACGACACCAAGTCTCTGGCTCGAAGAGGCACTGAACCCCAGTCGTACTGGCGGGACAAATAGCAGCGCCAATACCATTCCGACTACTTCCAAGGCGTTAGGTTTGGGGCTATCACCGGACACGGACACGGGTGCGAGCGCCTATGGAGGCTTGGAGGAAGTGGGGCTGTGATGGACCGATCGTAAGCGGTGTTTTCGTTTCCGTGCGGGTCGGTCCGGATGCGAGAGAAAGGGAAGGGGCGACATCGAGGAGACAACGAGGAAAGGACGTTACCGCAGGTCGAGTACTGCAGGGGTTGAGGCGCTTCGCCCTTCGCCCATATGCTGCATACATTAGGCATGCCATGATGCTCATTATCGGTAGCACGGCAGTCGACGCATATGTATGTATGTTGGGACGCTCCTGCTTTTATTGTGCCCGTTGTGAGACGATGGCACTGTTCGGCATTGGTCCCTCTAGACGATCCCATGCGAATGGTGTGGCATGCCTGAATCATGTATCAAGCCGATATCGTCGTGCAGGGTATCAAGCCTCCTTCGCTGCCTCGTGCTCCGCTGCCTCGTACTCCGCTGCCTCGTGCTCCGCTTCGTTCTGCTCCGCCACCGCCTCTTCGTGCCCCGCCTTCCCGTGCTCCTCATGCTCGGCGTTGTTCGGTCTGTCCATGTCCGTGCTCAAGTCCTCTTCCCCACCAGCCGCCGCGATCATCTCCACCTGCCTGCTCCGCCTGCTCCGCACCTCGCCCCCTTTCCCCGCACCTTTCAACCTCCACTTCCTCCTTTTCTCCAGCGCCTTCTCATACCCCGTAGTTACCCATTTCACCAGGGCCACGCCCCTGCCGTCCTCATCCCGGACCAGTCTCTGGTGCAGCACCCCCACGTCCTCGAAGAGCATATGCGGCGGCACGTCCGCCTCTCTCACGGTCGTCCGGTCGGTGAAGCGCAGACCGAGCCCGGCGTCGGGTATGGGCGCGTACGAGTCGAGTATCCGACTTGGTGGGTGGCGGGCCTGGAACTGCGATAAGAGGGAGAGGGCGCCGGCTGTGTCGTCTGCGAGGGTATGTATGCGGATGATTGCTCGCCATGCGCGCTCGACCTGTCGGGGGCCAAGACCCAATCCAAAGCCAGTGCTGGAGAAGGTGTTGGACCCGGAGTCGGAGGTGGACACAGACAACGAGCTCTGGAAGGCGAGGTACTCGGCCCAGAGCTTGCGACCCCAGGACGTCGCCTCTTCCCTGTTCTCCTGAGACAGTTGACGGTTCCCCAACGCGCACTTCTCCAGCGCGACGAGATAACTCCATCCGTTCGGCCGGACTCCACGCTCGACAAGCACAGCGTCCGACCACGTCTCGTCCCATGCGGTCCGAGCAGCGGCGAGCGTCTGGGAGTGCGCGAGTTGGACAGATAGATACGAGTTGACAAGCCGGGTAGAGGGACGAGTGTCTCGGAAAGGGTCGGTAAGGAGGGAGGAGGACGAAGTGGGCTGGAGTATCTGGTGGAACAGCGCGGACGCTTCCCCCAGAGCGTCGGCGGCGGTTTGAGGCGAGGTCGAATCTGCGGCTTTGCCTTGTGCCGTGGAAACGTCTTGAGCGTCCCCATCACCCGCCGGGGTTTCTTCGGTGAGACCCACGTCGACCAAAGGGTCTTCGGTGGGCTGCACGGTGTCGCTCGTGCTGCCTGCGGTTGACTCCTGCGTGTCCGAGTCCCGCGCTATGCCCTCGTGCCCCACCCCGCCTCTCACCCTCACCTGGCGCCTCGCGACGATCGGCTTCCACGCGGCATACGTCATGAACACCGAAGCCATCATATCCTCATCGGGCCCTTTGGCAGGATACCCCGCGACCTCGCTGGCTCTCGCCATCCGCAGACTCTCCGCCAGGACCCAACGGGCGCGGGGCAAGTCCCCAGCTCGCTTCGTTCCTTCCAACAATGCCTTCCACGTCTCCAGGCTAGGTATCCAGCGGGACATCGACCGTTGTCGCTGTCCATGGCGTAATCGTCCTGCCCAGGCATCCTCGTCTTCTGAAAACGGCACGTACGTCGCGTCATGATGCCTGGCAAGCATCTGCCGCAGGAGGTCAAACGCCTCGAGATAGTCCTTCTTCGTAGACGACAACGCCCGTATCGCTGCGGTGTACTCCGGCTCGTCGGGGATAGACCCGTTGTCCTGGGTCAGCTCGATCCAGAGATCCCGAGCGCGTTCGGGTTGAGGATCGGACGAAGCACCGCAAGAGGTGATCATCAGTCGATAGATCTCGCGTGACGGCATCGGGTGGGCTGAAAGGCGCATGTGCGCGAACAGGTCCCATGCAAGAGCACGGGTGTGGGACGACGAATCGCGCTCGAGCAGGTGGGAAAGCACGAGGCCGTAAGATGATTGAGGGGCAGGGTGCGATGAGAGCTCGTATGTCTTCAAGTGGGCAATGGCGCCGATGGGTCCTGAAGCGTGTAGGTGTGCACTAGTGAGGATGTCGTGCTGAGAGGTGGACAGTTGATAGCCCGCTGCATCATCAATAAAGGTAGACTCCGTTGCGACAGCGGCAAGCGGCAGAAGACCCACCTTCCGCGAGAACCGATTCGAGCCGCTTCGCGTCGCCGAGCAACCCGTGGCTAGCGTAGTGCGTGAGGATCTCCGAGAGATGCTCCGCTGATGGCGGTACCCCGTGCGCCTAGCCTGGTCAGCATTCGAGTGCTTTCAACACCTCGGAATGACGTAAAACCGTTGCCCACCTGCATCACGCCGAGTAGGACCTCTGCTGATCCGGGATCCGCCTCCGAAAGCTGCTCGTCAGTGGGATCTCCTATTATTTGCACCTTGAAAGCAGAGACGTACTGTCTGATCAAACAAGGCGTCCCATTCCTTCCGGCTCACAAGTCCCAGTGGCAGATCCGACAGAACCCCCTCGTTCCGTCCCTCGTTTTCCGATGGGATGGATGCCAAGGCGTGAATGATCGTTTGGGTCGGCACGGCGTCGCCTGACACGATATTCGTCACCCGTGATGGTCCAGCCACCATGTTCTCTCCCTCACGATCCTCGAAAGCTGGAGACTCTGGGGCGTTCAGACCCAGGACCCTCTCTGCCAAACCACGCAACACCACTTCCCTCTCCCCATCTCCCAGCCGTAACCGTTCTTCTTTGGGCGCGTCCAATGTCTCATACCGCCTCGCTGCTTCCTCCGCACCGGACTCCACCAGCGCAGCGTAGAACTCCCTCAGGTCGTCCTCCTCGAGAGGCGGGTGGTCTTTCACTGCCCGCTTGCTCAGGCGGACCTTGAGAGATCGAGCGATTTTGGCGTCGGATGGGAGTGACTTGGGGTCCGAGTAGCGGAGAGAGCTCTGACTAATGGAAGGCGGGGAAGGTGCGGGTCTGTATAGTGGGAAAGTGGGTGGGGGGCGCTCATCCAGTAAGAGAGAGGATAGGGGAGGTAGCGGGGCCGGCTCGTGAGGATATGGCGGGCTGAGATGAGTGAGATGGTCAGCGGCGAATCGGTGCTGCGAGGTAGCACTCACCCGTGGAGTCGGCGCACGGGAGTTCTCGCCCCTCTCGCCCGTGCTATACGTCGCGTCAAAGCCGGTCGGAGCATCGCTTGCGATGCTGGGCATGTACGTGTGCTCGTGTGAGCTGAGATGCTTGACAGAACAAATGTTCGAATATATCGGTGTCTCTGGCCGGGTGCTGAAAACAAATAGCCAACTGGTTGATCTTACGTCAGCGTGTGCCTGACGTCACGAGCCAGCCGGCTTCACAAAACGACATCGAAAGGTCATCCATTCCTCCTCGTCAAACATCACTTGCCTGTTTCTGTACGGCATATCAGCCAGGATCCACCCGGCAGCGCGAGAGGATCCTGTCCCTCCTGTGCTCCGTGCTGAGCACTTCGCGCCATGCCGCTGCTCCGCTCATCGACCCGCCCACAAGCCGTCGAGTGCTTCTTCTGCCTCTCGCCATCCCTGCTTCCCCCGCCGCCTCTCGCCTCGAGCAGCGACAGGAAGGGCAAGAGCAAGGTCTCGTCCGTGGGCACAAAGTGGAATTGGCAATGCGAGAGATGCGGGTGCTGGAACATCCGCGATCAAGTGGGTCGGCGGGTTCGGGTCGCTCTCGGCAGTGTATCACGCGCCCTCGCCGATATGTTGACACTAACGCTCCGACGCAGAGCGGGGAGATGATCTCGGATCTGCCAGCGATGCACAGTACGAGTCTCAACTCGAGATCGTTCTCTCTCCGAGGTGTGTCATGTCATACCTGTCCGCGCCCGCTCTTGCTCCGCTGACGCGTCCCAGCCAAACCCTCTAATTCACATCTACCTTCGACATCCTCCGCTTCCCCCTTTTGCCATAGCTGCTTGGCGAACCAGACACTCATCATGAACATGCTCGCAAATTACCTCCCAGACGACGATGTGAGCATCCGCACCCGCCTTATGTTCCCTCCCCTTCGTCTCATTCCTTGTTCCTTGCACGCGAGTCCATGCCCACTTCTGCGCATCCGCTCACCCCTACGCCGCAGGACCCATCTTTCCCCGGATTATACGCCTCCCTCCCGTCCTACCTCGCCAAGCTCCACTCGCGATACCCGCCCGTTTGCCCAAATTGCCAGCCTGCAGTGGACTCGGCTCTTCGCAAGGCAGATCACCGAGCTCAGGTCGAAGCGTGGGGCTCAGCGTTGCGGAGGGGTGCGAGCCGTGGGGACGAGGTGGGAAGCGCGCCGGGGTGGGCGGAGGTGCTGGTGTGGCGGGTGCGCGGGGTGTTGTGGGCGTCAAGCGCGATTTTGAGTCTCGGTCTGGGGCTGATTGGTTAGCCCAAAACCTCCCTAATTGCTAGGTTACGCTGACAGGCGGTGCAGGTTCGATCTCACCAGCAGCATTGGCGGTCCTCGGCGCTGCCACACGACGCCGAGGCTTGGATCTGCCCCTTTCAATCCTCGGTCTCCATTGTGCCTCGCTTCTGTGGATCGCTTGGGATCCGTATTGGCTGCGCAGGGTCAGAAGCCAGGACAACGCAAAGCTCAGAGGCAGGCCGACCTGGATTGTGAGAGCCGATCCAATCTGAGTCTGGCTGTTTGGCTGACAACGCACAGCGCAACATGCTGCTCATCATGGCTCTGCGGATTGCCGTTTCGGTAGTGCTATGGCGAGACAGCCTGTCCCTGGCCGCGCAGTCTTCGTCACATATGCTGCTGAGACTCGCTTTCGCCGCCGAGGCTGCAGTGAGTGATCAGATGACCCCTTTGCACCGGAGCTTACGACGCAGCTTCTCCTGCACGCTTTGGTATCGATTCGGATCACTCAACCAGTCCGTCTCAAGCTAGTGCGACCCGTCCAGATGGCAACGATTCCTACCTCCTCGCCGCAAGCAACGAACGGTCATCCCAATACCGCTCATGTTTCCGCTCCGGACCAAACCACCCGATCATCTCCGGCTTCGACCAACCCGATGTTCGGTCGTCCGTCCCTGCCGTCGCCCACGCCCCAGCCTGCTACGCTGCACGAGCCTATGGACTGGGAGCCATCTCCGCATACCGCGCTGAGCAATGGGGGTTACACGGGCAGACCGCCAAGATGGGAGCCGGACGAAGACGACTCGCCGCCGCTGCACAAAGCGGATTGGGACGGGTTCGGCGTGGGCAGGCAGAGGATGTTCCCGCAGCGTCACGAGCAGGAGGAGACTGGTCTGGAAACTCTTTTGGCGGGATGGGGACTTGGCGCGGCAGCTGATTCGGGATCACCCACTACCGCTCCAAGGTCACAGGCACGGACACGCAGAGGGTTGGTGCTGGATGAGAGGTTGCTTCAGTCCATCAAGATTTGTCTCGCCTGCGCGCGATTGTTTGGCGCTCTAATCGCCATGGTGACGACCATCAACCGTGGAGACCCCCACATCCTCAACGCCGCCAGTCTACCGGTCCTCGGCACGGAGTTGGTCACGTCGTGCCTTGATCTGGTGATGTCCGCGACCGACGAGTGTCACCCCGATCATAATCCCAGTATCATCTCCCTTGGCAAAATCTCCGTCTTGGCCATTCGCACAGTAGCTCTTTTCGTCGACTTCACGGCGACGCCCTTGCACCCACAACTCGCATACGTGCCGCAGCGGTGGCGTCTCTTCGGTGCTTGGGCAGGTGCAGCGGCCATGAGTGTGTTTGTGTTAGCATAGTGTCTATCGGGGTGATGCGACATGCGGGATGCACTGTCTATTGTGGCTCTCCCTGCTGACTGGCCCAAACGTCCTTTGACGATTTGACGATCGTGGCCGTGGCGGCCTGTAGTGTCAGAGAACACGGGCCAGTAGTGTCAGAGGACACGCGATCGCCGTGAACCACCTTTGTCCAACTTGGGTCAAAGGAGATGCCTCTTGGCCACCCGTACACCTCCCTTGTCACTGGACATCCGCAGGGAGTATTTATGGCTAACAATCCGCGGATGCTCATCCGCAGATGCTCATCACAGCGAGAATCGCACATCATCCCAGCAATCGTGTGTTTTACTGGGCAACACCTTGACGCCGACGCCGACCTGCGGGTCACGTCTCTCAACATGCTGACCGAAAACCCACAATCCAGATCATCACGGCGCCCTCGACACCGACGTCGACTGACATGTTCGACGGGGCGTCCCCGCCACCGACCCCTCCATTCGCACCTGAGGCGGGTCAGCAGTACCAGCAGCATCCCCTGCACCAGCGTATCATGGGTACGAACCCTGCTCGTGACCACTCCGTATCGGAGGGCAAGCACAATGCGTTCATCTCGATCGTGGTCCCTTCACCACAGGTGAGTTTGGATGCGAATTGTTCCGTGCGTTGTTTGCACACTAATACTTGGACGTTTCTAGATGTCCGGACACCTCATCAGCCGTCAGAGCCCGAGGTCCGCTCCGATGTCTGGGGTCAGCGGGGTCAGCATCGAAGTGCACCTGGGGCACGACGAGCCCTCTGCGACTCAAAACCAGGCGGAATATCCGCTCTCGTCGGATGTATGGGCAGAGACCGTCCTCCAAAGTCCTGTCCTGGGGGACGGAGCTCCCACAGGTGGAAGCTCACAACCCAACACCCGCCCTGGGGTCGGTGTGGACAATTATGGTTGGCCACAGAGACATGGCGGCAAAGCGGCGAGAATGGCAGGGGCTCATGAGGTGACTTGTTTCGGGTGGAGAGACTTGGTGAATCGTCAGGTGTTCCTCGGCGCATGATCATATTATGGATATTCGTAGGGGAAGGCTACCAAATTTTCTACAGCCTGGGCTTAGAGGACGACGTACTGTATGTACTTGTGCAGGTGGCAGGATCGAATCGCGTCCCGCGAACAACACCCGCACTGAGACGTACCTCGGTGTTTTTGCTGGGTCTCGTCGCGTGTCTGCCCCTACCTCTCTGCTCTCTGCCCAGATCGTTCAAGAGATCGTCCTGTGCCATTTGAAGACAGATCAAGAACCCTTCACAGGTGCGAGCAACTGATTCTGAGTCCCAGATTGTACATATCGCCACAACCACCCAGCCACAACTTGCCACGTCAAAGCTACCCTCGAAGGGATCAATTATATCTTTTGCCGCTCGCCGTCGCCGGACCGTTCCCGGACGGTTTGTGGGATCGATGCGGCGAGCGACGGGATCGATGCGGGACACGACAAAGTTCGAGTCGATAAGTCCACATTCCTCCTTTCCATTTGCTACATATATCCCCCTCCACGCCCCCTATTGTCTCGCTTCTTGCAATCACAGCGCAATGGCAGAGGCGATCAAGAAGACTTTTGCGGACAAACGCGAGCAGGTGAGCGTTTTTCGCTGCTTCACGACATCTCACACCGGAGCTCTGCTGATCATCACAGGACCAAGCGTACGTAAAGTCTCGAAACGATGGTATCTGTTGCTCGAGTTGCTAAAACGCTCACAGCGTACTGGTCAACTTCTTGACGGCCGGTTTCCCTACCCGCGATGCTACCGTCGATCTGATGCTCGCTCTCGAGCGGGGCGGCACCGACATCATCGAGCTCGGAGTGCCGTTCAGTGACCCCATTGCCGATGGCCCCGTCATCCAGAAGGCGAACACGGTGAGTCCACGTCCACGACGCCTCGTGTACCTCCAAGTCGATGTGTACTACGTCGTGGTATGCCACGCAGGGCAGGGCTATCGGCTGACGAGTCACAGATCGCCATCGAGAACGACGTGCACTACACCGACTGCCTGCAGTACATCCGCGAGGCGCGGAGTAAGGGCCTGAAATGCCCAGTCCTGCTCATGGGTGCGTACAAGCTTGCTGGCTGGGTGAGCTCGTGTCGCCGCTGACACTCACAAGGCTACTACAACCCGCTCATTGCGTATGGCGAGGAGAAGGCGGTCGAAGATGCCAAGGAGGCCGGGGCGAACGGGTACATCATGGTGGACCTGCCGCCAGAGGAGGCTCTGAAGTTCCGAAATATCTGTGCCAAGCTGGGGTGAGTGACATCGGGTCGTCTGGTCTGGGATATCGCGAGGTGCGGTGCTAACAGCTCGGAGGATGTCCTACGTCCCGCTTGTCGCTCCGTCGACCAACATCGACCGAGTCAAATTCCTTGCCTCCATCGCCGACTCTTTCATCTACGTGGTCTCGAAGGTGGGTCGAAATCAGTTCTGGACGTACGGGTATGTGCTGAATCATCCAGATGGGTGTCACCGGATCGTCCTCTGGCGTCGCCATGTCCGCTTCCCTTCCCGAGCTTCTCGCCCGTATCCGCGCCTTGACACCCGTCCCTCTCGCCGTCGGCTTTGGCATCGACAACCGCACCCACTTTGACTTTGTCACCTCTGCCGGCGCCGACGGTGTTGTCATAGGCTCGCGGATCATCAAAGTCATTCTCGAAGGTGCCGCTGCTGGCGACGCACCCAAAGCGCTTGAGGAATACGCCCGCTCCATCTCGCTCAAGGACCAGAACCCTCCTGCTCTTGGCCGATCGAAGAAATCCCCCAATGGCGACAATGTCGCTCAGCCTGTCCCAACCCTCCCCATCCCGCCTGCCACCCCTGTCGACGACGGTCTCGAGGTCAAGGCCCCCGGGAAGCTCCCCTCGAGGTTCGGTCTCTTTGGCGGCGCCTACGTGCCCGAGAGTCTCGTCGATTGCTTGGCGGAGCTCGAGGCAGCGTACGCCGAGGCGAGCCAGGACCCGGCGTTCTGGAAGGAGTTTGAGGACATGTTCGGCTACATCAACCGGCCGAGTCAGCTGTATCTCGCCGAGCGATTGACCGAGGAGATGGGTGGCGCGAACATCTGGCTGAAGTAGGTGACACCGTCGCTCTGGCTGCGCGAGGCATGGCTGATGATCCTCAGGCGGGAAGATCTGAACCACACTGGTTCCCACAAGATCAACAACGCTGTCGGACAGGTGGGTTGCACTTTCGGAACAGGGACGTACCGCAAATGCTGATCCGCTCAGATCCTGCTGGCCCGGCGTCTCGGAAAGACGAGGATTATCGCGGAGACTGGTGCGGGCCAGCACGGTGTGGCGACGGCAACCGTGTGTGCCAAGTACGGGATGGAGTGTGTCATCTACATGGGCGCGGAGGATGTGCGAAGACAGGAGCTCAACGTCTTCCGAATCAAGATGCTCGGTGGCAAGGTGAGCGACGCAGCCGTGTAGCGATTTGAGGACATCAACTGATGCACCTACTACAGGTCGTTCCCGTCACGTCTGGCTCCCAGACGCTCAAGGACGCCGTCAACGAGGCGATGCGCGAGTGGGTGACCCGACTGGACTCGACCCACTACCTCATCGGATCTGCAATCGGTCCGCACCCCTTCCCGACCATCGTGCGAGACTTCCAGCGCGTCATTGGCAGGGAGATCAAGTCCCAGCTCGCCGAGAAGAGGGGCAAGCTCCCCGATGCGGTCGTCGCTTGCGTCGGCGGTGGCAGTAACGCCATCGGCACCTTCTACGACTTTATCAACGACGAGAGCGTCAGGTTGGTCGGTGTCGAGGCGGGAGGTCACGGTGAGTTTGTGTTCAAGTTTATTATACCTGGATGATCTCGTAGAAAGTGCAGTGCTGATTCGCTTGACAGGTGTCGACACGGATCTGCACTCGGCTACCTTGTCGAAGGGTGTCATCGGTGTCGTCCACGGGGCGAGTTCGTACATCATCCAGAGCGCGACGGGTCAGCTCACCCCGACTCACTCGATCTCTGCTGGTATGTCCATGTCTTGAGCGCAGTTCCTCGGCGTTCAATCTCACGTTTGCTTTAGGCCTCGACTATAACTCTGTGGGACCGGAGCACTCGCATTTGAAGTTCACAGGCCGCGCAGAGTACATTGTCGCGGACGACTTCGAGTGCCTCAAGGGCTTCAAGATGGTCACCGAGATGGAGGGCATCATCCCCGCTCTCGAGAGCTCGCACGCGCTCTGGGGAGGTATGCAGCTCGCAAAGACCTTGCCCAAGGACAAGGACGTTGTGATGTCAGTGACTTTCCGTCTTAATCATCGGACTGCTTGCCTCCGTGTGGAAGGCTGGCAGCTTGCAGGGCGTGGTCATTTCCAGTGCGTGTGGGAAATGAAGCTTACTTTTGCCGTAGCTGCTTGAGCGGAAACGGCGCGAAGGACGTCGCAGAGGTCTTGTTGACGCTCAAGGACAAGAAGTGGGCCGACAAGCTGGACTGGCACGTCGCTCAGTAGGCGGGAAGTCTACCAGTCTCTACTGTCACTGTCCACAAGTCTTGTTAGACACTCGTCATGCATTTTCTTTCTTGGCGGGGTGGTTTGGTGCGCCATGGCTTAGACCTCGCAGCCTGTGTGGACAAAGACTTCCTGCAGGAGAAGAGAAGCGTGAAGCGGAGTAGACTCACTAGCAGGAATTGCGCGAGGGCTTTTCACCCCTTAAGAGATCCCATTGACAGCCATTCTTGATGCGCGTTCTCGAATTATTACCGCTTCCTCGCAATTGCCTGACCACACGGGCTCGGGCTCTGAGTGGGGAAGATCAGTCTGCTTCCATGACCGTGAGGGCGCGCGAGGGGCACGATAATGTACTGTACTTGGAACGGGCTTGTGTGGGAAGCGGGGGGATAAGAAAAGTAGTTGGCGCCGATGCCAGCGCCTGCAATGCGTCCCTCGTCGGTTGTGTGAACCATACATGTTCTCGCAGCCTAATAATGGGGGCGATGGGGCCTATGAACGGGGCGGGATCACAAAGACGACGTGTGAGACAAAGATCTTTATGATTTCGAGATGAAGGCCGAGGTTCAAGAGAAGTTTTGTGGTGCAACTGCTGGACTGAAACGGTTCCCTCACGTCCAGACAAAACGGCTGCGTTGCTGACTGACGAAGTACGACGGATTCTCGCTCGATGCGACGAAATGCTCTCGTACGGGCGTCCGCAATAATCCACTCTAAGGTCGCCTTTGCGCTACACCTAAGGTACATACACGGTTGGATGTAAGACGCGAGGGTCGGCGTACACACCGGGTCCGAAGTTTAATGTACTTGTGTACTGCTCGTGGAATTGCAGTCGTTGCCTAGATGGCATCGGGTCTCGATTCTACACAATGAAATATTGCAGCATCTCGGTAGAGCTCCTCGAGTAGGTCCACAATAACTGTATTTCTCGCATTCAGTGTCTTCCGCAGCAGCTCAACCGCTTGCGAGCGGCAAGACTGGAGAGACGCTCAAGGCGTTGATCATCTAGTTTCCCAACATGATCCCTCCCGTGCTCGCGAGAATCGTAGCGTCTGGCAGATTGCAAGGGCATGTGAAGCGTGGACGAAGCTCTGTACTTCGTTGGAGTAGAGAGAGAGTTGGACGCAGAACTCCAAGACAGGAAGGTAGACCGATATGCGGAGGCGCTTGGCGGCTACAGTATCTGAACATCTTCGTCTCTTGGGTAGACCTGACGGTGTGAGGGTTCAAGGTCAAGTCAGATTCGACAGATGCACTGGCAGTTCATCTCACTGGTGTCCCCTTTCGCACGTCGACGGAAGAACCGAGACGGATGATCACACCCAAACACCACACTGCGAACTGAACGGCAGTGGACACGGCAGGGATTCGGCAGACACGTATGGTCAGGGCTCGAGAGACGGGATCTTGAAAGGATATTCGATAGCAGATATTTGTTCGGTACGATGCACCCATCCGGGCAGAATCAGCGAAGCAGAACAAGGACACCAGGGCCAGGATCGGGGGACGAGCGGACACCGCTGGGGCCAAGCCAAAACGCCGAAGAGAACACCAAACAGAATTACGTCAGTCCCTCGGGGTCATCACAGACGCGATGAGGGGGCCGCAAGTGAGAACGGCGAGATCGTTGCCATCGCCACCGCCACGTCGCTTCTAGGGAACCATGGATGCATGCGGACTCGTACTCGTGCAGGAGAGAGGGGACGCGTCGCAGGTTGCAAGACTCGACGACAAGCGAGAATGTCCGGCATGAAACGACGGGGCACGCGGATGCCCGGAGGCTCATAGGCGGCTTGGCCGAGCAAGACCGAGCGGGCTGTGTGGCGAATGGTGTCTCTTGGAGATGTGTGTCGGGCGTAAAGAAGGCGGTGGATTGACGATGCGCGGCGATGGGGATGCATGGGACGGTGCGCCTGCGCCCGGGCTGTGTGTTGGGTGTTTGAAAGGATGTTTGAACGAGTGCAGACCTATGCAAGCATGAGACGGGGGGTAGGAAGAGTTAGGGCAAGTAAACACGTAACGCCACATAGCGTGGGCGGATTGGGGCAGGGGCGGTGGGATGGGTCGGTGGGTTGTCATCCCAGTCGCGCCTATTCTCTCCTCCCCGTTCACCCAACAATAGCTCATAATATTCAACACGAACCATCTGGCCTTTGCATCAACACTCAACCTCCATCGGCATGCCTCTTTCAGCGCTCTACGAGGCCAGGCTGCATCACCGTGGTCGCAAGAGCGATCCGGGGATGCATAGGGGACCAGGCAGGCCAAGGACCCACTCGCCAGCGACCCGACGTGGTCGTGGTGGAGGACCCTCCTCGTCCACAGCCACTACTCCTCGAGCGATCGCTTCCCTCGTGCCCAGCAGCAACGGCTCGACGTCTGCCAGACGACGGGCAGGGTCCGCAGACGCACCCAGCGGATCGGAGAGCGTGGTGGAAGGTGCTACGGGAGCGGACAAGCCGCAGCGCAAGCCGAAGAAGAAGGGGTGGAAGGGTTGGGCCATGGTGTATTATGATGACGACGGGAACGTCCTCGAGGAGAGGATGAGAGACGAGACACCGCCCGAGGACAGGTCGACATTGTCGCCAGCGCCAGAACTGAGGGTCTCAAGAGGTGCGGACGGTGCTCCCTGATGGTCTCGGTCTATGCTGTGGGCGAGACGCCAAGGCTGATGTTGTTGTTTTGTGGTATCAGAGAACACGGCCGCCATGTCCGACGTGATCCCAGTGAAAAGGCCACACAACTCGTCCAGCCCGCCCTCAACACTGCCAGCACAGACCTGTACGTCCTCCCCAACTCTTGTGCACACCACATCTTCTTATCCAAATCATTTCCACAATCCCACCAATCCCTCCTCCACTGAGCCTTCCGACCCACTCCCCACCCCGCCCTCCCTTCCCCGTACCTTGTGCATCAACACGTCCCTTTGGCTCACACGATTTTTTCCACTTGACCGACCGGACCTCAAACCACTCCCCTCCCCTCGCCCATCACTTTTCCACGACAATCGTGCATGCACCATGCCTCCGCCGCTCACACGATCCCGACATCTCCACCTGCGTCGCTCCACGCCTCGATCGCCATCAAACTCGTCTACACTCTCCGATCCGCCTTCTTCCCCCTCATCAGCCTCGGATTCGGTCGCAGCCGCACCCGATCCAGCCGTTCCCGAGGTCACCGAGCCCGCGGTGGTCCCCGTACGAGTCAGGATGGAGGATGTCGCGCCACCCCCCAAACGGAGGAAAACCTCCCCAGTCTCCACCCCCCAGCCCGACGCATCTCGCGCCAACTCGGTTGTGCCCCGCTCATTCCCAGCCCCGGCACCGGCCAAGGCGAAGGCTCCACGCCAGTCAAACTCGCTCGCCGGCACCGCTCGTACCCTTGCGGCGGCGGCGGCAGTACGAGAGCGGGAACGCGAGGCCGCGTCAGCCAGAGTCACCCCTACTCATGTGGTGGAGGATGACGCGCCTCTCCCCAAGGTTCCTCGGGTAGGGATGGGTGAGGGCCCGTTCCCGGTCCCCTCCGAGAGCGACCTCCGCCACGAGGCCCTTTACATCATCGAGGCCGCAAAGAGGCATCGAGAACAACTCGCTCTTCGAGAGCGACACCGCCCCACCCCCGCCACCAACGGTCAAAACGGCCACCAACCTCGCCTGCCTCCCAGTGGTACCGCTCGCCACCGTCTCACTCCACCACTTACCGGCGAGCAGTATCGATCGACCCAGCCGTACGACGCGGATTACGATCAACCCTACCATACACCAGCGTACACTGCGCGACCTCGCCCCGCGAGTCCCGCCGACGATGGGGCCGGCGACCCGTTCATGTCCTCCGGTCCATCCTCTCTCAGAGGGGATCAACGCAATCGAGGGCAGCCTTCACGACCGCCCATCGATGGTCGGCGTTACTCACTCCCCGACGAAGACGGTGAGGAGGAGTTTGAGTCCCGCTTCGCCTCGATCCAGGACTCGTACGCTTCCGCCGCGGCGACGAGCGATGCCGGTCGACGGACGTCCCTCATTCGGCCCGACGATCCCCGACCACCAAAGTTCCACGAAGGCCAGGAACCCACTGTCTTACTCGCGCCAAATGCCAACGACATCGCTTCGCTCAACAAACGGGGCAAAAACGATCGACACGAAAAGGCATATATCGAAGGCTTTGAGGGCATCTCCGAAGAGCACGAAGAGAACATCAGGCGATTCGTCGACAACGTCAGGGTAAGCGAGACTCACTTCTGGTCTCCAGGTTGTGCAAACATCAAGCTGACAGAGCTCAGCTCAACCTTGTGTCGCTGGCCGATCACTACTTCCCAGTACCTGGGCCCAGGCGAGACGCTCTGCTCGAGGCGACAGGAAGGGAGCTCCAGAAGTTCGGTCTCTTCCTGACGGATGACGCGGAAGGTGCTCTTCAACCGCGATGACATTGCGTCTTCTCAGAGGGTTTCACAAGTTTGTGGTTAAATTATCATGCGGAGAGAATTCCCAACACAGTATTCTCGTTGCGAGCTATCTCCCATCGCTCCCCACGCTACTTTTCCACCCCTGCTTAGCGCTACGTATCTCACATTTTCTACTACGAGAAAGCCATTGGGCTCACCTCGTTATTGTCATACTCTGCGGGCTTCGCCATGCATGCGTCTCTTGACTGCGACTATTTCCACGCTTTCTGATCAAGCGAGTGCACGTGTGACAGCAGAATGGATCGTCGACAACCAACAGCCCCGCGCGCGACGCGCCCGGCCTCGGGTGGCAAACACGACTGAAACGCGCTGCAATGGTCGGATCTGCGAGACAGAACACGGGTTCCGCTGTCTACGACCTTGCACCTGCTCATGCGTGCAATAGCGCCTCTATGCATGACTCCTCTTCCTCGCGGACATACCTGAACGCATGATAGAAAGTTGGGTAGCTTGTTCGAGGCCATGAAGTGGTGCCACACGGGGCTGGGCCGGGACAAACGCGAGAAAAGTCAGGGTTGCAAAAAATGAGTGTGTCGGTCCCCGGCTGTCGCGGTCAGAAGCTCACTCTCTACCTCGCATCTCACCTTTGAACTTTCTCCGTCCTCCTCCTTCGACTCTTCGTAAAGCATTGCTGACGTCCCCCTTCTCCCTTCTCGTTTCCTGGTCGGATACGGTTCTCGGAGCTCGGCATATACCCTCGAAAATCCGACCCCCGACCTCTGAACGAACATGTCCGACCTCCCGACATCCCCGCGGACCGCGCTCTTTGGAGCGCACCGCCCGGCATCCAACCCCCGTCTCCACGCCATCTCCAAGCCGTATGCCCGACCTGCATCCTTCAGCGGGGTCCTGGCCGGACCATCTAACGGCGGATTCCATACTTCACCCACCAAATCACCCGCCAAGCCACTCCCCACCACTCGGCCCGCTCTGCCAAAGTCGAGCTCCGTGTCGAGCTTGCCCAGGAGCGGATCCGACTCGTCTCTGTTCTCCGGCCTCAGAAGCATGCTCTCGCGCCCACTCGCATGGCTCGCGACGCCCTCGAGAGCACAACCGGCGCCGACATCACATGGTACCAAGCGCGACTCGCTGTTGTCGTTT
Source organism: Saitozyma sp. JCM 24511 (assembly GCA_001600855.1). NCBI lineage: Eukaryota > Fungi > Basidiomycota > Tremellomycetes > Tremellales > Trimorphomycetaceae > Saitozyma > Saitozyma sp. JCM 24511. The sequence goes on along the minus strand of BCLC01000011.1, from coordinate 459,615 downwards.
GGACAGGACTTGGAGGATCCAGAGTCCCCATCCGATCGGCGGCAAGGGAAACGTGTACGCCGATTCTCCCCTCCCAGGGGCGACTATGAGCCCTCACACATGTCCGTCGAAGGTCGTGCCGTCACGGGCTTCATGATCCCCCCCTTGCCACCACACGTCAGGCTCGAGCCCAAGTCCCAGGCCGAGAAGGCTTCTTCGTCGACCACAAATTTCTCCAGACCCTTGCCCTCGTCCAAGTCCATGCCCTATCTCGACCCCCCTTCCGGCCTGCTCTCTTCTCCGGCTCGAAATACCCGAAACGCTGCGAAAGGCGCACTTACCCGCTCGAGGCGGATCGAGTTGGCTGGCCTTGGCGATGATGAGAACTCGGTGGGCGAGCCGGAACGCGAGAAGTCGCCCTGGAGCCCTTGGAAGGAGCGTCAGGCCGCGGCGTCGATCAAGGCGGCTACGCCACCGGGTAGAAGAGGCACTCCCACGAAAGAACGTGACTCACGAGATGTAAGTGAAGCCTGCCGCTGGTCCCCCCCCCCCCTCTCTCGTTTTGCCGCAGCTGACACCCTCGCAGTATACCCTTCCCTCGCTGTCACCCTTCAAACCACGACATGCTCCTTCCCCATTGCGTCAAACCGGTTCTCTCTCTGGTCTCACCCGATCTGCCACCACTGCCAATCTGCAGCGGGCGAGCAGCGTAGCCTCCGACGTCAGCATGGGCCGGGGTTCCACTCGTGGCCTTGGCCGTTCCGGTTCAATGTTGTTCGCCTCGGTCAACGGTGACCGTGAACACGACGAGGACCGGATGAGCGTAGATGCAGATGGCGAGCGTGGACGCGAGGGAAGCGCACTGGTGAGTCGATGTCGGCGTCAGAGATGTCGCTGACGAAGCAGCAGGACTGGTTCATGCGCGATCGGTGGGGCTCGAGGGAACGTGAACCTGGATCTCCAGCCTCGGCAGCAGCAAGCAGACGCTTGGGATCGTTGGCCCCGTCTTCTACAAATCCGGCAATCCGCAAGGGCCAGTTGGTGTGGAACGGAGACAAGGGATTCGTTCGCGAGAGCGAACTGAGGGCTGGTGTGTAGCGTATTTGAACATTCTTGTGCGCAGCTGACCGTGCAGCCGAACAACCCAAACCCGTCCCTGCGAACGACGCCGAGCGTATCCTCTTCGCCCTCGAATCAATGCGCAAGACTCCTCTCACCGAGGCTCGCAGCTCCACCTCGTTCTCCTCCGACTTTGGCCTCCCGCCAGAACTCGTCGGCTCGTCCTCCCGCCAACTACGCAAAGCGATCAACGTCCCCTTGGCCACGGCGCAGGCAGGCGAGAGCGCGAAGAGGAGAAGGGACAGGGATAGGCTGGGAGAGGACTACAATGTCATGATCAGCCCGTATGGCCGGAGGCGGCAGGTGGACAGTGCGGTAGCCGAGGCCAGGTCGCAAGCTCGAGCGAGGTCGACGACGAGTGATATGGATGTTGGTGAGTGCGCAGCGAGGGAGGTCATCGGGAGCACAGGCTCATCAACAGATTACCGCCCGCCGTCGCGAAGTCCGACCGCATCCGCAGACGAGCGCAGCGAGCGAAGTTCTCAAGCGTCCGAATTCTCCGAGCGAACGCCCTCTGAGATGGCTCTGTCTCCCGGACCTACCCCGCGACGATCATCACGTCTGAAACGATCCGAGCCTCCCGCTGAAGAGGAAGCCACTCCCAAAGCCCGCAAGACTCGGGGCAAGGCGCCGTCATCCGTCAAGAAGGCTGCGGTTGAAACGACGACACCCAAGGAGACGCCGAGACGGACACGCAAAGCGACAGCGGAAAAGGCGACTTCCCCTATTCCCTCCGTACCTGTCCCAACCATCACTCAAACGGCGCCATCGCCAGGAGAGCGCAAGGATCGCGAGGGTTCCTCCTACCAGCCCAGGGCGGATGGAGAGGTTGTGCGGGGATCCAGTCTCCGGGCTCGATCCGAACTCACCAAGCGGACTCACACCGCGTCAGCGAGCTATCACGGCTCCCGCGCGGTCTCGCCAAGCACCGGCAGATTCTCCGCGAAAGAGGAGGACTTGCCGCCGATGGAGGACCTCGAGCAGGCCAAGATCTCATTCTCCGGCGCCGACTTCTCCCAGTTCGGCCCGCTCCCATCTGCTCCGAGTCCCACACCCGCTACCGCAGAGGCGCCGACCGCCAATGGTCCCAGTACGAAGGCTGCTCAATCGAGTCTGGCGGTGCCTTCTGCCGGACGAGGTCCTCTCTCGCGCCTCAATGCCTCGCGCCCCCGCGCCTCCTCACCTCTTGCTTCGGGGAAATCGATCGTCGCAGCTCCCGAGTCCCCTCCCTCCGTACCCCCGGCAGTTAAGGCACCTTCCGCCGCTCCTGCCCCAGCGCGAATCCCAACAGTGGCCCCTGTTCCGACCGAGAACGGATTCGGCTTCTTCCCGCTCTCGGCTTCCGGCCCAGCTAGCGGGACGACGACACCCTCTAAGCCTCCGCCGGCTTCCCTCTTTGCTGGGATCGGCGAGTCCAAGGCGGAGCCGAAGAAATCGTTCGGCCTAGGACTGGGGAAACCACCCGGAGCTGGAGCTGCTACTGGAAACGAGGCGGGCGCCGTGCCCGACTTCTTTGGAGAGAAGTCACAGCCCGTTTCGGGAACTGCGACGCCTGTCCCGGCCCCTACGTTCAACTTCGGTACAGCCAAACCCGCGGAGCCAACGGGTACCACCCCGGCGCCGGCTGCGCCTGCATTCAGCTTTGGGACGCAGACGAATGGAGTGCAAAAGCCCGCAGAACAGCCCGCGACCACCGGGTTCTCGTTCGGGGCTACCAAGCCCGCCGAGCCTGTCGCCGCTGCTCCACCTTCGACTTTCTCGGTGGGTTCCAAGTTTCCGTTGCAAGGAATGTCGAAATAGCTAACATTGAACCAGTTTGGATCCGCAAAGCCCGCGGAGGCACCACAGCCTTCACTTACGTTCGACGGGCCTTCTCCTGGAATGACCACCCCTTCGACCGAGAAGCCCGCGGAACCGTCAAAGACGACGTTCTCATTCGGAGCTCCTTCTGCTCCGGCTCCAGGCGCCGACAAGCCTGCCGAGGCTCCCAAACCGTCGTTCTCGTTTGGTGCTCCCGCTGCGGATGGACCGAAACCTGCAGAAGTTGCAAAGCCCGCTTTCACCTTTGGCGCTCCTTCCAGTTCTGCCACCCCCGCTGCTAAGCCCACCGAGGCTCCTCAACCTGCATTCTCGTTTGGTGCCGCAAGCACTCCCTCTTCTGCGCCGCCGGCTCCTCCAGCGGCCGCTGCGCCCTCGTTTGGCGGTTTCACCTTTGGCAAAACGGCGGAGACACCCAAGCCGGCCGAAGCGCCCAAGGAATCCACTTTCGGCTCTACCTCTTCGACTGGCTTCACCTTCGGCTCGTCCTCAACCGCGCCGAGCTCCGGGTTTGGCGCCGCGAAACCTAACGGAACCGCCGAGCCTGCGAAATCTGGCACATTCACTTTCGGCGCGCCAGCGGCTGAACCCGCGAAGGCAAGTCCGTTCGGTTCGGCCCCGTCATCTCCTGCGCCGACATCGACTCCGGCCTTCTCGTTTGGTCAGTCGAGCACCGCCGCCCCTCAGGCCAACGGAACGACCTCGGGGTTCACTTTCGGTGCGCCGGCTTCGTCCAGCGGCACGTCTGGGTTTGGCTCGTCGGCTGCGGCTGCTCCTCCTGCCGCCTCGAAGCCCGCAACCACGTTCACCTTCGGGGCGAGCGGAAATGCTCCGTCCCCCGGATTCGGCACGTCCGCGCCCGCTGCCAACCCATTCGCGTCGTCCCAGCCTGCTCAGCCTGCTGCCGCTGCCGCTCCATCACCTGCTCCAGCTCCCTCGGGTGGCTTCTCGTTCACATTCGGCCAGAGTGCCAACACCAATGCCGGTGCGGCGCCTGCATCCACACCATTCACCTTTGGTGGCGCGCCTTCCGCCGCCCCGGTGCCGACCACGCCGACCGCCGCTCCCTCGGCGCCTTTCGCTTTCGGGGCTTCAGCGCCGTCTCAACCTTCCTTCGGCTTTGGACAGACAACGACGCCCTCTGCCGCTCCGCCCAGCGGGGGATTCACGTTTGGAGCTCCTGCCGGAGGAGCGATGGCCTCCGGAGGTGGCGCGGCTCCGAGGTTCGGCAGTCCTGGACCTGGAGGCGTGACGCCCACGGGCGAGGCCGGGGGTTTCAGCTTGGGCTTGGCAGCGGACGCGCAGGCGCCGGGCAGCCCGAGAAAGATCAAGCCGCTGAGGAGGGGTGTGAAGAAGTAGAGAGCGGGGTGTTGTGTGTTGTGTGTTGTGTGGATAAAGGACGGATCTGGGAAGGAAGCGGACGAGGTATCTGGATTTACGTCGCGCGACGGCCTGTGATATTGTTCACGACTCGGCTCGGCTCGGCTCGACTTTTCCGATCAGGAGAAGGACACGGTGAGATAATGAGAACGGGAGAGGGAGAGTAGCGAAGAGGGGGGGATGGTGGCTGTGTTTGGTTCAGAATGGAAAGGCGGTGGATGCAGCGCGAGAGGGGGTCGTCACGATCAGAGACACCCTCGATGCGACTCGCGAGGTAATGGGTGACGACGAGGGACGTGGTGTGACGACGTCGTGTTGACGTGACGTGTTCACGGTTCTATCTGCAAGTTGCATAGCTAGCATTGAATGGGTATATAGCAGTTCCTGATGTTCCATAGGTGGCTCGTATGATGATGCATCGACGTGGTCATGTGAACGACAACGACCCATTGCGCGGGCAAGGATGCGACGGCTCAAGGCTGCGACGGCTCGAGGCTGCGATGGGTGCATGGCATGCACGACACGACTCGAGAGTGAGAGCGGGATGGACGTCCAACAGTACGAGTACTCGTAGGAACGTGTACGGCGTCGAGATCGTGCCAAATCACTTTGCCTCCGCCGCCGGAACGCGACAGCCAACTCGGTACGCTTGCCCTCAAGTCTCGCACCACATCACCAAACCCGATGGCATACTAGACATGCATCTCAATTTTAAGTCATGGCCCACCTACATAGCCATGCTGGGACAGTCATTGAGTGTCCACACTGTGAGTTTGAAGGTGTTTCTTGCGCTCAGACCTGCTCAATATGCGACGGCATGTCAGATATGGCTGTCGGTCAACCTGCCACCCGCCGGTCCACTCGACGAGGCTGCAAGGTACGCGATGATTTCATGCATGACAACGGCGGCCTGCATGGCTACTGCATGCATTCATTAGAGTGCATGCACACCTGCCGTATATCTCTCTCTACGCTCGGCCACTATGTAGGGTGCAGCGCAAGACATGATCGATCACCCAGGGCCAGTGCTAGTGGCGGGTGGTGGTGGCGAAGAATCTGGTTCCGTGACCGGCTAGGAGGTCATGATCTGAGCTCTGCACGCCTCTTCCAGGTCATCTGAGAGCTTTACAACACTTGTGGGGTGTATAGATAGGTGTAAGCAGGCTGCTCCAGCAGAATCATGCATGTACGTGGCTTGAGAGGCTCGGAGCAAGCCAATCTGGCTTATTTTGGCTCCTAGAACAGATTTAGCAATTGCACTCAGGATGGGAGCATGCATATGCCACCTGCTGTCTACCACCGGTAGCCATACATTCAAGCTTCTCTGCCGTGAAGAGATCTCGGCTCTAGCTTGCCTGGGTGTTGAGATCCATGGAAATGGTTATCCAGCCTCATAGGGTGAACGAGGTGATTGCAATGAAATCGACCGTCGACGGAGGCAAAGTGATTTGGCACGATCTCGACGCCGTAACGTGGCCGGGTGGAGGTGGTCCGGAAAGAAACCGTTTCAAATTCCGAGGTTGCAGGAAGATCGTCCGCGACGTTCATTCACCCTCCATCTACTGACATCGACCAAACCAATCCAGCCAATCCAAGGAAGGGTGAAGTGTCTAGTGTCAAACCACTCTTCCACGACGCTTGCACCACCATGCTCACCTCCCCACCGGCCTTTCTCGTTGAGCACCTCCCGGCCCGCCCTCATAACCCAGAACGACCGCATGTTACCGTAACCTGGGCGCAGTCGCTCGACGCGAAGATCGCGGGGCCGGGGGGTGCTAGGGTGATACTCAGTGGACCGGAGAGTATGGAGATGACGCATTGGTGAGTGATCGTGGTGCGGGTCTGTCTGGGATGGGTGGGTGTGTATTGCTTTGTCAGTAGGGCTGGAGCTTGCCAGGGTGACGCCCGCGTCGAGCGTTGAGCGTTGAGCATTGGGTGTTGGGTGTTGGGTGCTGGGTGCTGGGTGTTGGGTGTTGGGTGCTGGGTGCTGGGTGTTGGGTGTTGAGCGTTGGCTGCTTACCCATGACGTGGAGAAGGGGGGGGGTGTCGATAGGATGATCGAGTACAAGAAGAGGAGATTGGGATGTCACAGGTGACACACTGATACTGTACTGGGTGAGGCCATAAGTGTGGTTTCGGAGAAGTGAGGACCATGCGGGCCCTCACAAGTAGTCCGGGGAGATTGAGGAAGTTGAGGACAGTGATAAGACACAAGTCACTGGTCGATGTGTTCATTCGGCAGAGACGAGTTGGGCAGAATGGAGGAACAGAACGGAGGAACAGAATGGAGGAACAGACTGACCCTCGAATCAGGTTGAGGACGATGCACGACGCTATCCTCGTAGGAATCAATACCATCATCATGGACGATCCGCGGCTCAAGAGTGAGTGAGGTGTGCTCGACCCGGGGAGCCCTGTGTCCAGTGCCCTGTGCCCAGTGCCCAGTGTCCAGTGCCAAGGCCAGGACCCACATTCGTGGTTCAGATTCGAAACCACGACGCACTCGCCACGACGCACTCGCTCATTCCCCGTAGTCCAGCTGGTCCCGCAAGACGACCCCTCGCTCCTTCCTCCCCAACCGCTCATACTCGACCCCCAACTCCGTTTCCCACTCTCCGCGCGCATCCTCTCGGAATGGAACAACTATGTCAACTGCCGCGACTCCCGTGATGATCGCGACGATCGCAATGTTCGCGACGCTCGAGGTCCCGCTGTGGTCCGTCAACCTTGGATTGTGTGTGGGGATACCGTACCCCCGGAGCGGCGGGAGGAGGTGGAGAGAGCCGGGGCGAGGGTGGTTCCGACACGGCTAGATGGGAGTGGTGAGTGCGGTGTGGTGTGGTGTGGCGCGGTGCGGGTCGGGTCGAGTGTGGTCGGATCGGGTCGGGTCGGGTAGGACCAGGCGAGGTCAGGCGAGGTGTCCTGACAGGTCTGAGGTCTTACAGACGGGTCACGGAGTTGTTGTCATTGACTGACACCGATCGATCGAATCGTCGAACAGGACGCATATCACCCAATGCCCTGCCCGCTATCCTCTCCTCCCTCGGCCTCGGGAGCGTCATGATAGAAGGTGGATCCCGGATACTATCGTCCTTCCTCCACGCTCCGTCTAGGGAGGACGGCTCGCCCCTCGTCGATTCCGTCATCGTCACCGTCGCGCCGATGTTCATAGGCGAGGGCGTCGGCGTGGTTCCGGAGGTATGTGGATTCCCACACCGCACGGGTCGATTGCCACTAGGACCCAGATACGCGGTCGTGCTGATGCGCCTCAGGGCGAGGATAGAGGTCTGCCCCCCCTCCGGACGGTACATACAGAGACGATGGGCAAGGACGCCGTGATGCTCTGCGCGCTCAGATGACGGCGGTCTATAGGAATGGGCTTATGGCCGCTGGTAGGTCACAGTCCTCCCGCTGCTCCAGTCGGTGCCAGCCAGTTGTTACGAGTCAAGTACTTGAACAATCCTGCATCGCGCCGCCGCTCGTCGGGAGGCACATCCCTGGCGTACGTCGATCATCGCTTTCACATGACAGACATGCATCGCGTACACAGGCGATCCTACAAGAAATACACATGAATGAGCGATCCATAACTGCTCCGAGCCCTCCGAGCCCTCCGCATAATCCTTTTCAATAACATGTCGCTAGCTCTCTCGGTCGCGGTCGACACCGTCGTACACCGAAAACCAATTTCGGTCTCGCGTCGCCCGGGTGCTACACTCGTACCCCGGACACAGACGTCCGGCTCACATTCCCATTCCGCTCGGCCAAGACCCCCTTGCCGGACAGTCCGCCTGCCTTGCGAACCCCGCCGTGACCCCGCGACTTGGCCTCTGCGAGCGGCACTTCATCCTCCTCCTCGTACTCCCCTCCATCAACGTCGAGGTCGAGGTCATCGGCATGGACATAGCGCTCCTCGTCCTCCTCTTGTTCCTCTTCTTCCGGCTGCCCATCATCATCTCCGGGCCCGTACCACTGCCTCGCGTTCGCGACCGGGTTCCAGAGCGTGCGTTGCTGGTAATGCTCATGTTCAGGACAGACTGCACACCAAGGTTCAGCTCTCGCATCCAGTCTGGAGTAGTTACGCAGCGCAGAGCATCGACTCACAATCCTGATTGGTGGACGGTAGACCCATGCCAAATTGCATCTCCACCAGACGATCCTCAAAGACAGCCTTATCTGCCCGAGTTAGCCCTGAACCGAAGCTGTAACCAGACTGTCTCGCCACGGGTCCCGGCCCACTCACGCTTCCCATCGGTATCAATAGCGTGGAGCCTTCCACACTTGCCCTCTCCAATATCGACAAAGATGTCTTGTTCACCTTGATCCTTCGGATCCGTGCGGAAAAACGCGTGTCGGAGCGACTGCGCCGCGGTGAGCCGCTTGGTGTGGTCGAGCCGGAGCAGCCTCGAGCAGAGATCGATCGCGTTGTCGACGTCCGTGATGTGCTTTTTGGCTTCCTGGGGGGTAGGTTGGGAGATCTGCGGAGTGTAGAGGTGCGGGTTGAGCTTGAGGACAAGGTGGGTCAGAGATTCAGGAGCATGGTCGACCGTGGGCACATTCGAAATGATAGTGCGATCTGGTAGTGAAAGCTCAGCCACACCCGCGTCGAGAAATACACGCCCTCGAGTCTACGCCCTCGGCTCAGCTCGCCAACTCACTGTGCAGCAGGGCGCAACGCTCCATCGAGTCCCTCCCGAAGATGGCAGCAATCTCCATGAGCGCTTCGACGTCGTCGTTCGAGTTGAACACCGGGAACTTGTGGGTGAGGATGGACAGCAGCATGATGCCAGCGGACCAGACGTCGATTGCTGGAAACCGTCAGCGAACACTCACAGACCCACGGGAACGCTTCTCACGCACCAACGGTCTGGTCCGGGCATTTCAGGAGGACTTCGGGTGCTCGGAACCCTCTCGTCCCGGCACGATTCGTCTTGATCGACGGCCTCTTGTCGTCCTGGGGAAAGCCGACCCGGCCTTCGCCAAGCCTGGAGCGCTTCCGAGCATCGTAGAGCGCTTGCTCAACCGCAGCAGTCTCGGGCGTTTTTTGCTTTTGCCCCGATAAGAACTGCTGGGTCGCCGGAGCATGTTGGCATGTCGCTCGTCGAGGGGGAACGTATCGCTGAGGGAAATACGCGTCAGGACAGGTCTCGCGAAGGTCCGGTGCGCGCCGCATACCTCTGCCAGACCAAAGTCACATATCACACCGGTGCCCGACTCGTAGTCGAACAGGAAGTTTGCCGGCTTGATATCTCTGTGGACGATGCCGCGTCGGTGGATGTCCTTAAGCCCTTGGAGGAGGTGAAGCATGTACATCTTGATGTGCGGCGGGTCCATGTGGCGATAGAAGTGCTAGACGATGTGTTAGCGACCAAGATTAGCAACGCGGCGGGCTAATTAGACACCCACTCGGAAATCGTCCGACCGATGATAGGGAAGAACAATGACCACTTGATCATAGTCGCGGTACGCCGTGATCAGCTGCGAAACGTTCCGACATCCCCTACCACCTATCAGCTAGATTTCCGCATCTATGTCGCGGGATCCACATGGTCTCAGGGACATCTGCACTCACCTAAGACTTTCGAGGATCTGCAGCTCATTGGTGATCCTCGCCGGACTGCTGGTGACCAGGATCTTCTTGATGGCGACCTTGACATCGCTTCGCTCCTTGGATACGTCTCCCACAGCTACTGGCTTGCCCTTGGACCAGTACGAATTGTCGTGATTGTTATGCTGGCTATCCCGGGCAAGGTAGACCGAAGAGAACGTCCCTGTGCGTCGCGTCAGTACGCCGCGTGTTGGCGATGGGCCCCGATCCGCACGCACCTTCGCCCAGACGGTCTATGACCTTGTACCCGTTCTCTCGGATCAGGAACATGCTGTCCTCAAAATCCCTGATGTCACGTTTGACCGCTGTGCGCTCTAGGACCGGGCGATGATCCATCTCGAAATCGGAAGAATCGCCCGAGTGATAGCTCCCTACCTCGGAGGACTCGTAGCCGTCCCCATCTGCATCGATGTCCACGTCCACGTCCACGTCCGGGGCGGTCTCGCTGTGTCGATCATGCCCGTCCGCCTTGTTGCCACCCGCGGCCGGTTTCGCGTTCATGAAGCGAGACATCATATCTGCCTCTTCGTTCGCATGGGTAACCGCCATGCGGCCAAGAGCCGGTTGAGTCGAAGGCCCGGCCTCGCAAGGTTGGATGGGCTGGTCGGCATCCAAGTCAAAGTCGGGGTACTGGGGTGCTTGTTGGGTCGTCAATGTTGGAGGCGGAGGCGAGTGACAAACCCAGTCAAAGGTGACGTCGCCCATGATTGGTTCGCGAGTGATGCGTAAGCCCGAAGGCCCGATTTCGGACTCTACACCCGCCACCATACCTTGGCCCGCGCTGGTCACATCGATGTCGTCTTCCCCGTCTCCTGTGAGGAAGAAACCGCTACCATCCTCGACTTCGATCTTGGCGGCTGTTGACTCGTCCTCTCCCACCTCATAGGGATTGAGCGGCTCCGTGGGCTCATCCGCCACGTGCGACTCCATCTCCGCTCCCGCTCCTCCTTCTCCTCCTTCTCCTCCTTCCACGACGCGCATCGCCGCCTGTTCAGAGAACAACACACTTCCTCCCTCGCCTTCGCTTGTGGGCTCGATCTTGACGTCCATCGCCTCTGTCATCACTCTGGAGGAGGTTTCGCCGCTCTCGGCAACAGTCGTGGCAGTGATGTACGTTGGTATACTGGCGTTCTGCTCTCCATCGCCATCGCCGTACGGCTCGACCGAATTCGACGCCAGTTCCCCGCCGACCACCGCCGAGTCTTCAAGGACGGGCGTGGCCTCCCTCACGCGTTTCGCCGCACGCTTGGGCGAGACGCACAGAGAAGAAGGGTCGTTCGAGGTTTCAAGACTTCGCCGTCGTTTGACGGTCGACGCGGAGGAAGTGGTCGTGGTTGAAGGACCAGCGACGGGTTGGAGAGCAGGTACGGAGAGCGCCTGGGACGGGACACGCCATGGTGAGGTCTGAGACTTGGATGGGGGAGGGGTGAGGGAGGCTGAGGAGGACATGGATCGGGGAAGGGGAGGGGATGGGAGGGTGGATTAGGGCAGGTGTCGCGCAAGAAGGTGTTTCGCCAAGCTGGAGGAGACATAAAGGTATGCAGTTGAGAGTTACGTGCAGAGTGTCTCTGATCCAAACAGTGAAAACAGGTCAGTCGCGTGTGGGTGAAAGGGGTTCCTGATTGATGCCGCCACGGATGTGGCTGACGTAATTATTGGATTCCCGGTTATGGTTTGAATTGTTTGGTTCCGCTCCCCGCCCGCCGTATCCGGCTCGGAGCTTGTTTCAGTGCCGGCGTGTCCAACCGCGACAAGAGTCACAGACCATACAACCCATGCGTATCACGTCTCACATCTCAACACATCTCTGTCGCGTAACAGGCATACATACAAGTACTCACGCCCCTCGCGACACTCACCGTCCGCACCACCGCACACCCTCCCGCTCAGCGTCACCGACAGACCCATCACCATGAGTGGCAACTCGGCGTACCACTGGCCCGGCGTCCTCTCCTCGGCGCTAGACGCCGTCGGATGCACCCCGCTGATCCGCCTCGACCGCATCGCCAAGGAGGAGGGTCTCGAGTGTAACCTCCGTCAGTCGGCTTTGTGCAACGGTTCCAGCGTTGGAAATCCATGCGCTGACACCCGCACAGTGGGCAAATGCGAGTTCTTCTCCGTCGGCGGGTCAGTCAAGGATCGGATAGCCAAGGTGGGCGGATACGGGCCACGACGCGGAGATCCGCGTTAGCAGCTGACATTCCAGCGCATGGTCGAGGAAGCTGAGAAGACGGGGAGACTCGTCCCGGGGAAGAGCGTGGTGATTGAGCCTACCAGTGCGTGTCCGCTTTGTGTCGTGGCGAAGACTCGGAACGCTGAGAAGCCACAGGCGGGAACACAGGGATCGGACTGGCGCTATGTTGCGCAATCAAGGGATACAAGTGCGTCATGCGGAGATCCGCCTCCCGTACTCCTCTCGCTGCCTCGTGTGCCTTGTGTCGAGACGAAGCTCATTGGCCAGGTGCATCATCACGCTTCCGGCCAAGATGAGCCTCGAAAAGGAGGTCATGCTCCGTGCTCTTGGGGCTATCATTGTGCGGACACCGTGAGTCTCCACGCGAAATGCAGTACTTGGACCCAGCTGACGTCTTTGCAGTACAGAGGCGGCGTACGTCGATCTCTTGTTGTTTCTCAGGAGTATGCCATGGCGTGAGCTCACGGCGGTGCAGATGGGACAGCCCGGAGAGCCATATCGGTGTCGCCCAGACGCTGCAGAGGAGCATCCCCGGCGGTGTCATCCTCGACCAGTACTCCAACCCCCACAATCCGCTTGCACACTACCACTCCACCTACGCAGAGATCAAGGTGAGTCACGAGGCTTCTCGTACATTCGACCTTGTGCGCCACCGACTCCTTTAGTACTCTCTCGAGAGCTCTTCGCTTCCCTCCAAGACCATCGACATGCTCGTCGCTGGGGCAGGCACGGGCGGGACGATCACAGGAATAGCCCGAGCTATCAGGGACAATGAGCAGCTCAGTCCCGCCGCCGCCGCCGCCGCCGCCACCACCTCTGATCCGCAAGGTGGCCAGAGGAAGAGAGCCAAGATCATCGCGGTCGATCCGGAAGGGTCGATCCTTGGTGGAGGACACGTCGGAAACTACGAAGTGGAAGGGATCGGCTATGTGCGTGATCCAATCTTTTGCGCTCTATGAACGCTTCCTCGTACCTTGCTCCACATTGAGGCGTCAAGAACGTGTCCTTACGTGCTCTTTGTAGGACTTCTTCCCCGAGGTGCTCGACCCCTCGCCCACACTGATTGACGAGTGGCTCAAGATCAACGACAAGGACTCGTTCGCCATGGTGAAGCGCATCATGTGAGCCTTGTACCTCTCCCGTTGTGACCAATTCCGCTTGACTACACCACGAGCTGACCGTGCCGACGTCTCCAGACGCACCGAGGCGCTCTTTGTAGGTGGTTCTTCCGGCTCGGCCCTCTCTGCCACACTGCGATACCTACACTCTCCTGCCGGCGCATCAATCGCCAAGGACCCTACCGCCAACGTCGTGGTTATCCTCCCCGACGGCGTCAGGAACTATATGAGCAAACCATGGTTCCTCGAACAAGCAGACGAACCCGCCACTGCCGACATGCGCGATACCATCCGGAATATCATTGGCCGAGAGTTGAACGAGCCCGGAGCCAAAGCCGAGTCAAGAGAGGTAGAGGCAGAGAACAAACTGCCCGCAGTGGCGGAAGTGACGGAAGGGAAGCAGGCCGGGCATGGACATGATGGCATTCCGCACTTCCTCGAAGAAGCGATGAGGGAGTTGAGCTTTACAGGGGAGATGACAGAGGAGAGGTTGCCCCAAGGTTGGACGAATCCCGTGGCTATGGGCGTGTAGAGGATGTGCCGTCTGCAAACAGGCAGGCTGGCGACTGAATGTACGAAGCAGATATTATCATTCCAATTGAGCGATATGTATGCATGTGCAGGGTATCGAGTATTGTGGCGAATCACACTCAGTCTCGTGCTCGAATAGCACACATACACTGGCTCGCTCATCGGATCATTGCGGATCCGAGTTGGGATGATCCTCTGATCCTCATCCCTCAACTCGCCTCCTCGTCCTCGCCCTCTTCTTCCTCCTCACCCTCGCTAGCATCCTCCACATCCAGTGCCGCGAAGAAACTCCTCGCGTTTCTGACCTGCCGCTCATCCTGCTCTGGCTCCTCCCCAGACTGGACCTCTCCCTCTTCCTCGTTCTCTTCCGCGCCACACTCCTCCATCTCCTCCTCATCCGTCGCCTCCGTGGCCTCACCAGACCCTCCCTCTTCTTCGCCCTCACTCGTATGCGACCCAGCCTTCCCTGTCATTGCTGAAGCGCGATGGTCATCCTCTTCCTCGTCTTCTTGGTCCATCTCTTGGCCTATCCAGATCCCGCGTCCTTGTCGTCCGGCGACATCCGCATCTGGGGGCCAAAACCCCCACATGACTTTCCCATCCGCCAATGCCCGCATGACTGGGGCGAACCCATCAGTCACATATTTCGTCAACGTGCGTCCAAGGACAACGGCACTCACTTCCGTTGGCTGCGCGGTTGGCATCCGGTCGAGCGCTTTTCGCGGTGACTGCGAGCCCCGAGTCAGCTTACATTACCAAACCCGGATGACCGAAGAGGGGACCGAGGGGGAAGAGAGAGAAAGGGATCATAAACACACCATAACCCCGGTCTGTCGCTCTCGCATCCATGATCTCCCCTGCGGTCCACTTGGTCACAGATTCGGTATCATCCACTATCTCTTCCTTGGGCTTTCTCCAAGTTTTCTTCGACGCGTATGGATCCTCGGGTTCTCGTGGTGGTGGTGGAAGATGGAAGATCTCTTCGAGTGGCATGAGGCCTGCTGCGTGATGGATGCACGAGGGCAGGGATGCGATCTGCGATATAGGGAGGACTGGACGGGACCCGTCAGAACACCAGCATGTTCGGAATGGAGATAGATCCTGAGGTAGAGAGGGTAGAGTAGACCTTTGACTCACTCCCTACAAGCGCTTGGAGCTCCATACCTGCCAAACTTGGGCAGACAAGTCCGGGGCAATCGACAATCTTCACCTCCTTCTTCCATCCCCAGAACATGGTTTGGAAGTGTTTCGTCTGCGTCCAGCGTCAGCAAATGGCCGCACGTGAACGGTCCGGCAGGGACTGTGTCGGAAGTATGGGCCATCGCTGACCTTTCCTGGGGTGCGAGATGCTCTCACGCGGACTTCGCCAAGCAGCGCATTGAGGAGCGACGACTTGCCGACGTTAGGCTGGCCGATCAGTCCGACCGTCAGAGGCTCCTGGTTTGGATCGCGCGGATCGGGCTGCCTCTCGACCTGCCCAATGACCTGCGCATCTCCATCTTCCGCATCGGGTTCTACCGCCTGTTCACCGTGCTTATCCGCCCCTACGTTGTCGTCTTCAGCCGCGTTGAGTGCCAGAGGCGGGTCCGAGGATGCGACACCCCGCGAGAGGAGATGCCAGTCGACATGTCCCCGCACAGGAGGTATCCACGTCGTTCCCTTCTCCTCGTTGTCCATTGCCCATTTCGGAGGCCGCAGTAATCTCTCGTGCGCATTCTTCAACGCGTCTACCAACTCGTCCAGCTCCCCTTGGGGTATACCCGGTCGGTGTCGTCCAGTCTCTGATACCGGATCAGCCTCGTGCCTCGCTCCTCGCTGTCTAACGGCCAATCTACTTGATTCACTGCGGAGACAATCACTCACCATGGAGCAACTCCGTGTCATACGACTTGACCGCCACGACCTGCACCGCGGCTTCCCCCTCGGCATCTCCATCTCCCCCGGCCCACATGTTCCGCACCCACTCCCTCCACCCGGCGAGGGCAGACGGGTCCACGAGATCCGATTTGGTCAGGACGATGATGACTTCTTTGCGGGGTTTCAGGGCGTTGACGTAGGATCGGAGTGACGTGGGGAGGTGGATTGGAGGACAGCGTGCGTCCGCGAGGATGAGGAGGACTTGAGAGGATTCGGTCACGCGCCACCTGTGAGGGTCAGCGATCGATCGTTCAGCTTCTCGAAAACCACAGGGCGGTAACCTCGCTCAGATGGATTGGGAGCGGGGGGATAACGAGGCGAGGAAAGGGTAAAGATTGGGAGGCTGCACTGATGTGAAACCGTCACTCACAGCTGGCGCCACACTTCCAGGTTCACCTCAAACCACGACGGGCTTCGAGGCCAGACCGCGGGCTTCTCTCCTTCTCCTTGACCTCCATCTTCGCCCTCACCATTCCCGGCCTCGTCCTCTCCGTCCACCCACTCCCGGACGATCCCCTCGGTATGATCCAACCATTTGGTGAACCATCCCTCCTCGTTCCTTTCCACCTCCTTCTTACTCGCCCCTACCCGGAACTTGGGTCGGGCGGGACAAGTCAATCTCCCATTATCCCTCTGCATCACGCGGGGGTCCCACCTCGCCGTCTCTGGTCGGACGGGTCTCTCCAGTGTCATCGCATACGCGAGGTTCCTCGTCCTCTCGACGTAGTCGGGAGGGAGGGTCATGAATCTAGATTGGAGTTTCCTCGGGTCGGAACCCGGGAAGGCCGATGTCCGCATGTGGGACCGTGATCGCGGGGCGACCTTCATAGATGGGATTCGGACTTCTGAGGGGTCGAGTTCCCCTCGTTTCAGCGCGCGCTTGTCTTGCAGCTGCGCCCGTTTCTGCTTGGCGGAGAAAGCTACTTTTCGCGGCATGTTGGGGGGATCGCGGATTGTTTGACGTCCCAGAAACTGGAGGTGAAGAGGTATATATACGGAAGACGAGACAAAGATCAATCAATGAAAGACTCGCCCATGGACTGACTCGCCTGGTGCTTTCTCGGATCCGGTTGCTGGCGTGACGTGACGAGTAATGAGTGGACAGGCTCGGTGGAGGTGGTCCACCAACAATTTGCTCCCGCTCCGACCTCTTCGGCCAGCCAGAGTCTGCTATCTCTAGACATCCCAAACCTCCCATCGCTCTCATTCTCTCCCTCATTCACACTTCACACCACCCCAGAAGCAGCTCTCCCGCTCGCACCAGAATGTCTGACCCCGCACCACCAAGTCTGGCGCTGGAAGACTCCCGCAACGCCGACTCCCTCACCCACCTCCTCTCGACCCTGTTCGAGCCCTCTCCACCGCTCCACTCCCTTCTGGTCCCCTCCGTCCTCCTCCGCCTCACCGCAACGACCACGCCTCCGCCTTCCTACTCGGCGCTCATTGATCTGTGCGCGGAGGTCGCGTCGGGGTGGACCTACCCCCAGAAAGCGGAGTTTCTCAGTGGACACCCGATGATCGGGGAGCAGAAGGCGGTGAGCAAGCTGAGCGGGAAAGAGCAGGGTGCGGGGCCTGTCACCCCGAAAGTAGTCCTAGATCGGTGGGTACGGGTGGGGTGCATCCCCACAAATATCTCTGACTCCGAGTCCAACTAATGGTGTATCACAATACACTCTGACAAGTGATAAGCTTTTATCGCTGATGACGCACCTTAGACTCGCCCATTTGAACCAGGTCTACTGCGCCATCTACCCAGGACTCCGATTCATCACTTTCGTAGCCGGTCGTCCCCGCTCCGCCATAGTCCCCGAGATCGAACAGACCTGCGACCTGCCACTCTCGCCCCAACCTCTGCCCGAGGACTTTGCAGTGAACGAACCAAAGCTCGATTCGGACGAGGTCATCCGCAGGATCAGGGATCCCAACGGGGAGGCATGGAAGCGGGAATGCGAGAGGGGCTTGGAGGATGTGTGGAGGATCGGTAAGGCGAGGCTGGGGGCTTTGGGGCTGGAGTAGGCGCCCGGGGGGGGGGGGGGGGGGGGGGGGGGGGGGGGGGGGGGGGGGGGGGGGGGGGGGGGGGGGGGGGGGGGGGGGGGGGGG